>OY757925.1:15393810-15408810 GCA_963585895.1 Sepioteuthis lessoniana
ATTGACACGCTCGCACAAGAGGACTTCCATGGGGCCTTCCAAAAGTTGTTGGAACGGTAAAACAAGTGCATTGCAGCCGGAGGAGATTATTTCGAAGGGGACTAGAGTTTCATGTGTGTACTATCAATTAAAGTGCCCATACGATAAAAGTCTGGGAACTTATTTAATGATCCTCGGATATATATATACATATATATATATATGATAAAAAGGAGGAATGTGAATAAAAACATATTCGCAGAATATGATATGAATCAATAACACCAAAAGTCCTGTTATTTTTGTGGTATTGATTCATATCAATTCCCATAACAGGATGGAAATAAATTTATAATCCTAATTTGACCGTTTTTTTTTCCTTAAAGGTACATATATATATATATATATATATATATATACATATATAAGTAAAGTAATTTGTAAAGTTGGTGACCGTAGTCGAGGGAGACCCAAAGGCTCCCTTTTCAATAGCTACTACACGGAGATATAGGGGAGGGCGCTACTCTTTTCCCTGTATTGCTCCACCTTACCCTTGATACGTACCTTACATTGCTGAGTGTTAAGCAAGGCGGTATCAAGTACCATTTTTCAAGTCTTTGGTATGACACGACCTGGGATTGAACCCAGGTCTCCCGGACCATTGGCGAAGACTCTACCCATTAGGCCAATGAGCCGATATATATATATATATATATATATATATATAAGGTGTATATTTTTTAGATTTGCTACGTATTCAGATTTTGGCAAAGAGTTGAAATGTTATAGAGTTTGGAAATGAATTGTAACAACTAATGCATGCTTATTTCCTTTTGTAAAGCAATCTACCTCCCATTTCTTCAACCATCCAAATAAGACGGACAAGACATGTGAAACACTGCAGGGGAAGTATGAACGAAATCATTAGTGACGTTTTCCTATGGACCACATCACACGGACGTGCAAGTGTTGAACTATCAACTCGAACCTATCTGCAACAGCTCTGTATGGACACAGGATGAAGTCTAGAAGACCGGCTGAAAGAGATGGATGATAGAGACGAATAGCGAGAGGAAGAGAGTTGGGGAAATCCGTGCTCGTAATATGACATAATAATAATGATGATGATGATGCTTAGTTTAGAAAATGAAGTATCAAAAACTTTCAGGGTTGTACTTTTAGGAGTGCTATTGTAAATTCATATAAAATGCGCACTTATTTAGCCATAAAATAATCAATCCCAAAAACATAGATAAGAACATTCTTGAAATTTCGGATCAAATTCGCATAAAGATTAAAGTTACGCTTTTATTTTTTTTTTCAACCAATCAGCTAAAAACGCAAAATAAGAACATTCTAGAAAATTCGGCTCGGAAACTAATAATCAGAAAAATATTTAGGCTTCAAAATAAATTAGTAATTGTACGAATCTGACTGGTCAAGAAATTTCCACGCGCTTGAATTTTAGGACCCGCAATAAATCTTAACAAAATCCTTTTTTTATTTTCCACTTTAGTTCGCCAAAAAGTATAAACACTACTTAACAGAGAGAAGCAAGGACGACAGACAACAGAAAGTATCACACACAGGACACAGAGCGAAGGAGCATGCGACGTTATTTTGCCAACTACCGGAACGCGACACGTAATCGCCAAAGGTCATGAACCACTTGAAAAAAACGCACGTGTAGATTTAAGAGAATAAAAGGCCCATGTTTACGGCTACACACTTATATACACACGCGCATTCACATGTATGTAAGTAAAGTCAATCTTTATTCCTTTTTATTTCGGCCAACTTTGGACACATTGATCCAATAGACTTTCCTAACATATACACACGCACACACGGGCGAACAAATAGTTTTTTTATCGAACCGGCAATTGCGGTGTTTTCTACATACACACACACGCACATAAAATGAACATTGTATTTTAATTGTTTTTATCATGTTTGTTATTATGATTATCAATTGCTTGTTTCTTAATATTTGTTGTTGTCATATTACATTTATTTACGTGCTTGTAAAATTTGTGTTGTATTTGTGGAAGCAAAATCTGAAAGTAACTCCTGTAAACTTCGAAAGGTACTTTGTCCTCCACATATATCTCTCTCTCTTTATCTCTTTCTGTCTCTCTCCCTTCTTCTCTCTCTCTCTCCTTTCTGTTTATATATATATATAATAATTTTATTATTCCTATGTTTTAAGAAGAAATAGGACTTGAAATCTTAGCTCGTTTACAAATTATACAACAATATTAGCATCTTTTCAGCGCCTCTAAACGTTTCCTGTTGTATTTAAAAATAGTCGTATGATGACTCATTTCCCAGGAAATAAAACAATTCTAACACCGATGTAAGGTTTGCAAATATTATATCTTACCACAAACACATACACACACACACACTTATATATATATATATATATATAAAGTTGACGACCGAAGTCGCAGGTGACCCGAAGGCTCCTTTTTCAATAGCTACTAGACCAAGGTGTAGGAGAAAACGTTACTCCTTTCCCTGGATTGCTCTATTTTACCATTGATCCGTACGTTATAAAACTGAGTGTTAAGTAAGGTGATATCAAGTACCATTTTTTGAGTCTTTGGTCTGAGACCGAACTCCGGTCTCCCAAGCTATTGGCGAACAGTCTACTCACTAGGCCAATGTGCTGGTTCAGTCGCAGGTCACGTCATACCAAAAACCTCAAAAATGATACTTAATGCCACCTTGCTTAACACTCATGTACGAATCAAGGGTAAAATGGAGCAATCCAGGAAAAGGAATAGCGGTCTCCTCTACCGCTCGGTGTAGTTGCTATTGAAAAGGGAGCCTTCGGGTTGCCCTCGACTTCGGTGCCAACTTTTCATATATATATATATATATATATATATAGATGATGCTCGCACCCGTCAATTTTTAACAATAATAGGCCAACGCCATCTTGTTGCTTGTACTTTCTCTGATTTTAAACCCACCCAAGATTTCATTGAAGTCTGCAGATAATGCATTCAGTAGAGTTTGTAGTTGGCATGAGAGATCGATCTTTTGCCTTTTCCTTCAATAACGAAATCGTGGAGATGGCTTTTGTAAAACCTTTTGATGGCTTTAGGGAATTTTGCTCTCCAAACTTTGCGAATTGAAGGAACTTGTTCGAATGTATTTACTGGTATACCTAGAGATCCTACGTTTGCTTCTTTTTTTTCAGTTTTTCTATCCATACGGTCGTCCAACATTTCCTTTTCCATTGTGAATCTACCAATAAATGAAGATCATTAGAAATCTCTCGTCTCTAATTCGGATATCATGTCCAGCGAATATCAATTGTGATTGTATGCGAAAGGTTTCAACGAATTCAATATTGCCTTTAGCAAAGAGATCCTATTCGGGATTTAGTTTTGGTGAGTGTAGCCACGAATTGAGGGAAAACAGTGTAGGAAAGGCATCAAGCTGGTTAATTTGTTATCGATAGAACATTCAGGTCGAAGATCAATACAAAAGAGGGAAGTGAGTACAACTAACTAATCGAAATCTCAAACATAATATCAATTTTATTTCTAATATATACGTAGTGCTTTCAATAAGTTTCCAGACATTTTGTACAGGCATTTAAAATTGTCGTAGACTCTTGACAATTCAGTATGTTATTGCTATACATCTTATGAGATGACTGACCAATTTTTATGATTTCAGGTTCTAATGAACAGCTACAGCAAGAATTGGAATACGCCCTGATTGTCACAGCTAGTGAATTTCAAAAATGCAATCTGGACATGAGGACATTTTAGAAGAGCGATATGCAATAAAAGTCTGTTTTAAACTTGGAAAAAATGCCACAGAAAGGTATGGAATTCTTTAGACTGCTTTTGGAGCATCTTGCATGAATCGAGCATCAGTTTTTGAGTGGCATCAGAGATTCAAGGGATGATGTGAGGTGTGGGAGGAGTAAGGAAGTCAATACACCAGATTTGATTGGCCAAAGGGTTAGGGTTACTATGTTGAGGTTTTACGGAGGTTCTGGAAGAGATTCCAAGGGAAGAGGCCAGCACTCTTCAAATCGGGTCAGTGGCATTTCCATCTGGACAATGCACCAGTCCACAACTCCATCCTTGTCACAGAGTATTTGAGCAAGATGGGCATCAAGAGAGTTCCTCTTCCTCCCTATAGTCGAGAGGTTGCTCCGTGTGACTTTTGGTTATTCCCTAAGCTCATAGGCTGTCGTTATGAGACAATTGAGGAGATTAAAGAGGCTGTGTCGAAGATCATTGACACGCTTAGATAAGAGGATTTCGATGGGGCCTTCCAGAGGTTGTTGTAACGGTAGAACAATGCATTGCACCCGGAGGAGATTATTTCGAAGGGGACTAGAGTTTCATGTGTGTACTATCAATAAAAGTGCCCATAAGATAAAAGTCTAGAAACCTATTTAATGATTCTCGTATATATATATATATATATATATATATATATATATATATGATTGAAATAAAAACAGTCTATTACTAATTTTCTTTGGTTTGTTTTTGTTTCTTTCTTTTTTCTTTGGTTTGTTTTTCTTTTTTCTTTTTTTTTTACCTTTGCTGGTAATTTACTGTTAAAGCCATCGTTCTAGGCACACAGTAGCGGTACTATTTATTTATCATGCAGTTCAAATTTTTCTCAAGAGTATTAATTCGAGAGTGAACAAAATACTGCGGTTTGAGTTCGAACTCGTTTCCTACGATGTTGTAGTCCAGCGTGTTAGCCACTACATTTTTGCGACTCTATTTTTACTATTAAAAAAAAAATTATCCTTGATAATATTGAACGTTTTTTTTTTTTACTTCCTTTCGATTTTGTACTCTTTTCCCAACTGTTTCTGTTAAAACTATTTCCCTTCAATATTGTGAGATGGCTTCTTGCTGAAGTTTTTGTTTTTGATTCGAAAAAGTCCAGTGATTAATTAAGGTCTTTCTTGATATTTATTATTAATTCATTTCTAATGACACTATTGCACTTTATAATCGGGGATTAGTGTTTTGTTTTGTGTTGTTTATTTCTTTCTGTTTTAAAATCTGTTTCACGTGGCTTTCAGGCCATTGGTCTACTGGGTAGAGTGATCGCTAATGTATCTGGAAGATCGGGGTTCAATCCCAGGTCAAGTCATATCAAAGACTCAAAAAATGGCACATGATTGCGCCTTGCTTAACACACACCATTATAAGGTACGGATCAAGGGTAAATTGAAGCAATCCAGGGAATAGAGTAGCTCCCTTCTCTATACCTCAGTGTAGTAGCTATTGAAAAGGGAGACTTCGGGTCTCCTTCGACTATGATCGCCAACTTTATTTGACTAATTTAAATTCAGTTAATGGGAAGACTTTCTTGCATTCTGCATCTTTTGAAAAATTCCATCCATGTTGGATGTCTTCCCACCCTATATTCTATGACTAACTTTTCTAAATGACGATTTTTTAATTCCTTTCTTATATATATATATATATATATATATATATATATATATATATATATATATATCATCATGTCGTGCCGCTAGTGCGGATATCCCTGACCCTCTCTCGCCACTCCACCCTATCATTCATCGCCTCTTGCAGGTCTTCATGGCTCGTCTAACTTGTATAGTTTTCGTGATGGGAGGTAGATGGCCGTATAGTTGGTGCCTTGTGGGGTGTTGCCGCCAGGACTTGTTTAATATTGCTCGCAGCATTCTTGTGTAATTGCCGTCTAGCTTCTTCTTCCACCGTTTAGTTAGCGTCCAAGTAGTGCATCCATATAGCAGTATCGATACGACAGCAACCTGGAAGAAACTGGTTTTCATTTTATCGGACATGTCTGATTTCCATATGATCGAGAGCCTATCGATAGCTGTCCATATATATATATATATATATATATATATATATATATATATTATTTTATTTCATTTTTATACCTATTCTATAATTCTAATAGTATGAAAAAAACGGATGATACAATTGGCGAATATAAATATAACACAAACTAATATCTGGGGAAAAATATTCCATTGAAAAAATAGAATACAAAAACATTCGTACGGTTTGAAAATCATCGACTACTATTTGCTGATTTTGTGAGATTAATTAATACAGTACCTTGCATATACCAACTCATTGGCCTGGTGGGTAGGGGTTTTGGCAAATGGTCCAGGAAACTGGGGTTCAATCGTAGGTTTAGTCATAACAACGATTCAATAGTGTAATGTCAAGTCAAAAGAAACAACACCAACAAAATACCTAAAAGGTAAGAGTGCTTAATACACTAAGTAAAACGAAATGCGAATACCTTCAGACACAGCAGAAATATGATTACTTTTGAACTTGAATATATATATATATATATATATATATATATATTTCAATCATACATCTTAGATGCATCAGGGAGGTCTTCAGTGATGCGCTGTCTTCATTGCCGATTTCGGGTTATTTCTGCATCATATCAGCTCCGACAGTAACCCCGGCTTGACTCTGAAAGAGCCAAGCCGCCTCCGTGATCGCGACGTGCTACGCATGTGCCTCTACCAAAGCAAAAAAAAAAAAAAAAAAAGGCCGGACTTCGGCCGTTCTTATAGACATCTGTCTTTTAGTAAACAGCCAATGAAAACGGCATTCCACACTCCTCTGCTATATAACACCATCTTCACCTCATCCGGTTTCGCCCGGCTACTTCCGGAATCGGTACGGAGGTAAGATGTTATTTTAATACTCGTCTGTGTCCATGATTTACACTTCACTAGACTTACACGAATCTCCCGCCAAATCTTTCCAATACTAATACTTCTAAACTAACATGAATTAAGCCCCCGCTCAAAACTATTCAGTCAGTCTTTAACTCTTTCCTATATATATATATATATATATATATATATATATATATATATTGTAACAGCGTTGATTGTCTCTAAATCACATTGTGGGTTTGTGTCGAACCAAGTTCAATATGATATGGAGAGTGCTCAATATCAAGGATAGAGCTATTATTCATCTATTTTATTTTTACTTTTTTGCAAAAAACTCCATGAAACCCAGGGGTCGCAGTCTAAATTCCATGAATTAAATATATATATATATATATATATATATATATATATATATATATTGTGTGTGTGTGTGCGTGTGTGTTGATTAGTGGATGCAAAAGCCTAATATTTTTCTGAAAGCTCGGGCAAAATTTCACTGGATACGAAGCTTCAAATAGAGGAATTTGGGTTTGGATGGATTTCTTCTATCGTAAAAAGATGCACAAATGATGGTAAAACAAGTTCTACGATATGCTGAGTTGGATCTCTATAAAACACATTCGCAAGATGAAAGGCACTGCTGTTTTATCGAGGGCCTGGACCTTATCTGTAAATTTTGGCGTTGACAAGCAAGGCGCGAACGACGAATAGGAGAGATTTAACACGTAACTTTTATAAACAGTCAAGCGTTTATCGTTTTTTTGCGGGGTGAGGTATTTTTATTCTTTTTTTTTCTTTTTGTGTTTTACTGCCAAGTTCAGCGAGCGAAAATTTATATATTATGTTTTGTTGAGCAAAAGACGAAAAAAAAAAAAAAAAAAAAAAAGAAAGAAAAAAAGAAAAAAAAAAAAAAAGAAAGAAAGAACCCAAAGTTGTTGAAAGTAAATCTTGGTAGAATATATTGCAAGTATAAAAACAAAACAAAACAAAAAAAAAAAAAAAAAAAAACACATAAAATCAATTGAATTAATTTTGAAAAAAAAAACAACCATGTTTTGAAATGCCTTTAGTTTTTTTTTTAAACATTCCATATTTCTTGAAAATATTCTATTTCCGTTCATAGCGTTCTGCTTTTTAAATTCATCAGCATCTCAGTTCTATCCAATTCTGCGTTTACCTAATTTTGTAACGTTATAAAAAAACCCTAAAAATCTCTTTTAAAAACTCTTAAAAAAGAGCTCTTTTTACGTGCAAGCAACCCCTGATGATGGCCTATTAAAGGTCCGAAAGTCGGGACAATTTTAAGCTACAAAGGTTGATATGCCAAACAACCAACCAATCAACCTGAGTATTGAGAATGTCTTTGCAGAAAATAGATGTGATAAAGATATTCCTCACAAAATAGATAATCATGTTGGTAGTCCTGAATGAAAATATGGATAAACTATTGGTTATATGATGGGTACAGTCAGTTTTTACCTGAATTAGAAAAAAAATGTGCAAACAACTCCAGGGAAAAACCAGTTAAAACTGGAATGAAAAACACTGAAGGAGAAAAATAATGATCTATTTTGCTTGGAAAATTATATATTGTGTAAGTAGGATCATTTTAACACAATTACGGTAGCTGTAAACACGCTACCATGTGTATTTTTCGTGTTTGTTTATAAGATTATATGCATAAATCATTTAAACGAAGGTTGGATATTTTTTAACAATATTGTATTGACTTCACTCGTTGAAGGAAATTGCAATAAAAAAAAGAAAGAATGACAGAAAGAAAGAAAAAAGAAAGAAAATCATCTGAAGGAATGAATTGCAGAAAAATGGTGGAATTAGTTTCAAGGTTTCCTGAGATTAGAAGAATGTAGCCAGTGTTTAAAAGAAAAAAATCAAGGTTGACATTTCAGCCTGATTTGATCTAGCCTTTCGCATCCTCATACAATGTCTGATGCTAAAAATAGATGTCTACACCAGTAATTATTCTATCTTCTCGACCATATATATATATATATATATATATATATATATATATGAAGTGCTAACGGAAATACCATCCACCAGGCTTTAATTAATTGTTGCAGACGAAAGTTTTTATTGATTGATATGAGTAATGCAGAACATGATCTAAATAATAATAAAAAGAAATAAGTCAAGGTTGATTATTACGGTAAAAAGTTTTATATTTATAAGCGTCATCTTAAAAACGGAAATATAAGAGACGTATGCCAATTATTGAAATATTCCTCAAGCTCCGACGAACTAACAGCAATCATTAACTAGACTGTAATGATTATAATATCAATGTACCAAAACGAGAACTAAACACACACACACACACACACACACACATATATATATATATATACCCAAATTCATCGGCACGAACAGGATATGATCCAAGATCATTTTTTCAAAGGGGAGTACAGCTGGTTGGAATTCACATTTTTATTTCACCTTGATCGGTTTGGTCTGATTTGGTTTTATAGCATACCAACCATTGTAGGTTATTCAATGCCAAATCATTCTTTATACATAAAACAGTTCTATTGCAAACAATTCAGTTTAGCATAAGTACACGGTTTAGTTCTATTTGACTCATGGATAGGAACCCATCAGATGCTATCCAATCGGTTCGGGCTGTAGAATACACTGACTGCATCTCAGAAGAGTAAGACCCTTCCCAACGAAACGATGTGCCTATCATATTTAATCACACACACACACACACACACACACATGCGGGACTGTAGAATAAACCAACTGCTTTTCTGTAGAGGGGTACGACCCTCTCCATCAAGTGTCCTGGATATGACACTAAATAATGTGATGGCGATGTCCAAGTCGGTTGGGGCTAGAGAATAAACCGACTGCTTATTTGAAGAAGGGCAAGACTCCCCAACGAGTGTCCTGTATTTGACGCAAATCAATCTGATGGTGAGGCTTTATTCTTGGAGATTTGGGGAATGTTGAGTACCCTTTCATTGCTATTGCTTCCAGATCCACATGATAGGGTCCTATCACTAGGTTAAATAGAACTGTTTGATGTTTAAACTGTGCAAACAAATGCATGGTTTCTAATTGTATTGTTAATGATATAACGCAATAGTTTTTCTTTCTTTTTCTTTCTTTGTTTAATAGCATATCAACCTTTGTAGGTTATCTAAATCCAAAGCCATTCTCCTAGAAGAACAGTAGTGGTACTATTTAACCCATAGCTGGGAGAATAGGGGTGTTCATACCTTTGCCAAGGGTATTTGCCCGAAAGTGAACGTAATAGCACGACTGGAGTACGAACTCGCGCACTACAATTCCGCAGTCCAACGCTTTAACCATTACGCCACGAGGACACCCTCTCAAGCAATAGTTGTAATCATATACAGTGTATCACAAAAGTGAGTACACCCCTCACATTTCTGCAGATATTTAAGTATATCTCTTCTAATAAGTGTGTCATGCCTACAGTTAAGCATGGTGGTGGGAATGTCATGGTCTGCGGCTGCATGAGTGCTGCAGGTGTTGGAGAGTTATATTTCACTGAGGGAAACATGAACTCCAACATGTACTGTGAAATACTGCAGCAGAGCATGATCCCCTCTCTCCAGAAACTGGGTCGCAGGGCAGTGTTCCAGCATGACAATGACTCCAAACACACCTCCAAGATGACCATTGCTTTACTGAAGAGACTGGGGGTAAAGCTGGCCAAGCATGTCTCCTGACTTGAACCCAATAGAACATCTTTGTGGGATCCTCAAGTGGAAGGTGGAGGTGTGCAAAGTCTCAAATATCTGCCAGCTCTGCAACGTCATCATAGAGGAATGGAAGAACATTTCAGTGGCTACCTGTAAAGCTCTGGTAAACTCCATGCCCAGGAGAGTAAAGGCAGTTCTGGATAATAATGGTGGCAACACAAAATATTGACAGTTGACATGGTGTATGTTAATATTGACAACTTTCCCTAAGGGGTGTACTCACTTTTGTTGGCAGGGGTTTAACTTTTAATGGTTATATTTTGAGATATCTTGAGGGAAAAATAAATAAACTCTGTTATATAAGCTGCATACAGACTACTTTTCATTGTGTCAAAGTGTCATTTTGTCAATGTTGTCCCATGAAGAGATATACTTAAATATCTGCAGAAATGTGAGGGGCGTACTCACTATTGTGATACACTGTAATTGTTCGCCAACAAATAATTAATAGTAAATAAAATTATTCGTGTTTAATAGAAATGTCTGAAATCGTATGGCAGCGTGAAAAAAAGAACTCAGGCCCATTAAAAAAACTTATGAACAAAATGTATATACCAATCATATATTTAATACATATGTATAAAAATCATTTGGGAATAAATAACCATACTAAGGTTGATATGCCATAAAACCCAACCTAAACTAAATCATATATACGTGGTGCCTTCAATAAGTTTCCAGACTTTTTTTGTACAGGCATTTAAAATTGTCATAGACTCTTGAAAATTCAGTATGTGATTGCTATACATCTTATGAGATGACTGACCAATTTTTATGATTTCAGGTTCGAATGAACAGCTACAGAAAGAATTGGAATACACCCTACAAAAGCCTGCTTGTCAATGCTGGTGAATTTCAAAAATGCAATCTGACACTTTAGAAGAGAGATATGCAATAAAATTGTGTTTTAAACTTGGAAAAAGTGCCTCAGAAACATATGGAATGCTTTAGACTGCTTTTGGAGCATCTTGCATGAATCGAGCATCAGTTTTTGAGTGGCATAAGAGATTCAAGGAAGGCAGGGAGTCTGTGAGGGATGATGAGAGGTGTGGGAGGAGTAAGGACGTCAATAGACTAGAGTTGATTGGCCAAAGGGTTAGGGTTACTATGTTGAGGTTTTACGGAGGCTCAGGAAGAGATTCCTTGGGAAGAGGCCAGCACTCTTCAAATCGGGTCAGTGACATTTCCACCAGGACAATACTCTAGTCCACAACTTCATCCTTGTCACAGACTATTTGAGCAAGATGGGCATCAAGACAGTTCCTCACCGTCCCTATAGTCCAGACCTTGCTCCCTGTGACTTTTGGTTATTCCCTAAGCTCAGAGGCTGTCGTTATGAGACAATTGAGGAGATGAAAGAGGCTGTGACGAAGGTCATTGACGCGCTCACTCAAGAGGACTTTGATGGGGCCTTCCAGAAGTTGTTGGAACGGAAGAACAACTTCATTGCATCCGAAGGTGGATTACTTCAAAGCATTTACACACATATATATATATATATATATATAGTAAAGTTAGCGACCGTAGTCGAGGGCGAACCGAAGGCTCTCTTTTTATAAGACACTATAACAACATGTACATTCCCTTGATTGCTTCAATTTACCCTTGATCCGTAACTTAAAATGCTGAGTGTTAAAAAAGGCGGCATCAACTACCATTTTTTTGAGTCTTTGGTATGACTCGATTGGTGAATATACTACCCACTTGGCCAAGATATATCTATCTATAGATAATGTTATGAAATTCCGTGCTAATAGTTGCTTATCTTTCGTTTTAATGGCATATCAACCTTTGTAGGTTATTTAATGCCAAAGCCATTCTCCTCGAAGAACTGTAGTGGTACTATTTAATCCATAACTGGGAGGATAAGGGGGTTCATACCTTTCCTAAGGGTATTTGTCCGAAAGTGAACGTAATAGCGCGACTGGAGTACGAACTCGCTTACTACGATTCCGCAGTCCATCGCTTTACCCATTACGCCACGAAGACACCCCCTCCGTGCTTATAGTAACGTAGGTTTTTTTGTAGTAGGTATACTATTATTAATATTTTGTCCAAATATTATCCATTTACTCATTATAATGAGTTCGTGAAAGAATTATTTCATTTCATTATTATTTTTATTTATTCGCCATTTTCCTTGATACTGTTATACTAAAAGAGATACTATTAATAAATAATTTATACCTTGGTTGGTATGGTTTCGTTGTTTAATGACATATCAACTTACTTGGTTTATTTAATGCCGAATCCTTGTAAAAGAGCAGTAGTTGTAGTTTTCAATACATAACTTGATGGATAAGAACTGACATACGTTCCTCAATAGAATTAATCAGAAAGTGAACGAATTAGCGGGACTGGAGTTCGAACTCGCTTACTACATATTTGCTGTTCAATACGTTCGTACCTTTGATGTGATGTAACATTATGGCCGAGGGATTTCGGTTTATGCCTTTGGGTTTTGTTAGGCTGAGAATCTTTCGGCTCAGCACATGCGTTAGTTAGGTGCAACATTAACACAGGTATTCACGCGATCGCACGGAGCGGACGTGTCACTCAGATATGTCACAATAGCCCGAGATGGGAAACGGGGTTACAGAGTGTGGGTGACATCACGCACCGGAAGCGTGCGGAGGATTTTGGGAATTTGAAGAAAGTTAGTAGATTTGCGACCTGCCTCAGGAGAAGACGGTTGGCTTTCGCCAGCTCGCGAAGCCTTGTGGCGGGTGCCGCACGAGATGGGGGGTGGCAAATGAAAAAGCCAGAATAGAAAGATTGTGCCTATCTCTCTCCTGATGTCGAAAAACCTTTAAATTCAAAGGTAATAAAAAGTTTCGTACGTGAACTGAGAAGTCGAAAGTGTTTTTCGTGTTTCGAGATTCCTATGTTCTATGTAATCTATGTTATAAATATATGAACATTAGATGTCCATTCCACACATAGCCGTATCGGGCTATGTAACGGTGAGATGTTCTTCCAAAATATCTAATATCAATAGGTTGGTTGGTTGGAATTTATGGCATATCAGCCTTTGTATGTTTTTTAATGCCAATCCATTTTTATACAAATTAGCTGTTGTATTTCAAACTATTCAGTTTAACATGAGTATAGATTTTAATTGTCAAAAAACATTTTCTATTTCAAGGTATTCAGTTTAGTCAAACAGTACTAATTCAAACTATTCAATTAATATAAGTATAGATTTTGTTTACACACAGGTAAATATCAAAACAATTCTATATCAAAAAATTCAGTTTAGCGTAAGTATAGTTTCAATGTCAAAAACAGTTCTATTTCTCGTAATTCTACCTAGCATAAGTACGCAGTTTTGTTCTCTTTGACCCACAGATAGGACCCTATCAGGTGCTACCACTACGAACCAGAGTGGACCTGGGAGCGATGGCAATAAAGGGGGTACTCCGCATTCCCCAAACGTCCAGCATTACTGGTACCCCACCATCAGATTGTTTAGTGTCGTATTCAGGACACTCGTTAGGTGGGTCTTACCCATCTTCAGAGGTGTAGTCAGTGTATTCTATACCTCCAGCCGACTGAGCAATTAGTATCTTATAGTTTAAAAATAGCCCCGATATTTCTTGGAGTACCGGTACTGCACTCAGATCTTAAGTAGAAGTTAAACGTAGCTTCATTTTGATTCTACACAGATTCTATATTCTGATCGTTAGCAGAAGTCTAAAAGATTTGTGAAAAATGTTTGGGACTATACAAGATCTAATGTGAATTTTATTTAAAGGACGTATCTTGGCATGAAGTTTAATAGCCGCCGTAGGAGACTTTTTAGTAAATGCCGATAAAAAGACATTTAAGTGTCAGGAAATTTATATCACGTTATGACGCACTTACCTAAGCGTAAGTATGTGGCTTTCAACCAGAAAAAAAAAAAAAAGAAAAAGAAAATACTCGCTATAATGTTTTCTTCAAACTTATCTCAGCGGTTTACAAAAAAACTACAGTGAATTGAAAATGGAGGCTTCTGTTTATTTTTGGACAGATATATTTCCTTTCACCTTTGTCTTTACGGTGTTCAAACAAAACAATACTACAGTGTCTGTACGTGTGTAAGGTAGCAGGCTATTGGTTGGGAGGAAGGTTTAGAATGTGAGGGGAATGTATACTTCAGGTTCCCAACTCTGAGAATATAGCTGATCAATGTATATTTACCCGACCCCACTGCGTCAAGCAGAATTTAGAGAAGTACAGCTGGTTTTCAATTTTTTAAGCTTGAGTAATTCTCAACATATGTGATGATCTTAGCTCTTCTGAAAGTTTTTCCGGCTTATGCCTTAGTAATCTTTCACTTGCATTTTTTAAAATTTCTTATCAATTGACGTTACCTTTATAGATGAGTAGCACTTATTTCCTTACTGAAGTATTTGATCCTGGCTGTGGTTAAATGTTCTTACGAGCATCTGGTGAAGCGCTCTGTGAATCCAGTTTTGGATTCATCAGCCCAACTTCACATCCACCATGATGTATCCCATGGTTTTCATTGCGATACGCTTGTATTGCTGTTATAATACTCCCAGGTTCACTCTGACTCGGATAGGT
>OY757925.1:15413810-15431310 GCA_963585895.1 Sepioteuthis lessoniana
CTGAAACTAGTAGACAAATTCACCTCCCAAGGTGTCTCATCAACCGAAAAAGAAAAAAAAAAGAAAAAAAAAAAAGATATCGACACGGGGCTAACGAAGGCATTGACAGCTATCGATAGGCTCTCGATCATATGGAAATCGGACCTGACCGATAAAATGAAACGAAGTTTCTTCCAGACAGCGGTCGTATCGATACTGCTGTATAGATGCACTGCTTGGACGCTTACTAAACGGCTGGAGAGGTGGCTAGACGGCAATTACACAAGAATGTTGCGAGCAATATTGAACAAGTCTTGACGGCAACACCCCACAAGGCACCAACTATACGGCCACCTACCTCCCATCACGAAAACTACCCAAGTTAGACGAACTAGACATGCAGGACACTGCTGGAGAAGCAGAGACGAGCTCATAAATGGTGTACTCCAATGGACCCCTATATATGGCCGAGCAAAAGCAGGATGACCAGCTCAAACAGACATACAGCAGCTATGTGAGGATACGGGATGTAGCCCTGAAGACTTGCCAGAGGCGATGAACGATAGGGAGAAGTGGCGAGAGAGGGTTAGGGATATCCGTGCTGTATACATAAAAAATGCCGTGGAATATCATAATATTTTCTACAATGAAATAGAAGAAAAACACGATCGGTGGGAGAGTGATTTTCTATAACTCTCACTTCAGCAGATTTGAGACGAATAGATAATCTCTCATCTGATGATCAGGAACATGACCTTCAGTATCGTGAATTCTGTCCCTTTTCATTCTCTCTCGTTTTATATGTTTTTTAAATTTTTTAATTTTTTATTTAAATTTTCATTTTACAACGTGGGAAAGCACGTGCGATACTCTGTCCTCATCAGCCGCCAACCAGGGTGATAACACAGTTTCGGTAGCTCAAGGTGGTACTGCTACTCCTGGTGCTACCCCTCTCTCTCTATATATATATATATATGTTTATATTTACATATATATATATATATATATCACAATTTCTACATACATATCAATCGATCAAGTCAGAATGAGTCAAAGATAGATAGATAGATAGATAGATAGATAGATAGAGAGAGAGAGAGAGAGAGAGAGAGATATGAAAGTAGTGGGCTTAACGCAATATCTATTTTTGATCAAGGATATCCTAGGAATTTTCTGGTCTTTGCCAAATATAACATAATGCTGTGGCTTGCCCTACTTTTCCCGCTGTTCCAAATAATCCATCGGTTCTACGATATATCCAGGCGTCAAAACTTAACTCTTTTTTTGTCAAATAATGGATTTATTTCTGTCTGTTTCTCACTCAGTCACTCTTTCTCTCTTGCTCTCACTTCCTGTCTGTCTCTATTCTCAAATGATTGATCTCTTTGTTCAGTTCGATATCTACGTTCAGTCCATTAGACTATATATATATATATATATATATATATATAGATAGATAGATAGATAGATATAAACTTTCCTGATCTACAGCTGAATTTAGGAAATTCTTATCGATAACACAACAAAAGCAAACAAATAACAAACAAATATGTCAGATTGTTGAAGCCCTACACATTAAAAACAAACGACCCAACCTCAACAAAGTTAATTTTGAATCCAGTTCTAATGTACTCAACACTCTTTAGCTGTTGTTCCTATTTATCAAACAAATTTTAAATACAAGAGCCACAGCGTAACACCAATATAAACAATAAACGCTTAATCCTTACAATGTGGTAATATACTTGCACAGATTGTATCGGTTTTGCTATATACATACCCCTAATGATTGCTCAAAATGGACCCGAAAGTTCTTAGGAACCAATTAATTACGGGAGTTTTATGAGCCAATTCCGAGCGGATATCATAACACCCATACAGTAACTTGAATGGATCGAAGCAAAAAATTGTAGACAAAAGATGTCTATACTGTTTAATCAAATATGCCTTAACGAGGATATGTTGCCCAAACAAAACATATATATATATATATATATTATATATATATATATATATATATATATATATATTATATATATATATATATATATATATATATATATATATATATATATATATATATATATATATATATATATATATATATATATATATATATATATATATATATATATATATATATATAATATATATATATATATATATATATATATATATATATATATATATATATTATATATATATATATATATAATATATATATATATATATATATATATATATATATATGTGTGTGTGCTTGACTTAATACATTCTTCTTCGTCTATTCTATTTAAGGAAATCAGCATCTATGAAAAATCGCTTCATATATATATATATATATATATATATATATATGTATGTGTGTATATATATGTGTGTGTTACATATTAAGTATGGGCTTATTAAGATTGGCTTATTTTCTATTACTAAATTTTTTAAAGAATAACTTGAATTCTCACAATATTTTGAATAACAACAATTAAGTTTTGCATTTAATTTATATATTTTTTGATATTGATAAAACAAAAGTCTCAATTTAAGAAGAGTATAAACTATCAATTGATTTTTAAATTGTCACTTGCTTTGAATTATTTATTCTGGGATTGTTTTTTTAAGCTTACATTGCTCTGTAGTATGTAAATTAGAGATGACTGTATTTTTTTGTAGAAATCCATACATACATACATACATACATATATATATATATATATATAGCGTTTTATTATTTTTTCTTATTTAATAAATAAATAAAATAGATCATTTTAGATCAAAAAATAAAACAAAAGAATTTTTTTCAAATTCCGTTCTCACCGGAAGTACTATGATAACATTTAATTACAGATTTAAATATTTCATCCGAAGATGTTTTTTTTTTTATATAGCTTATGAATTGGATTAATAAGAATTTATAGAAAACTGAAATAAATTTATAATGATACCAAGAAAGTGAATTTTTTTCTTTTTTCTTTATGTCAAAGAATTTCTTTCTTTCGTCTTTATGTAAAAGAATATATATATATATATATATATATATATATATATATATATATATATATTATATATATGTCCCGTTGGCAAGAAACTGGGAAGCACTAAGCGCAATATATATATATATATATATATATATATATATATATATATATATATATATATATATATATATATATATATATATATATATCCCGTTGGCAAGAAACTGGGAAGCACTAAACAAATGAACTTGGAATAGATAGATAAAAAGAAAAGAAAAAAGAAAGAAAAGTGTAGAAGAAAAATAAGAGGAGAGAGAAAGGGAAATCAACTTCCAGAAAAGAAAGAAAGAGAGTGACATAGAAAAATAGGAAGAGAAAGATAAAAAAAAAACATTTAGAAAGAATGGAATATAGAGAAGTAGGAAGGAAAGAAAGAACAAAGAAAGGACAAAGAGAAAGTTTTTCTTTGATTTTTTATGGGTAATTACCCCCTTTTCAGGATAAGTAGCGTCGGTTGTCATAGAAATAAAGGTGACGTCACACGCTTGATTGTTTGTCATTGACAATTATCTTAAAGTGCCGTTTCGGACGGCGATACGATTCGGAAAGCAATAACGCATGCGCATGAACGACCGAGGGGGGACCGTTCACCACATTCGATATCAAAACCTCTTTTTTTTTTGTTTCCTATTTCTATTCTTTCTTTCTTTCTTTCTTTCTTTCTTTCTTTCAATTTTTTTGCTTCTTTGTCTTTTTGTTCCAATTTCTTTTACTTTCTTTATCTCAAAGGTTTTCATTTGCACCAGCCTTTCCAAATTGTTCGCTAATCCTTATTTTATTCTTTTATTTCGTATTTTCTCAAACAGCTGCTGTCTGTGTCACGGTCCGTTCCTCTGTCTGACCGTACATTAGTTATGCTACATCTCTCTGTTTTTTATGTTGTTTTTTTTGCTGTATTTTCTTTCGACAACGTGTCATATATGTTATTGTATTTTGTTCATATGTTCAAATTGTAAGTCTTGTTCTTTCCCCTTTTAATTTACCAATGACATTGTACATTACTATTCACTCTTATCATTAAAAGTATAATATATAATAGATTTCTACAACTACTACTTCAAAAAACAGAAGCAGTACTACCAACAAACTATCATCTGATGTTGATCCTATCGTTATATTAGGTTTCCGGGCCGAAACATTATTACCTGTAAACAAGGAAGCCTTCGCAAAACACCTAAATACCAACAGATATTATTAGTCTTTTCATGAAGCCCTTTTTTGACAAAGCGAGTGTAATTTATAATACGGTCGAATTGACAATAAATATCGGCCCATTGACATATTGGTTAGAGTGTTCGCCTATGTTTCGGGAGACCGGGGTTCAATCCCAGGTTGAGTCATATTAAAAACTCAGAATTGGTATTTAATGCCTTCTTGCTTACTAATCAGTATTATAAGTTACGGATCAAGAGTAAGTGGAGCAATCCAGGGAAATTCGTGGCTAGTGAAAAGAGAACCTTCGGGTCGCCCTAGACTACGAGCGGTCCGCTTATATACGAGGTGCATACGATAAGTTTCCAGACTTTTTTCGTATGGGCACTTTTATTGATAGTACACGCATAAATCTCGCCCCCTTCGAAGTAATCGTCTCCGGATGCAATGTACTTGTTGTACCGTTCCAACAACTTCTGGAAGGCCCCATCGAAGTCCTTTTGCGTGAGCGTGTCAATGACCTTCGTCACAGCCTCTTTCATCTCCTCAATCGTCTCATAACAACAGCCTCTGAGCTTAGGGAATAACCAAAAGTCACAGGGAGCAAGGTCTGGACTATAGGGAGGCTGAAGAACTGTCTTGATGCCCATCTTGGTCAAATAGTCTGTGACAAGGATTGAGTTGTGGACTGGTGCATTGTCCTGGTGGAAATGCTACTGACCCGATTTGAAGAGTACTGGCCTCTTCTGATGGAATTTCTTCCTGAACTCTCTTAAAACCTCAATAAAGTAACCCTAACTCTAACACTTCGGCCAATCAACTCTGGTCTATTGACTTCCTTACTCCTTCAACACCTCTCATCATCCCTCACAGATTCCCTGCCTTCCTTGAATCTCTTATGCTACTCAAAAACTGATGCTCGATTCATGCAAGATGGTCGAAAAGCAGTCTGAAGCATTCTATACGTTTATGTGGCATTTTCCCCAAGTTTAAAACATAATTTTATTACATATCGCTCTTCGAATATGTCAGATTGCATTTTTGAAATTCACCAGCTGTGACAATCAGGATTTAGTAGGGTGTATTCCAATTCCTCCGTAGCTGTTCATTTGAACCTGAAATCATAAAAATTGTTCAGTCATCTCATAAGATGTATAGCAATAACATACTGAATTCTCAAAATCTACGACAATTTAAAATGCCAATACGAAAAAAGTCTGGAAACTTATCGTATGCACCTCGTATATGTTGCGTTTTCTCTTTTAAACTTGTTTGATTAAATAGAACAGACATTTCGTGTCTGCCTTTTTCTATCCTCGATCTTTTCAAGTTTTCATATGAACCGTTTTAATTCTGGATGGACTGAATTCATAAAGACGCTGTGTATTTTGCAGGTACTTTCGTTCCCCAACGGGAGCATCTTCGAGAGTACGAATAATGAAATTGCAAACAGAAAGCCTCATATAAAAACATGTATGGATCAAAGACGGAAAAGGCAGACACGAAGGGAGGCGTCTTCTGATTTGTTTTCATCGCCTTCTTTCTTTCTTTCTTTCTTTCTTTCTTTCTTTCTTTCTTTCTTTTTTTCTTTCGTAACCTATTTACTTTCTTTTTCTTATGAAAATATAATTCAAAAATGATTTTTCTCAGTCTAATTCTATCTATCTATCTATCTATCTATCTATCTATCTATCTATTTTATTGCATATCTTCTCCTTCTTTCTTTTATTCGTTTGTTCTGAAGTAGCCGGTAAGCGTATTTTGAATAGTTCTTTCTTTCTTTCTTTCTTTCTTTCTTTCTTTCTTTCTCCTTGATATTTTCTAAATTACCTCTTTTCTTTTTTCTTCTATCTATCTATCTATCTATCTATCTCAGTCTAATTCTATCTATCTATCTATCTATCTATCTATCTATCTATCTATCTATCTAATTGCATATCTTCTCCTTCTTTCTTTTATTCGTTTGTACTGAAGTAGCCGGTAAGCGTCTATTGAATAGTTTTTTCTTTCTTTCTTTCTTTCTTTCTATTCATATTTGCTATCTTTTTCTTATAAAAAAAATCCAAATAATTTTTTAATGTAAGGGTTCTTCATTTATTTCTTTTACTCCTTTCTCTATCAATTCAAATATCTCTTTTACTGTCTTGCGTCCATTTTGGTTTGATGGCGCCATGTAAGAAAGAAAGAAAGAAAGAAAGAAAGAAAGAAAGAAAGAGTTCCTGACTTGTTCACTTAATATAATGAATTTTAAAACATTTACGTTGTTTTCTCATGTACACTCTCACACACCCTCGATTTACTTGTATGTTCGTTATTATATCCCAATCATCAACACGTTATTGAACGTTAAAACAATAACTAAGCCGCTTTTCACTTTGCTAAATAAACACCGTTCATAATATTTCGTTGATTCAATATTCATAGCGATTTTTAAAAAGATCTTAATGTAATTTTTGTCAAGAATAAAAGGCGTTTTTATTTGATGTTCAGCAATATTTTCTTGCCTGCTTTGAATCTAAAAAAAAACTTCTAAAATCAACAAAAATTTTTTTTTTATCTTTTTCCTTTTTTTTAAAAATCTTTTTTGGGTGCTATATACCGTTGTCTTCCACTTCTCAATAGTCTCAAGACAAGAAGCCTTCATAATGTCATTAATTTCCGTTATACACCCGATAATACAAAAAAAAAATTGTAAAAAAAAAAAGACTGAAAAAATGGCGGGAATGAAAATGACAAACGAACGAACCCTTAATCAAAACGCCTAAAAAATTATTTAAGAATATTTAAGAAACTATATATATGCGCACGCTATTAAAGGATGGTGTTCACGCACGTCTTTTCGTCGATCGTTATATCTTGACAAACATTGTTAAAAATTATGTATTTAGCCAATCACCACCTTAACACGAGCAAGATGTGACACAGAAAGAATTTTCAAACGGAATAAAGCTGATCTGAATTTCAAGTTTTTCTTCATTTAGACTGTTTGCCTAATCAAAGTTGAAGAACCCGAACTATTTACCAAGAGCCAGCGAGGGACGGGAAGGACTCATACTTTTTCAAAGAATGAAGTGAAACGCCAAAAGCCTTGTTAATGATTTTAAATCGGGCAAAAGATTCCTTTTCCTATTGTTATATATTGACCCTCGACCGAGCCGTCAATCAAGAGATGCACCTGTTTAAATAAGCGGAAGAACAGCAGAAGTAGATGGACTTTAAGCAATAATATAACCAGGGCACAGACGGTAGGAGTTAGTTGGAGATAGGATGCCAGCATGAGAATCAGCTTGCAGACTGAGGGCTTTGGGCTCTCAGTGACCCAAGGTTGAGCAACCGCAAGCCAAGATGAGGAAGAAGTGCTCCTATGCTCACGAGAAGAACTTGTTGTCAATATAGCAATCTGTCCCTGTCTCCAGCTCTTCTCTCACGCACAGCAACCATCACCCTTTCGAGAATAAAGTGTGAGAGATTATATTTTTTTAAAGAAGTGTGTTCGTTCGTTCATTGAAGTTCGTATATTATGTTTGATTATGTTCCGCATATATTTGTATACGTATGCGAGCAATATTGAATAAGTCCTGGCGGCAATACCCCGCAAAGCACTAACTGTACGGCCACCTGCCTCCCATTACGAAAACTATCCAAGTTAGACGAACCAGACATGTAGGAGAATGCTGGAGAAGGAGAGACGGCCTCATAAGTGATGTACTCCTATGGACCCCCAAATATGCAAAAGCAGGACGACCAGCTCGAACATACATACAGCAGCTATGTGAGGATACAGGATGTAGCCCTGAAGACTTGCCAGAGGCGATGAATGATAGGGAAAAGTGGCGAGAGAGGGTCAGGGATATCCGTGTATATGTATTACGGCATACAAAACCTATGACGATAATTCTTACTTGAAGCGCACGTTGGTTGGTTGCTGCTTTTACGGGATATCAACCCTCGTTGGGTTATTTTATCTTGAAGTAAGTCTAACAATTATTGTTTAGTTTGATATAATGGCATATCAAACATTGTTGGTTTTTTAAAGGCAGATCCTGTTTTTACATAAATATAAGATGTATGATTTGTAAACACATTTTGTTGATACACACAGCGAAATAATCAAATAGCTTAAGTCAACAATTTTAAAATATTCCAAGTATTTCTATGTATCACTAACAATTCGATTAAACACCAGTCATTTGTTTACACACAGTTAAATGGTCAAACAGTTCTATTTCTATCAATTATATTTATTTCCTAGGTGCAACGACTACGGGCCAGAGTGGACATTTGAGCGATGGCAATGAAGGGGTACTCTGCATTCCCCAAAACTCCAGTATTACTGGAGTTTCACCACCAGCTTATTTAGTGAGATATCCAGGAAACTGTCGGGGAGGTCTTACCCTTCTGCTGAGATGCAGTCGGTGTATTCTACAGCCACAACCGACTGGACTTTAGGTTTGGTTTGGTTTCTTTGTTTAATGTTATATCAACCTTTGTAGGTTATTTAATGCCAAAGCTATTCTCCTAGAAGAACAGTAGTGGTACTATTTAACCTATAGCTGGGAGGATAAGGGGGTTCATACCTTTCCCAAGGGTATTTGCCCGAAAGTGAACGTAATAGCGCGACTGGAGTACGAACTCACTTACTACGATTCCGCAGTCCATCGCTTTAAACATTACATCATGAGGACACCCCCGACTGGACTTTAACAATTATTGTTTCCAATTATATACAAAACAAAAATACATCTTTACAGTCATTTCAACTAAATAAGCTCTTTGTTATAGTAAAAAAAATTATTGTTCCCATAGATGAAAAAGTAGCAAGTCAGAGTATTGACTATGAAGATTCAAGTCCATTCTTTCCAGTATTTCAGACTTGTATTTTAACAATCAGATGCAGATTATTCTTATGTTAATGACACTCTTTTTTTTTAGTGCTGGTCGATGATTTACGATCAGGAACATAAAAGTAAGCCGATATACGAGAGGTAACCTGTCTCTCTGGGTGGGGGGATGTTTAATACTGGAACGTTTTGAACACGACACTACAAAATAGTTCTTGGCATATCACGCAGCAAGCATCATTTTCATACATCTAGGGATGTTTAATAATTCCACAAAACCGACAACTTCTCTAATATATATGTTTCTATGAATGTTAGTACATATTTGAAACTTCACACACACACACATACACGCGCGCGCGCATATTCACCCTAAATAATCTTTCTACATTTATTTAATGTTTTTATATTTTTACGAGGATCATTAAATAAGTTTCCAGACTTTTTTCGTATGGCCACTTTTATTGATTGTACAAACTCTAGTCCACTTCGAAGTAATCTCCTCCGGCTGCAATACACTTGTTGTACCGTTCCAACAACTTCTAGAAGGCCCCATCGAAGACTTCTTGTGCGAGCGTGTCAATGACATATGTCACAACCTCTTTCATCGCCTCAATTGTCTCATAACGACAGCGTCTGAGCTTACAGAAAAACCAAAAGTCACAGGGAGCAAGGTCTGGACTTTAGGGAGGCTGAAGAACTTGATGCTCGTCTTGGTCAAATAGTCTGGGACAAGGATTGAGTTGTGGACTGGTGCATTGTCCTGGTGGATATGCTACTGACCCGATTTGAAGAGCGCTGACCTCTTCCCTAGGAATCTCTTCCTGAACTCCCTTAAAACCTCAACATAGTAACCCTGAACTTTGCCAATCAACTCTGGTGTACTGACTTCCTTACTCCTCCCACACCTCTCATCATCCCTCACAGACTCCCAGTCTTCCTTAAATCTCTTACGTCACTCAAAAACTGATGCTCGATTCATGCAAGATGGTCGAAAAGCAGTCTGAAACATTCCATACGTTTCTGTGGCATTTTTCCAAGTTTAAAACAGAATTTTATTGCTTATCGTTCTTCTAAAGTGTCCTCACGTACAGATTGCATTTTTGAAATTCACTAGCTGTGACAAGCAGGCTTTATTAGGGTGTATTCCAATTGCTGCTGTAGCTGTTCCTTTGAACCTGACATCATAAAAATTGGTCAGCTTTCTCAAAAGATGTATAGCAATAAGATACTGAATTTTCAAGAGTCTACGACAATTTTAAATGCCTGTACAAAAAAGTCTGGAAACTTATTGAATGCACCACGTATTTCTTTATCAGTCCTCTTTCCTGCGGAATATTCTCTTATGACATAAAACTTGTGTTGTGATAATTTTTTTACAAAAAGCATTACATATTTCTTTAACGAATATGAAAATAACCACAAGTTTATCATTTATAATAGAGGAGAAAAATATTTGGTAAGATACTTATAACTATATATATATATACATTGATACATATTTGATTGAACATTATCATATTTACCCAACCCCTCCGCTCGGGCAGGATATGACACAAGGTCAATTTTTTAAGCGGAGTTTAACAGGTTTGAATTCAGAGTTTTCCTTCTCCTAGACTAGTTGCCTCACCAAGGCTGAAGAACCTAGTCTGCCCTACTATTTACCCATAGCTGGAGGGAGAACAATTAGATTCATACCTTTCCCAAGGGTATTAGTGCTATGTGAAATGCAATCAGACATTTTTATAGACATTTTTTGTCCACACATTTTTTGTTAATCCTTTCGATTTGCCGAATCGATATTATGATATTCGGCGGGAATTGGTTGATAAACCTTCCATAATTACTTATTTCCTAAATATTTCCTGTCCAGCCTTTGGCCATCATTAAGGGAGGGTGTATAACAATAGTGATGTATATTACTACTATGTAACAATAAGCGTTTGTACTGTTGTATTGTGTAGCGTTTACTTTTCGAATTTGTTTCTATAAATAGCGTCAGTAGCAAAAGACATTTAAGTACATTAGCACTGGTTTGAAAATAAATTTTATTAAGTTCATAACTTTCATCGAAATTGTCGCTGCTTAACTTATACCTCAACAAAGGCAAATAGTTGAGATAAGAAAATGAAAACTCTTAAACAACAGGGAACTTTCATACGATTTGTTCTTTTCACTATCTTTCTTGCAAGTTTCTACGTATCAGGGTCAAGTTGATTGAGAAATTACCCGAAGTTCTGCCCGAAGGCAATTTCAATTACACTGACTGATTGCCTTCAGGGGAATTATTTTTTATAGGTTTCGTTTGTCTTTATTCAATTTGGTTGTGAAATTCCTTTTTTGAATGGGTGTATTATTGATGTTGGTATTTTGGTCAGAGTTTTAATCATTATATTATCAGTGTTATTGGGTATCAGTGGAAGGGTTTAAATCTGTTTTGAATATCTTTTAGCGAGTTGATATATTGTTACTATTTTTAGCGAGGAAAGTCGTAACGTGCGTGTGTGTGTGTTTTTCCCTCGCTAAGTGTTGTTGGAAAATAAAGGAGTGAGATGAAGAAGTAAGTAGATGAAGATGCCGTTATGTTAAGACATTGTTGAATGTGTGAGGAAGATATGTTCGCCATTGGTGTAGCAAAAGTCGTGTTGCTGGTTAAAGACCGGAACGTTATAGTCACCATGAGTTTGTGGTTCTGGTTGTTTCGGGGAGACGCGTGAATGTCTCCAGAAAATGTTGCCCAGAGATGAAGTAGCTAGGTGTCGGAGCGTAATTTTTTGCATCGCAGTCGACATAGCCAATTTTTGTGGGTGACGTAAAGTTGTTCCTATGTGTGGCGTATTGAATTCATCTAATTCATATTCAACTGATCTATTATCAAAGCATAGGAGGTGCACGTGGAGTAATGGTTATCGTCGTAGGAATTGTACACGGCGACACGAGTTCAAAACCTGGACGAGACTGATTGCATTTCACATAACACTAATACCCTTGGGAAAGGTATGAATACAATTATTCTCCCTCCTGCTATGGGTAAACAGTAGGACAGACTAGGTTCTTCAGCCTTGGTAAGGCAACTAGTCTAGGAGAAGGAAAACTCTGAATTCAAACCTGTTGAACTTCGCTTAAAAATTGACCTTGTGTCATATCCTGCCCGAGCAAAGGGGTTGGTAAATAGGATCTAATATCAAAACATCTTGGAGTATTTGACTTTTTCAATATGGAGCATATGGTGTTTTTGATTTATATGAAAACCCGTAACAGGATGGAAATAAATTTATAAAACTAATGTGACCGGTTTTTTCTTAAAGAAATTATTGCTCTGTAATGTCAGTTACATTGAGCTCTTTACCAGGAAAATTTAAATGTTCACTGTTGAATGTTTTTTTTTTTTGTCCTGATGGAATTGCTCCAAACTCCGGTTTGTCTGGACCGAATAATACACACACACACACACACACACATATATATATATATATACATATGATCTGGCAGCAATAGCAATTAAGGGGAGTTCTACATTCCTCAATACACACACACACACACACACACACACACATATATATATATATATATATGATCTGGCAGCAATAGCAATTAAGGGGAGTTCTACATTCCTCAATACACACACACACACACACACACATATATATATATATATATATATATATATATATGATCTGGCAGCAATAGCAATTAAGGGGAGTTCTACATTCCTCAAAGCTCCAAGACGAGAGCATCACCAGCACATTGTTTATTGATATATCTAAGACACTCGTTGGGGGTTTTACGCTTCGACAGAGATGCAGTCGGTGTATTCTACAGCCCTAGACCACTGGGCATGACTGTATTTGAACTTTGATGGAAAATATTGACACAGTATTTTTCGCACATGTGTGTATCTCTGTCGGCTGGGCCTGTAGAATACATTGACTGTATCTCAACAGAGAGTTAAGACCCCCCCCTCAAAGAGTGTCCTGGATATGACATTAAACCATCCAGTTAAGACAGCTTGGGTTGTAGTATACACCGACTGCATCTCTGCTGAAGGGCAAGACCCCCACCAACGAATGTCGTGGAGATGACATTAAACCATCTCCTTAAATTTCCTATCATTATTTTCACAAAGACTTTTCTCCAGCCTTTCGATGATCCGTGTTCAAACCCAGTTGAAAATTAAAATGAAATATTAAGTAATTGCAAATTAATAGATATCTTTGTTTTATAGAATTTGTTACGTTTTTTATATCTCCCCCGCCCACCCCTCTCTCTCTCTATATATATATATATACATATATCATCATGTCGTGCTGCTAGCACGGATATCCCTGACCCCCTCTCGCCCCTTTTCCCTATCGTTCATCGCCTCTGGTAGGTCTTCAGGGCTACATCCCGTATCCTCACATAGCTGCTGAATGTATGTTCGAGCTGGTCGTCCTGCTTTTGCCCGGCCATATGTAGGGGTCCATAGGAGTACATTCCTTTATGAGCTCGTCCCTGCTTCTCCAGCAGTGTTCTGCATGTCTGGTTCGTCTAACTTGGATAGTTTTCGTGATGGGAGGTAGGTGGCCTTATAGTTGGTGCCTTGTGGGGTGTTGCCGCCAGGACTTGTTCAATATTGCTCGCAGCGTTCTTGTGTAATTGCTGTCTAGCTTCTTCTCCAGTCATTTTGTTAGCGTCCAAGTAGTGCATCCATACAGCAGTGTCGACACGACCGCTGCCTGGAAGAAACTGCGTTTGTTTTTATCGGTCAGGTCTGATCTCCATATGATCGAAAGCCTATCGATAGCTGTCCATGCCTTCGTTAGCCGCGTGTCGATGTCCTTTTCTTTTGATGAGAAGCTGGGAATGATCAATGTAATAATATGTATGAGTATTCTTAAAAATCTCCAGGAGTGCTCAATGTATTATAACTAATATGTAGATCTATGAATTTTATACCGAGCAAATTCATCAATAGATCGCCATTTAGCTATTATATATTAATTTTAACTGGTAACTCCCGATGAGAAACTGACCTCTTCAGATAACAAGTGCATGATGATTATGTGATGGCTATCTGAAGAGGTTGGTTTCTCAAATGGAGTTGGGGGTGTCCTCGTGGTGTAATGGTTAAAGCGACGGACTGCGGAATCGTAGTACGTGAGTTCGTACTCCAGTCGGGCTATTACGTTCACTTTCGGGCAAATACCCTTGGGAAAGGTATGAACCCCCTTATCCTTCCAGCTATGGGTTTAAATAGTACTACTACTGTTCCTGTAGGAGAATGGCTTTGGCATTAAATAACCTAAAAAGAGTTGATATGCCATTAAACAAAGAAACCAAACCAAACCTTGATATGTCACAATCACTTTCAGACTAATACCCTTGGGAAAGGTATGAACCCCCTTATCCTCCCAGCTATGGGTTAAATAGTACCACTACTGTTCTTCTAGGAGAATGGCTTTGGCATTAAATAACCTAAAAAGAGTTGATATGCCATTAAACAAAGAAACCAAATCAAACCTTGATATGTCACATTCACTTTCAGACTAATACCCTTGGGAAAGGTATGAACCCCCTTATCCTTCCAGCTATGGGTTAAATAGTACCACCACTGTTCTTCTAGGAGAATGGCTTCGGCATTAAATAACCTAAAAAGAGTTGATATGCCATTAAACAAAGAAACCAAACAAAACCAAATGTCGGTCTTTTGATTTTATTTGTTTGTTAATTTTGGTTTTATGGCATATCAACCTTTGTAGGTTATTTAATGCCAAATCTATTTTCATAAAATAAACAGTTTTTTTTTTCAAACAATTCAGTTTAGCAATTTAAATGTCAAAATAGTTCTATTTCAAGCAATTCTATCGAGTATAACTACACAGTTTAGTTCTATTTGACACATAGATCAATTGATACCACACCTGGTAAAAATGGATTTGGGAGCGATGGCAATGAAGGGGTGCTCCGCATTCCCCAAAGCTCTAACATTACTGGCACCACACCATCAGATTGTTTACTGACATGATACTTGTTCGAGGAGGGGGTCTTACCCCTCTGCAGAGAAAGAGTCGGTGTATTGTACAACCTCTGCCGACTGGACAAGTGGAGTATTTCTTCAAATTATATATATATATATATATATATATATATATATATATCAGTGGCGACTCTAGCCTATTTTTGCTACTCGCGCCCCCCGCCCTCTGTCAACTTCAGTTCCCAACCCGTGGTCCGTGGACCCAAAGTAAGTCATCATAGTTGCTATTGCGTGATTCTCCATTGTATGCCACAGATTAACAAACGTACTTTGCATGGTGTTTTTTTTTTTTGGAAACAATCAAGATACTATATAATTTGTAGTCTTGTTAATACAGTAGATAAGATAATTTTTTTTCCTATCAAAAGTATAGAAGAAAAGAGAAGATGTTCATTACTATGACGAGAAAAATATGTTTATTAGAATAAAGAAACTGATGACAATATACACAGACACAGCTAGTTGTTTCAATTTCGCTTAAAATAAATATTATTTGTTGAAAATGTATTCAAATAAACAAATTTTAGTTACAGAATGTAATATATGCAACATTCATTAAAGAAATAGATATCTGTTTGTGAAAAAACGAATTAAAACACGCCGTTTAACCAACATTTACCATAACGATGATGATGACGTCGGCGACGGCTATAATCTGCTACCCCTCTCTCTCTCTCTCTCTCTCGGTCCTTTTCCCTCTTCCCAAGACAGCTGTCAGCAGTCACAATATGCTAATATTTTTGAGCACGGTGTTATGAGTTGCTCTTGCTATTGGCTACAGCCAAAAGCGGATTTATCTAACATTACTCTTATTATAAGGGTCTAGTGCTGGGCACGGATTGCGCGTGTTCAACATTATAGCCGACTTTATGGGATGTTCAATGAATCTGATGGTGGCCGGACAAACAACATCCGTTCAAAACAGCATCGTTGTAATATTCCCAGATATATTTATGAACTTTTGGCTACTTAGTTATCGAAACTTGAATAGATACGTAATTTAATTGAGATCAGACTAAGTATGTTTGCTTGAAATTAATGGATGATTTTTAATCCATTTTGAATAACATTGACTGAGTTATTGGTCGTGCCGGGCACGAGTAGCACTAGTCCTGTCTCCGCCCCTGATATATATATATATATATATATATATATATATATATATATATATATATATTTACCAACCCCCTCCGCTCGAGCAGGATATGACACGAGGTCAATTTTTAAGCGGAGTTTAATAGATTTTAATTCAGATTTTTCCTTCTCCTAGACTAGTTGCCTCACCAAGCCTGAAGAACTTAGTCTTCCCTATTATTTACTCATAGCTGGAGGGAGAATATTTGGATTCATACCTTTCCCAAGGGTATTAGTGCTTTGTGAAATGCAATAGTCTCGTCTAGGATTTGAACTCGTATCGTCGTGTCCATTTCCTAGGACGATAACCATCACGCGCGCACACACACACACACACACACACACATATATATATATAGTGCACACGAATACTAGGAAGCTCGTATTCTTTCTTTGAGAATTTACTTTTTTTTAACTTCTCACATTTTTCAGGAAACATTCTTATAATTTCCCATGAGTTCAAAATAAATGGTAGTATAGTGGACCTGATTCCAAATTGCCTCAGACGTACCTTTGTACCTGGCATCATTAACTGAAAGCTAACAAACACAGTGTCTTTTGCACGAATACGGCTCTCTCTAGATAATTCTAAGGATAGAGGGCGTGCAGTCTAAATATTACGCTGGACATGGTCCAAAACAGACATCCGTTCGTGGCCAAGTTTCTCTACTTTTTTTACGCGGAAGAAAGCATTCTTGTCTTAGCCGAAATACTACTCATGACTTAGTTAGAGTTGATATCAGTTGCGTGTTGTTTGGAGTGACACGACGTCTTATTTTAACTTTGTTCTCGCATCCAACAGCTATCTTTTTTTGAGGTCTGCACAAGTTTATTATTCAACTTTTTGCATCGATGTTTTTTTCGTGTGTGAAGAATTCTGGTGTTAGTTTTTCTTAAACACTATTTTCTTAGCTTCTTTGATTTATATAATTAATGATAATAATAATTATCACACAATATCAGATTTTATGATATATTTAGTCTGTCATTATTTCAACAGAGGTTGTTAGAAATGCATATAGGCACACACATACGCACACACACGCACACACATATATATATGTGTGTGTGTGTGTGTGTGTGTATTATGGCTCCTTTTTAAATAGCTACTACACCGAAGTATAAAAAAGAGCACTGCGCTTTCTCTGGATTGTTCCACTTACCACTGATCCACATTTTATAATGCTAGTGTTAAGCAAGGAGGAATCAAATACCGTTTTTTGAGACTTTGGTCTGACTTGACTTGGGATTAAACTCCGATCTTCCAGGTCATTGGTGAACACTGTACCCACAATGCCGATTGTGTGTGTGTGTGTGTGCGTGTGTGTGTGTGTATTTTT
>OY757925.1:15436310-15461310 GCA_963585895.1 Sepioteuthis lessoniana
CCTACATTGGTTGTCATACCAATGTAAAAGAGCCCAGTTTTCTCTACAATTATCTATACACGAAGAGAATATTTGGGTGTATAAATTTTCTAAGAGTATTGGCTCAATGTGAGATGCAATCACCATAATCCAAGATTTGAACCTCGGTTTGCCGGTTTGATTTTCTACGAAGATAATAATTACTCCCGATCAGCATCCTTAAAATAATATTACACACACACACACACACACACACACACACACACACACACACATATATATATATATATATATATATATATATATATATATATATATATATATATATTAATCTAAACTAATATATATTTATTTATTATCATACAATAGCTCCATCCAAGACATTGAGCCTCTCCAAATTATACCCACCTTTTTCTGGCATAAAGCCACCCAGTGAGGCGAAGAGAAACCATACATTTATATATATATATATATATATATATATATATATAATATAATTAGTTCACCATTGTTTAATGCATTTTACCATATATTGTACTCACACACACACACACACACACACACACACACACACACACACACACACACACACATATATATATATATATATATATATATATATATATATATATATATATATGTATGTGTGAATATATCTCTGTAAGCATAAAGCTGTACCATTGATATTCAGCACTATTTAATATTACCTCTAAATTTTGTTCATCGTAAACTCACCAAGTGACCTAACCTTTTATATATATATATATATATATATATATATATATATATATATATATATATATATATATATATATAAAGTCTGCTGGATTTAAAATTGTCGTTACTCAGGTGTTAATCGAGTTGTGCAAGTGGAAGGTTTGTTTTTGAGCTGTAGCACCAGCATCATAAATGCCATTTTAGTTTACTATCATGGCGTAGAATAGTGATCATCATGCTTGATTGAAACTAGTTTTAAATATGGTGAATCTTTCATTACAATACTATAGGTACTAATGCACCATTTATCAACAAATCCAAACCTGAACTCTGCAAACGAAAATTATTTTACACACCTATCCTATTCTGCTCGTACCAATTCTCTTAAGGCACAGTAAAAATTCTCCGCTTTTTTTCTCCTCTTTGCATTGCTGTTGCCCCCAAATCCTTTCTTGAATACCTCTCATACCTGTTCAACGCAACAATGATTGTTTGGTATGTAGGTTATTTAATTTCAAATCCATATTTATACAAATAAATAGTTCCATGACAAACAATTCAGTTTAGCATCAGTACACCTTTGTAAGTTATTTAATTTCAAATCCATTTTTATTCAAATAAATAGTTACATTACAAACAATTCAGTTTGGCATAAGTACACAATTTAATCATCAAAAACATTTCTATTTCAAGCTATTCAGTTTATTGAAGCAGTTCTAATTAAAACAAATCAATTTAGTATAAGTATAGTTTTTGTTTACACACTGTTAAATGTCAAACACTTCTATTGCAAATACATCAGTTTAACATAGAATTATTTTAAGATATTTAAATCGATTTTAAGATATTTCATACATTTTAAATATAAACACGCTTTTAAATATTATTTTCCGAATCTGAACATTATATATATATAAATCTTTTCGTGATGGGAGGCAGTTGGCCGTATAGTTGGGGCCTTGTGGGGTGTTGCCACCAGGACTTGTTCAATATTGCTCGCAACATTCATGTTTAATTGCCGTCTAGCTTCTTCAGCCGTTTAGGTAGCGTCCAAGTAGTGCATCCATATAGCAGCCTGGAAGAAACTGCGTTTCACTTTATCGGTCAGGTCTGATTTCCATATGATCGAAAGCCTATCAATAGCTGTCCATGTCTTCGTTAGCCGTGTGTCGATGTCTTTTTCGGTTGATGAGACGCTACTTCCTAGGTTGGTGAATTTGTTTACCAGTTTCAGAGAGGTTCTGTTTAGTGTGGAAATGTCACCTGTTTGATTATAGCACATGGAGGCCAATGCCTGCGGTGACTCGTTCCAAACTGTGCAGTAGTGTTTCGGTTTGGTTGGGTGTATTCGCCAGTAACGCTATGTCATCGGCGTAGTCGGCGTCGCTAATTGTTTTTCTTCTACTTCTTTTCTTATATATATATATATAATCCGAGGGGGAATCAAATATATATATAGTAATGGCAAAGAAGAGGTATTTCGGTCTCTTTAAAGTTCCAGAAATTGATCCTTACCGTCGGATGCAGTTTAGTCCCTCACCCCCCCCCCACATATATATATATATATATATATATATATATATATATATATATATACACATCATGGAAATAGCATCGTTGTCCCGATTTCAAATTTTGGATGAGGTAGTTTGTGTTTCACTTCCGACTAACAGCATGAACTCATTTGTTCATCTTCCAGCTGTGAGTAAAAAGTAGTGCAGATTTGGTTATTTAATTTGGGTTGAAGGATTCCTCGATGCGTAATGTCTAGATTGCTAGAACATCAGTATTCAAGTTCTAACTAGTCCTGCTATTACTTTCACTTTCACTTTCAGACTGATACCCTTGGGAAAGGCATGCCCCTTCTTATCACTTCCAGTCATGAATTAAGTAACACCGATACTCTGCTTCTACTTGCATATGTTTGGCATTAAATAACACATAAAGGTTGATATGATCATAAAAACAAAGGAAATTTAATCTTGGTAAGGAAATCCAGTAAAGAGTCGGAAAAGACTCAATCCGAACCAGCCCTTATTACTTTTAAAGATTGACCTTGTGTCACATGCTTATGAGAGTTAACTAAAGTAAGTAAATAATGATATAATAAAATAATCTAAAAAACTGACTCTAATTGAAGAGATGTATAAATATATATGCAATAAACAAGAATTGAATACGTACAAAAAAGCAACAACAAAAACTAAAGAACACGATCAGAACAGAAAAAATTCCCTACAGATGAACATGCGATTCATTTCTCTGCGCTCAAACCACTCCTCGAAATTCTCTTTAGCCAACATCTACTTTTCGAGTGTTTGAATCGTCCGTTCATCAGTCTCGGCTTCTAATTACCATCTTGTTTCTGTCATAATCTTATACGCTGGTGTCCGCTCAGACGACCATCGTAAAGGACTCAGGTGAGAGATAGACTTAAATGAGACAGGTGTATCATTTCCGCGTCTGACATCCACCGTGAGCGTTCCGTGAAAATAAATCACTTGTCTCTTTAATTAAATCCTTCTTCTTCTTCTTTTTCTTCTCCTTTTTCTTTAGAGAGAGAGGGGGGGTGAGAGAGTAAATTTCTCTTGGCAGTAAACACTGTCGTGCAATTAGTCAGTTAATTATACTTTCTATTGTTTTTCTACGTTTTCCCTCTCGTTCTTGCAACCCTTCTTTCTTTTCTTTCTCGATTCCATATTTCTCTCTTTACTATATAATGGTTCTATTTCCATAAAAATTTAGCTTTCTTTGGAGTCATGAATTGGACCTCGTTCTTATTTACTTCTTCTTCTCCTCTTCTTCATACTTACCTCTCTTTATCCTATTCTTTCTTTCTTTCTTTTTTTCTTTAATCATTCATTTCATTCCAGTATTTCATTTGTAATATCTGGTGATTCAAAAATATCAAGATTGAAGATATAAGGATAAAAATGAACAATTAATCAAATGCTTCTTTTTTTTTCCCCTAGAAGTCGACTACGTCGCTATCCCCACATTTCCTGATTCTGAATTAAGTATAGTTCTTTTGTGTCCACTAATTGCCTTAAAAGGCTAAACTCTGCCTTGTTGGTATACTCATAGTAGGTGCTAGAAAAGAGATAGATTCACCGGTTTTTCAATGTTATTAGAACGAAACTGGAAAGCAATGCGCATATATTATCTCCCACCACAACAAAATATATCTTCAAAATAAAATTTGACATATGAATTTCATTTGTGTCACACGGCTCTTTAAGCACGTGAAACGCTAAGTGGATATTCGTCTTTGAAAAGCTGCATCTCAGATACACAAAATTCAATTTACATTAATCTGTTTAGCCAATAAGATTAAATGAAACTTCCAGACGAAATATGAATTGAATTTATGTCACGACTAAATTCACCAGAATCAAGAATCAAGTATTAAGAATCTGATGCAGCGGATACGTAAGTCGAAACCGAGGGAGTATTGTTGAATGCTTAGCTTATTTCGATTTTTTGCCCTCGCATTATATATATATATATATATATATATATATATATATATATATATATATATGAATGTGTGTGTATCTGTGTGTGCGTGTGAGAGAGAGACCGCAACACAAATACTATTCGAAGTTTAGTCTTTGGTTGATCTATGGCCTAACAGCATATCGTACACTTCAGATTATTTAATCCCAAATCTTTTTTATACGTTTATATATCAAATATAACTGATTTGTAAACAAATTTTCTTCTGGAGATTGCGGGTTCAATCCTGACTGCAGACGAGTAACAATACAGGAATTCTAAAAACTTGTTCCCGGTTATGGTAAACAGAATCAGAAGAGGCGACAACCGTGGATTTAAGCAAAGTAGCTACCAACGTATCAGCCATTCCAGACCAAATACACTGTGAAACACATCCTCATTGAATGTACTGACGTGGCTTATATAAGAGAAACCTTTTATAGTGCAAAAGAGGCGAATGGGGCTGTTCTAAAAAATTGAAATGAAAAATGCAGTGTCATTCTTAAAAGCGATGAATATATACAGGAAAATCTGAAAGAATTTCCTACAAGACGAAATTTCTCCAACAAATATTTCAGCAAAACCTGATCCTAAAAAAAAAAAACTTTTTATTACGAGACAATTCTCTACAAATAAACTTTCAATGAAACAAGATTCTTTCTACAAATCATTTGCCTTCAAATAAATTCCAACATAACATACCTTTCTGTTTCCCTCTTTTTTTAAAAACTTGATTTGGCATTAAATGACCAGGGAGGTTGATATGCCGTAAAAAAAACCGACCAGCCAACCAACCAAACAAACTTTAAGTAACAACAATATTCGCTGCCTTGTTTAGATATTCTCATCACTATTGTAAAGTGCTGCAACAAGCAGATCTGACATATAAGTCAAACTCAAGATGTGAGAAAGTCCTATACCTATATTATAAGTTGACCCACAAACAATGTCACCATGCCCACAGGTACTGTGACTACGGTGGATGTTGAAAACAGGTGAATCCGGTCGAAGATATAAGAATATCAACTGAACTGTGGGCGTGGTTGCATTCGTTGATAGTGGAAGAAACGTACGCCCACAGAACCGGGCTTGGGCAAGTAGCCAATGGTAAGCAGACAACATAACCTATGGAAAGCAAAGAAGTGAGATGTGGGCTTAACCATAGTTAACAAAAAAGAGGAATTGCTGCATGTCACTTTAGAGTATTAGACTAAATAAGTTCCCGAATTTCGGCTAAAGTTAGTTGTTCACTGGCTTGTCCGTCTCCCGACCGCTCATTCGAGTGCGCGAACTCTCTGCGATTGCTTTTCTGCTCCACACAAGTATCATCACCAAAAATAAAAATATAATCTTATATTTTTATATACATACGTGTTTCTCGTTATTGATAACGACACAGTATACAGCCAAGCGGTTAGAGTGTTCGCCAATGGCCCGGGAGACCTAGGTTCAATCCCAGGTCGAGTCTATCCAAAGACTCAAAAAATGGCACTTGATGCCTCCTTGCTTAACACTCAGCATTATAAGGTACGGATCAAGGGTAAAGTGGAGCAATCCAGGGAAGGAGTAACGCCCTCCCCTACACCTTGGTGTAGTAGCTATCGAAAAGGGAGCCTTCGGGTCACCCTCGACTATGGTCGTCAACTTTACTTTACTTATATAGCATTAGTTAAAAATGTTCATTCAATGAGTTGAAGTTGGAAAGGATGGAGGTTGTCGATTCGAGTGGTGTATATCGATTCTTAGGGATACTGTTCTACAGTTTTTGTTACATATATAAGTCCAAAAGATATATGACCAAGATACGAACACGTGAACTGTACATAAGGAATCCCGAAAAGTACGAAATTGGTTCAGGTACGAAACCTTTATTACTTTTTTGAGTTTTAGGTTTTTTCGACATGAGGAGAGAGAGACACACAATTTATTTCTATGCTTACTTTTCCATCTGAACCCCACCACGTGCGGCCCCCGCCGCAAACTACTGGTCTGACCTCGGTGAGCTCCGAAAATCGACTTGCTTGTTCGGAGTTTAAATCTCAACCCTCAACTCACCCAACCAACGCGCGGCGCCCGTAGCGCGCAAAGTCGTCTGGCCTCGCCCAGGTCTGAATCTCAACTAACTGACTCAACCAACGCGCAGTCATTCCGTAGACCCAAAAAATCGACTGCCTTCCTCTAGACTCGAATCTCAACTAGCTGTTTTTTTTCAAATCTCAAAATCCTCAGCCCTGCTTCCGAGCATGACGTCATTCACGTCCCCAGTCCTATTTCCTATCTGGGGTTTTTATTGTGACATCTCTGATGGACATGGAAACGATGGCAATGAAGGGTTACTTCACTGTCTCCAAATCTTCATTATTACAGGTGTCTCACCATCAGGTTGTTTAATATCATATCCAGGACACTCGTTGATGAGGGGGGGTATTAACCCTCTGCAGATATTCAGTCGGTGTTATTCTGCAGTCCCAGCCGACTGCGCTAAGCTGTCAAGAGGAAAGAGTTAGATGTGTGGAAAATATATATTCTCTGGATTTCTATCCCCAGAATGTTCTCTCTCCCCAGTTCCCTGATTGATAAACATTATAATATTTTCCCATGGTGAAACGGTATAATATACAATCTTTTGAATGGACGTTTTGAATGCATGTTTTGAATTGACGATGGTGACAGTTTTCAACGTTTGTCTCTTCTTTGCTAAATTCTGCATGATTTATTCACAGAACGTAAAAACTTAACACCCACTAAAAAATTAAGAAATACATCGCTATCTTCCTATTTGCATTCTACCATAGAATTTTCATTTCATTATAAATATTTCATATTGTTTCTGGCATGAAAGTGATATATTAGGATGGCTAAAGAATTCTGCAGCGTCATTCGTTCGGTGGCATCAAGATTCGAATCTGCATATTACAAAAACAAAACAAAAAAAAAAAAGAGCAAACAAAAAACAAAAACAAAGCAAAAAAAAAAAAAAAAACAAAAACGAAGGGACTTAACGCATACATACATCAAACACATACACCCCCACATACATATACAAAAACAAAAAATACAGAAAAAGCAGCAACAGAAAACAAAGAAGCAAAATGAAAAAAAAAACAAAACAAAACAAAAAAAACATGTCCAAAGCAAACAAAACACAAACAAGGTAGCAAGTAAGCTAACAGGTTATAAAAAAAAACCCAAAGAAACAAAAGAAAACAAAAAAGTAAAAAATAAACAAAAAAAAAAAAAACAAAAAAAAGCACAAAAAAACAACAAAAAGTCCAGAATGAACCCATAAAACACGCTTCTAATTTAGTGACCCTGAGTCACAGTAGACAGTAGATGAATGTCATCGAGTAGTTCAAGTTACGAAATCGAATGACTCAAAACTAATTCACATATCGTCGGTTATAGAGAGAAGAAATGCGATTGCTTGGACTAAAGACTGACTTACTGCTCTGGGTCGAAGGCAGAGAAGTACAAGCCTTGGGGAACCCACGAACTCAAAGCCATTGGACTATAGCCAAAATAATAGCTCTTAAAAATTTTTTTTTAATAAGTATGAAGTGTGTACCTGTATAAAATATTTGCGAACATGATTTATTGTCTCCTAAAACATTGATAATGCAACCTCGTATGGGTTTATAATGCTATTTAACTGATAGTTGGGGGGATAAGAGGGTTTATCATATTTACCCAACCCCTCAGCTCGGCAGGATATGACACAAGGTCAATTTTTAAGCAGAGTCTAACAGGTTTGAATTCAGAGTTTTCCTTCTCCTAAACTAGTTGCCTCACTAAGGCTGAATAACCTAGTCTGCCCTACTATTTACCCATAGCTGGAGGGAGAATAATTGGATTCATACCTTTCCCAATGGTATTAGGCTTTGAAATCCAATCAGTCTCGTCCGGGATTTGAACTCGTGTCACCGTATCCATTTCCTACGACAATAACCATTACACCACTGCTATTTAACCGATATCAGTGTGATACTAGGGTTTATACTGCTATGGCAAAACCATTTAAAGGAGATTGTCTGTTGGGACATATCTTCCCTTGAACGGAAGATTCGCTCAGATTGCAAATTTGTTTGTAGATAAATACGGTCACATCGCGGCTCTTTTGAATTCTCTTCCATCCACTGGTCACAAGTTGGCCCTCACCAAAATAGAACTTTTAAATTTAATTATTTCTCAACTTGAATTTTGTTTTAAGAATAGATATACCACATATTATTTCCAAGGATGCTTAAAATATTGAAATTGCAAAAAAGTATGAAGTGTTTAATTGATTAACGTATTGGGAATTGTAGTAATACTTTTGCTTTTAAAATATTGATAGTGCCACTACAAATGATGTTTTTACCTGCCTAAATGAGCTTTGTCAATGTACAAAAGAACTGTGTTCCCTATCAATATATTAGAAATCATTCAAAGCCTTTTTTATATTTATATCATACATCTTCATTGATGCATCGGGATGGGTCATCAATGATGTTTACTTTGGGTTCATGGGGGGTTTCGGGTCTTGCAACATCAGACCCCCTCACCCAAATGACCCAATTGGCATTGATCTTACTCCAACTCCTGCGCATCCACACAAGAAAAAAAAAATGACCACAGAAATGGCTCTATATATAATTTTGCAACAGCCAATCAGAGTTAAGCTTTTCTGACGACTTCTAAATCTTTCCTTTAAAAATCACGAGGCCACTTTACTCTTGCTTTTCTGCCACAATGACGTCGTTATTCGGCTATTTGTTCTCTCCGGTATCAATAGATCAGAAATTATTCAAAGCTTTAATATATCAGGAATTATTGCGAGTCTTGTCAATATATCAGAACCAAAAACCTCATCAAAGGAACTATTTCTAAGAATTGAGAAGCTCTCTATTAACTAAAAAACGCAATACTTTTTGTACATTCTAACATTCATCTCTGTTTTTAAGAAAAGTATTTCTACTTAATTACCATTCTTATTATTGTTTAATTCTTTTTACTCACGACTTATCTTTATCGTATACCCACCGGCGAGCTGGAAAAGTGAGATTTGATTCTTAATACGAAAAAAGTATGGGGACTTTTATTTTACGAGGATCATTAAATAAGTTTCCAGACTTTTTTCGTATGGGCACTTTTATTGATAGTACACACATGAAACTCTGGTCCCCATCGAAGTAATCTCATCCAGCAGCAATCCACTTGTTGTACCGTTCCAATAACATATGGAAGGCTCCATGGAAATCCTCTTGAATGAGCATGTCAATGACCTTCGACACAGACTCTTTCATCTCCTCAATTGTCTCATAACGACAGCCTCTGAGCATAGGAAATAACCAAAAGTTACAGGGAGCAAGGTCTGGACTATAGGAAGGCTGAGGAACTGTCTTGATGCCCATCTTGGTCAAATAGTCTGTGACAAGGATGGAGTTGTGGACTGGTGCATTGTCCTGGTGGAAATGCCACGGACACAATTTGAAGAGTGCTGGCCGCTTCCGAAAGAATCTCTTCCTGAACTCCCTTAGTAAACCTAACCCTAACCCTTTAGCCAATCAACTCTGGTGTATTGACTTCCTTACTCCTCCCACACCTCTTATCATCCCTCACAGACTCCCTGCCTTCCTTGAATCTCTTATGCCACTCAAAAACTGATGATCGATTCATGCAAGATGGTCGAAAAGCAGTCTGAAGCATTCCGTATGTTTTTGTGGCATTTTTCTCAAGTTTAAAACTCAATTTTATTGCATATCGGTCATCTAAAGTGTCCTCACGTCCAGATTGCATTTTTGAAATTCACCAGCTGTAACATTCAGGCTTTAGTAGGGTGTATTCCGATTCCTGTTGTAGCTGTTCATTTGAACCTGAAATCATAAAAATTGTTCAGTCATCTCATAAGATGTATAGCAATAAGATAGTTAATTTTCAAGAGTCTACGACAATTTTAAATGCCCATTAGAAAAAACAGCTGGAAACTTATTGAATTCACCACGGAAATAAAAGAGAAACAAAACAATCAAAAACTCTTACTTCAAAAGACGACGTTTATTTAAGATTATCTAAACTTCGTGTTTATTTAACAAGACGAAAATTAACAATGAATGAAACGTTAATTTCGAAAAGCGATGTGTTTTAGAAATTTTCCAGTGTGAAGCTCTATTTAAAAAAAAAGGAACACAACCTTTACTTCAAAATACGATGAAAGCCGGAAACGTATCGATACTGAAACTTTATTTCCCCTGACACAAACGACAGCCTAATTGGCTTGGGTTGTAGAATACACCGATTCCATCTATGCAGTGGGGTAAGAGCCTATCGAGTGTTCTGGATATGACAGAAAAGAATTGATAGTGTGGCTCAAGTATTTCTAAATTTTTGGTAAATGCGGAGTATCCCTTCATTGCCATCGCTTCTAGGTCCACTTTGGCCAGTAGTGGTAGAACTTAATAGGGTTCTATCTATGGCTCAAATAGAACTTTACTGTGTACTTATGCTAAACTGAATTGCTTGAAATAGAATTATTTTTACATTTAAACTGCGTACTTATGCTAAACTGGATTGTTGGAAATGGAACTGTTTTTGAATGCTAAACACAGTTGTTTGAAATAGAACTGTTTTTGACGTTGAAACTCTACTGACGCCAAACTGAATTGTTTAAATAGAAATTTTTGACATTTAACTGTGTGTAATTAAAAAAAAATATATTTTTATTCTAAACTGAATTGTTTGAAATAAAACAGTTTGAATAAACTGAATAGCTTGAATTTGAAATGTTTTAGGCAGTTAAACTGTACGTATGCTATAGTGAAATGATTGAAATAGAAATTTTTTATTTGTATAATAATGAATTTGGCATTAAATAACCTATAAAGGTTGATATAACGAAACTAACCATCATATAATAAGCAAATGCAGCAAATTAGCACAAAAAGAATATAGGACTATAGGTGGGTTAGGTGATCCACTGTGAACGGTGCAAGAAATTAAAATTTGATCGTACGAACAAATGGTATATATACAACCCAAAATCTGACCCGGAGAAGAGACGCAGAAAATTCTCAGGTATTCTAAGATACAAACAGATCATTTAATCTCGACCAGAGAACCACACCTAATGATAGTCAACAAAAATAAATAAATAAATAAAATAAATAAATAAAAATAAAAGAAACAAGAAGAGAAGCTACCGAATAGTAGACATTTTTGTCCTGGCAATCCATAAAGTAAAATTAAGCAAAAAAAGAAAGAAATGCCAAAACATTTGCCCAGTCGGCTAGGGCTTTTGAATTGACCGATTGCTTTTCTGCAGAGGGGTAACACCCCCCAACCATTGTCCTGGATAGAACACTAAACGGATGGTGAGGTTCCAGTAATACTAAAGCTTTGGGGATTACGGAGTACTCCTTTATTGCCAGTACTCCTTTATTGCCATCGCTCCAAGGCCCACTCTGTCCCGGAGTGGTAGAACTTGATATGGTCTTATCTATGGGTCAAATAGAACTAAACTGTGTACTTATGCTAAATTGATTTGCTTGAAATAGAACTGATTTGACATTTAAAGAACGTACTTATGCTACCGTGAATCTTTTAAATGGAACTGATTTTGTACGCTAAACTGAATTGTATAAGATAGAACTGTTTTGACATTTAACTGTGCGTAAACAAAGAATTATACTTATACTAACCTGAATAGCTTGAAATAAAAATGTTTTGGGCAATTAAAATGTGTTCTTATGCTAAACTGAATTGTTTGAAATAGAACTGTTTATTTGTATAAAAATAGATTTGGCATTAAATCACCGACAAAGGTAGATATGCCATGAAACCCTAACAAACAAACAATGAATGGATGACTAATTAAATGCGCTTAAACAAAGAACTGTTTTTGCCTGGATTATCTTTTGCTCCCAAATTCTTATTTGATAGATGACCGTCAACACACCGTATAAGATTAATAAATAGTTTATATATAGCTTGCAAAACATGGAGATTGATTGGTATGATCATATTGGCATGGTCTCAGACAACATATATACCGATCAAGATTTGAACAGAAATATATCAATATATAAATTACATCTGAGGAAGGGAGAGATAAATGAGTATATAAATATTATAAGACCGAGAAAGTCTGGCGTGGTATTTGTTGTTGCAAAGTAATTTTACTGTCTCCAAGATGTCGGGCTCTCTGACTTCAAAGCTCCTCGTCAAATGAATCTTCGAAAGAGCGTGCCAACGTCATCTTTTGATAAGTGACACTTTTTAGATAAACGTGTTTATATTTGAAACTTTAAAACTGCAAATTGGAATTGCTTCTAATTTTCAAATCTAAATATGTTCAGGTTGTATGATCACCATATCAATCAAGTGGCGTGACGGTTAGTTGGTTGGTTTGTTGGTTGGTTTGTTGGGTTTTATGGCATATCAACCTTTGTAAGTTATTTAACGCCAAATCCATTATGTAAATAATCAGTTCTATTTCGAAAAATTCAGCTTAGCATGAGTACGCAGTTTAATTTTCCAATTCAGTTTATTCAAACAGCTCTAATTCATCAAATTCAGTTTAGCGTAAGTACTGATTTTATTTTCACAGTAAAATGTCAAAACAGTTCTATATATAATAATTCAGTTTAGTGTAAGTACAGTTTCAATGTCAAAGACAGTTCAATTTCAAACAAGTCAGTTTTGCATAAGCCCGCAGTTTAAATGTAAGTACATTTTAATTGCGAAAAACATTTCTAATTCAAGCTATTCAGTTTAGTCAAGCAGTTCTAATTCAGCTAATTCAGTTTAGTATAAATGCAGATTTTGTTTACATCGGTTGAAAGTCAAAACAGTTCTATATTAAACAAATCACTTTAGTGTAAGTACTGTTTCAATGTAAAAAAAACAGTTCAGTTTCAAATAATTCAGTTTAACAGAAGCACGCAGTTTAAATGTAAGTATGCAGTTTAATTGTCAAAAACATTTCTTTTTCAAGCTATTAACGTGACAGATATGATTGTAGTATATATATATATATATATATATATATATATATATATATATATATATTTATATCAACCAAAATTTGACCACTCTACAAATTTTATTTCTAAAAGTGTTATTTGTAATGAAAGAAGTTAAGCACCACGAAATACAAATCTTTTTGAATCCCACTGAATACAAATCAAAGGACAAAAAAACTTAAACCTTTGAATTATAAAAATGACCCCTTTTGACCACAATCACTGTTTCACAGATTCTCACATTCTTTCCATCAAAGATTGAAGGTAGACGTGACTATAGCTGTTCTGCCCTGCTTTTCTACAAAAGTTGTCAGAGGTGAGCCTTCTGTCACGCAAGCTCGTGACTGATGAAATTGTCCTCTGGCCTTGTTATTGCTTTGGGCTACCAGCTCTATATCTGTGCCGAATTTCACTCGACACAGTGGTCAGCATGGCGGGGCGTTCACAATTCGAACTGTCCCAAGACACTGTGACATTCATTGATCATCTAGCTTGATATTTAAGATGTATTGCGATTCTTATAAATAATGGAAACGGGTATTTCCCCAATCGACAAACTGCGATAAACTTTTCTTGTGACGGATGTTCAGAATAGAATAACTCCGTCTCTTCTCCAGAAAAAACATCACAGTTATCTTCCAGGCAGCGGTCGTATCGATACTGTTGTATGGATGCACTACTTGGACACTAACTAAACGGCTGGAGAAAAAGCTAGACGGCAGTTACACAAGAATGTTGCGAGTAATACTGAACAAGTCCTGGCTGCAACACCCCACTAGGCACCAACTATACGGCCACCTACCTCCCATCACGAAAACTATCCAAGTTAGACGAACCAGACGCGCAGGACACTGCTGGAGAAGCAGGGACGAGATCATAAGTGATGTACTCCTATGGACCCCCAACTATGGCCGAGCAAAAGCAGGGCGACCAGCTCGAACATACATACAGCAGCTATGTGAGGATACGGGGTGTAGCCTTGAAGACCTGCCAGAGGCAATGAACGATAGGGAGAAGTGGCCAGAGAGGGTTAGGGATATCCGTGCCTGCGGCACGACATGATGATGATGATGAAATATAAACAGCTTAATAAGTGTATGTCGAGTGATGAACAATCAACTATCGTATGACATCTATAATCATACAAAATAGAATGCCGAGTCAAAACTGGCAATAATCATACAAAATGTCGATCTTAAGTTAACAGTCAATAACACAATGGAATCTTTAATTCATTCACTCATGAATGTGTATGTCGGTGAGTTGGTTGATTTGCATTTATTTGTTCATATGGAGTTTTATCTCAACCAACTGCTATTAAAATTGCATGTGCTCCATCTCTCTCTCTCTCTCTCTCTCTCAAGATGAATCGATTGGTCCTTTTAGCAGTCAAAACATCAACTAATTTGTGACGTCAAACTCTGTTATCGTATATACGTCGCTTCATAGTCTCAGTTCAGTCAAACGCTGAAAATACATTCCAAATCAGTTAAGATTAAGTTCAAGTGTCATTTACTCTTCACTAGCGAACTCAAAACTATATTCCAATATTGTCAGCCTACAGTGGTCCTCACTTCTGGCCAACTTCGAAATCCACAATACAGTTTTGACGTCGCGAAGGAGTTACAGCTGGTCTTCTCAACCATCGATCTGTTTTTGCTGAGAAAACCTCAAAAATCTGATTAACCCAGTCCACACACCTGAGAAGAAAATCATAACTACGATATTCTTAAGAGCATGTTGAACATGTTATGAAACAATCAGTTAACTTTTCTATCTACACCTATAAATATATCTACATCTATATATATATATATATATATATATATATATATTAGATATATATATATATTTAATTCCATGGAATTTAGACTGCAACCCTTGGGTTCCATGGAGTTTTTTTAAAAATAAAACAACAATCATCAGGCAGTTAACAAAGAGAAATGAATCCAAAATCGAAAAATAGTCAAAAACAATTGGTATTGTGTAGGAATCTTTACGTGTGATTGTTAGTGTGTAAGTATGTGAGTATCTGCAGGAGTGTAGGTTATAGTTGCGTATTATTGTGTATATGTGTGGGTGGCATATAGTGTATGTGTATATGAAGGTACAAACGCAGTGCGTTGTTTTTACCGGATTTAAACTATGGGTAAATAGTAGGGCAGACTAGGTTCTTCAGCCTTGGTGAGGCAACTAGTCTAGGAGAGGGAAAACTCTGAATTCAAACCTGTTAAACTCCGCATAAAAAATTGACCTTGTGTCATATCCTGCCCGAGCGGAGGGGTTGGGTAAATATGAATATGATAAAGTCGTCGGTGTATCTAATTTTTACGACATTAATTTATTTCGGTATGTGTACGTGACTATAGCTAAGGAACAAAACATCATTGCATGTGAAGGGGAATGAATAAAGATTGGATTCGTAAGCGTTTTCAAATGGATATCGTATATATATATATATATATATATATATGTATATATATATATCACAGACAAAGGCGTACGCGCGCGCACGCACACACACACACACACACACACATGTGCCTGTGAATATATATATATATATATATATATATATATATAAATGAAACGCAGTTTCTTCCAAGCAGCGGTCGTATTGATACTGCTGTATGGATGCACTACTTGGACGCTAACTAAACGGCTCGAGAAGAAGCTAGACGGCAATTACACGAGAATGTTGCGAGCAATATTGAACAAACCCTGGCGCCAACACCCCAAAAGGCACCAACTATACGACCACCTACCTCCCATCACGAAAACTATCCAAGTTAGACGAACCAGACATGCAGGTCACTGCTGGAGAAACAGGGACGAGCTCATAAGTGATGTACTCCTATGGACCCCCACATATGGCCGGGCAAAAGCAGGACGACCAGCTCGAACATCAATCCAGCAGCTCTGTGAAGATACGGGATGTAGCCCTGAAGACCTGCCAGAGGCGATGAACGATAGGAAGAAGTGGCGATATCCGTGCCTGAAGCACGACATGATGATATATATATATATATATATATATATATATATATAGTGTGCAAAATATTGGAGATAGACTATATGTAGATTAAATTTAACATTGCGCATAAACTGTTTAAGACACTGTGAATATTTATCGCCGATGTGGTCATCAGACCAAATTCTTAGAGTCACCAAGAGCAGTAAACTGACTCAACGCTTTTCCAAGATATACATCTCTCTCTTCCCTCTCTCTCTTTCAATATATATATATATATATATATATACACACATATGAAATTTGGAGAAAATATTGACTAGTATGACGAAATTCAATCGAGGGGACAATGAGTGCACGAGATTGAGCATCAATCGGATGAAATCGAAACAATCAAAGACAGACCGAAGAGAGAGAGAGAGAGAGAGAGAGAGAGAGAGAGAGAGAGATCGAACGATCAAAGATTCTTGTTATGAACTTTGCATTCATCACACAACGTTTCCCCATCTCAAAATATTTTGATTTCATACCCTCATCGCAAATGACTTGCAAATTCCAATTCCCGCTTCTTTGTTGTGTCATTTCCCATTTTTCATGCTTACCATTTTCACCTTGTGCCTTTCTAAAATAAGATTAGTGAAGCTGTTGTCGTTCTAAATTCTTGTAAGTTTTATATTACCTCGCTCGCTAATGACACTCCTGAGACAAACGTCTACCTATATTTCAGGTTAGAAGTGTCATTTGATAGCCGAGAAACAATGTGTGCTCTCTTTTCGCTTAAAAGAAACCCACTAATCGATACTGTAAAGTAATTTGAGATCGAAGTCCAGTATTGATCGATGCTAATGCTTGTGTCTGTGTGGTTTGCTACACAGTGACTGTCCAGATAATGGTAGTGTGTCACTGATGGCGGCAATGAATGGAGTAAATAAACCAATTGAAGATTGGTAAGTTTAAAGCATTTTGAGTGGAGGCCAAAATATTATCCATAAGCCAGTGTATTGCAAATTGCAAGATACGTATTTGTAATGACGACATATGCGAATAAGTAATTAATTAAAAATCGAAAAATAGACTATATATTCATTCTGTTCCAATCTATCTATCTCTCAATCAGATCTGATACGTGAAACCCAGTCGTGAGCTTTTAATATATTTAGATTATAGTTGAACTGTTTTAATACTACAGTATATTTATGTGCCTAGATTACTATGTCTTCTTGATTTAAGGGGTCAGTTAGCTATGGCTGTAGAATACAACGACTGCATCTCTGTATAAGGGTAAGACACCCCAACGAGTGTCCTGGATAACACATTTAACAATCAGATGGTGAGGCTCCAGTTATATTGGAGCTTTGGCGAATGCTGAGTACCCCTCCATTGCCATTGCTCTCAGGTCCACTTTGACGCAGACTGATAGCACATCCGTGGTGTAATGGTTATCGTCGTTGGAAATGGACACGGCTAATTGCATTTCACATAGCACTAATATCCTTGGGAAAGGTATGAATCCAATTATTCTCCCTCCAGCTATGAGTAAATAGTAGGACAGACTTGGTTCTTCAGCCTTGGTGAGGCAACTAGTCTAGGAGAAGGAAAATTCTGAATTCAAACCTGTTAAACTCCGCTTAAAAACTGACCTTGTGTCATATCCTGCTCTAGTGGTGGGGTTGGTAAATATGGATAGCACATCCTAGTGTCCTATCTATGGGTCAAATAGAGATATCTGACACTTAAACTGAGTATAAAAAATCTTTTATTATAAATTGAATTGTTTGAAATAGAACTGTTTGAACATTTAACTGTGTGACCTAGGAGCGATGCCATTGAAAGGGTACTCTGCATTTCACAAAGCTCCAAAATTACTGGAATCGGATTGTTTAGTATCGTATCTGGACACCCGTTGGAGGAAACTTAGCCCTCAGCAGAGATGCAGTCCATATATTCCACTGTCCAAGTCGACTGGGCTGAAAACTTCATAAGTGAAAAGAATATTTCCAGAATCTATTTGAAAATACTCCTGATATTCTAGAAAAATCTATGCATAAATCATTATTAGTCAAATAGACATCATACAAAGACATTTTATGGAGGAAAAACTCGATGCAGTATTAAAAAAAGATAAAAACAGAACTGCTTCTGGTCTCGCCGAATTAACTCTTGACATATAGAAGACAAGAAAATTTGGTAACATACTTTTCCGATTATGAAACACAGTCTAAAATGAAATATTATTGAGAAATAGTCTAAAAGCTGATCACACTTTCCCTAAGAAAGATGATCTCGAAATCCCAAAGAAATACAGAGGCATTACTCTTACTGATATAGCTGTTAAGGTTTATGATGTCCCTGTTCTCAAACGTAACAAACGTGAATCGATATCATAGAAAGGTAAAATCAGGAAGTTTTTTCCGAGAAATCAAGCAAAAACCTCACAGATTCTGACTATCTGTGGAATTATTGAAGGAATACGTGAAAAAAAAAAAATCTCAACGCAACACTATTGTTCGTAGATTTCTCCAAGGAACTTGATTCCATGCACAGAGTCGAGAGGGGGCAAATACTAAAAACATTTGATCTTCCTGAAAGAAAAACTGTTTCAGGCATATATATATATATATATATATATATATATATATATATAAAAGTCTGGTCCTACCTTTTTCTCAGTGGATCTCTCTAGGTTTGATCACAATTTTTGTCCCTTTCTCTCTCACACACATAGATTACACTCCAAGACATATATAGAATTTCTCATAGTACATAAAATTGCTTCCAATCGATTGCTTTCGAGATTTGAAAATAAAAACATAACGAACCAATCCTCTTGCGATCAGAGTAAAAAGGTTTGTATCCGGTCATGTTATATATTTTTAATGATAGATATCTGGGACATATTTTTTAGCAGAAATTGTTAATTTTTATTTTGGTTGGGTTTTATGGCATATCAACCGTTATAGATTATTTAGTATCAATTCCTCTTTATATATATATGACAAATATATATATATATATATATATATATATATATATATATATATAATTTATGAACTCATTTCATAGATAACATTCTTAAACAAGCCTGAGATCATTTTCGCTCTAAGTTTGATGGTTTCAAGTATTGCTATTAAACAGTCATAATTTAACATCAGTCATTTGTTTGCGCACAGTTTGTTCTATTTGACCGATTGATAGGTCCCAGTCAGGTGCAACCACTCCGGGCTAGCGTGAACCAGGGAGCAATAGCAATGAAAGGGTACTCCACATTTCCTAAATCTCCTTGAAATCAGAAGGTTTAATGTCATACCCTGGACACTCGCTGTGTGTTGAAGGCTTACTCCTCTGCAGAGGCACAGTCCTGTGTGTTCTACAGTTTCAGCCGACTGGGCAGGAAATCTAAAAGAAAAGACATTTTTTTTACTGTTCTTCTAAATTCAGAATCAGAACCGATCAAGATCTTACTGTCCTATTTGGATCTATTTTAAACTCTTCTCAAATGAGTTTTGAATGATCGCTCGAATGTTACAAGCAAAACGGTTGGAACATAACAATTAACTGACATCCTGAAAACATCCAAAAGATCTTTTCTCTTGGTTATATGCTGTATAAATCAAAATATAGGATGCCTGGGAACCAGGTTTTCAATAAAGATAACAAAAACATAAAATAGAAGAAAGAAATTATTGAAGATCATTACAAATATATGGATCTATCATTGAAGTTTTCACACTTCTAAATACGAAGAACGAAATGAAAGGATCGTACAAACAGCTAATCAGTCATATAATTTGTCACGTGCACTTTGAGTCATTTGACTGCTGTTGGTTGGCGTTCAACCAATGAATTGGAGGTAACTGACCTTGGAATTGTTTGTAAGTTTTAATGGAAGCTGCAGGTGTTTCTCACTGGATACGAGATGAGTTGAAGAAGTATCGAGACTGAAGCTGAATTTTCCAAGACATCAATGAATAATAAATTAAACATTGATTTACCCAAAAGGAACGGATGGTTAGAGTGAGTGAAAGTAATTTGACCTGTTAGTTTGTCTTAATGATGATGACGATGGCAATAATCCCAAGCCCTTGGTGTCAATGGAATTATTATTTTGCTTGAAAGACGAGAAAATCAAGTTGAACGAAACTGGCGGATTTTTATTATATACCATACCTGTGAACGTTAGTGGGCATGTCCCATTCCTCAAACATACGTAGGGGGTGTTCATGTGGTGTAAGGGTTAAAGCAATGGACTGCGTATTCGTAGTAAGCGAGTTCGTACTCAAGTCGCGCTATTACGTTCACTTTCAGGCAAATACCCCTGGGAAAGGTATGAACCCCCTTATCCTCCCAGCTATGGGTTAAATAGTATCACTACTATTCTTCTAGGAGAATAGATTAGGCATTAAATAACCTACAAAGGTTGATATGCCATTAAACAAAGAAACCAAACAAACAAATCATACATCTGTTGGACACTATTGTCAGGGTGGTTATTTTTGCCGATTAAGTAGTAGTTCACTATTAGCAGCGGTTAACTTCTACACACTGCTGGCGAGTATTATATTTTGTAAATGTTATAAAGATTTTCATTTCATTTACGACCTCAGTTTTGGTTATTTCTCATTCAGTAACCTTTTGTTAGATTACAACAGTTTTTATGATTAAATTAATGGGGATGATACAAAGTCTAAGCTAACAAATACATTTACATATCTGATTACATGTACATATATATATATATATATATATACATACAAGAATCATTTAGAAACTGCGGTGAATTTGCCACATATGCAAGGAGATTCTCAGCATAACCTTTTCTACTGACCACAGCGAATGAAAATGTTAATTTATAGGAGAGTCCATGTTTTTTCTCCCCATGGACTAATTTTTCGACTTTGGCTAGTCGTAGCTTATCTATTTTTAGAACATTTTTAAAGATTGTTTTACTAAAGAATCCTTATCCATATTTACCAACCACTACGCTCGGGCAGGTCAATTTTTAAGCGGAGTTTGAATTCAGAGTTTTCCTTCTCCTATACTAGTTGCCTCACTAAGGCTGAAAAACACTTTTTGCCCTACTATTTACCCATAGCTGGAGGGAGAATAATTGGATTCATACCTTTCCCAAGTGTATTAGTGCTATGTGAAATGCAATCAGTCTCGTCCAGGGTTTGAACTCGTGTCTCAGCGTCCATTTCCTATGTCGATAACTGTTACACCGCGGGCACCTTATCCACCACATCATTATCCAAACACATAACACATTCCTTAATATATTTCACATACTTAGCAATTCTTGGTGAGCAACAATTTATTGACAGACTTCTTTTCCAGCGTGGTGGGTGGTTTGATTTTCCGCCATCTTGAATAGTTATAAAACAATTTTTTTTGCGTGATTAAAATAGATTTTGACATAAAAATTCTAAACTATACTGATTTTGCATTTATGGAAAAAATATCAGAAAACTTAATTAGATTAAATTAAAAAAAAAATCATCGTATTTATTGAATGACCGTCGTATATATATATATATATATGAAGTCGGAGCTTATACAGTGATTGTTTTATACAAGCATCTGAAGATCGATTTATCATTACATGATGAAAATAGAGAACATGTGCCTCCCTTGAAAATCTGCGTCTGATATCTTTGTTGTAAGTTTATATTAAAACATCAAACGTGAGTGGAAAATATTCATGCTTCATCTTCAAGGACGACACAGTTATTTAATAAGTGTTCTGACAAAAGCCCAGAATAAGAAATTACCTCATTGTGAGGATCACTTTCGTAGATTACTCTGTTAGCTATCATACTACAGGTTGCACCATAAATATCTCCCATATTCTAACCTTTCACCTCTGTGTTACAAGAAAAATTAAGCAAATGGCAGTGTTGGCCCCGTCGTTTTGATGCATCCAAGTCAATTTTTCCCTTCAATCTTCAAATCGGGTCAGTGGCATTTCCAGCAGGACAATGCACCAGTCCACAACTCCATTCTTAACAACTAGCAATAAAAGGAACGCATCGTGGGTAAAGTGAAGCAGGAAAAGGAGTAGCGCCCTCCCCTATACGCCTGTGTCGGTATAGTAGCTATTGAAAAAGGAGCCTTGTGGTCGTCCTCGACTACGGTCGCCAGCTTTACTTACTTACGCTTATCTTGGTTTGCTTCTAGGTCATTTAAATCGAGCAATGTACAAAGGAATTTAAGAAGTGATTGTTAATCATTGCACTGCCTGTTCAAATAACTGAATTCATCATTTACATCGCCATTTGTCATCTGCAAATTGTGTCAAAAAGCATTTCACTTACCTCTTCCGTTAAATCAATTTTTGATTGGAACATTCAGTGTGTTTATGCCATTGGTGAATGTGTTTGTGTTTGGAGATGATTTGAATATTTGGAAGTGCCATGGATAACTCTGCATTTTGTATTCTGCAAAAAAAAAAAAAAAAAGAAAAAAATCTTAGTTGAAAATTCTTTGCAATTGTTTAAAAAAGTATCACTATTTTTCATGTTTGCATTGTTACATAAATACACAGGGTTTCTCAATATACATATGACCCATGTGACTGCAATAAGTCTACTACTTATAACAATATGTTCTTTTTTTGTTTCAGATTTGAAAATAGTATACAATAACAGCTATTAATCCTCGATCACAATGCTTGAGATAAGAGAGGAAAAATATCTTGCGTCACTAGATTTATTTTGGGGTACACAAAATTCAAGCCACAGGGTCAGTAATCAACCTAAACAAGAAGGCAGAAAATCCCAGATCTGGCAGAAAGTTAACTGTAAGATGTCCTGACAATTTGGATGCAGTGAGAGATTCTGTCATAATGAATCCAAAAAAAGTCACTTCGAGGATGTTCCCAAGAACTTGGTCTTTTATGTGCATCGTTGAAAATAATCTTAAAGACGAATCTTCAGTTTTACGCAAATAGAATCCAGATCAGACCTAAACTCACATCACCTGACATGGAAAAACGTCTTAGAAATAGATCATTTTCACATTGATGGATTGCATCTGTTACATAGCCATATACACGAATATGGCCATGTGCGAAATGGATATATAATGTTCATAACGAAAGAACATATAAAGAACATAGGAATTTCAAAATTCGAAAACACGTAACGACTTCTTGTTCAGGTACGAAACCTTTTTATTAACTTTGAGTTAAAGGTTTCAACGTAAGGAGGAGAGACACAATCTTCTATGCTGTCTTATTCATTTGGCCCCCGTCTCGAGCGGCCCCCATAGGGCGCAAGTTCGCCTCACGTCTGCGAGCTCCAAAAGTCGATCCTTCTCGTTTGGCGTCTCGTACCCAACTCTGACTTTCTTCAGATTCTCACACAAACCTCTGCGCGCTTCCGGGGCGTGACGTCACTCGCACCCTATCACCCCGTTTCGTCTTTGACTATTGTGACATCTGCGTGACATGTCCGCTCTGTGCGTGCTCACGTGTTACCACCTGCATCAAGGTTGCACCCAACGAACCCATGCGCTGAGCCGAAAGGTTCTCAGCCTAACTAAACTCAAAGGCATGAACCGAAATCCCTCAGCTATTATATAACACATCTATTTTGAGACACCCTGTATATTGCTGATAACTTTTCCAGCCTTATTCAAGTATTGGAACCACATAGAGATATTTAACGTTTGGGCGTTAAATATACTTACAAAATTCACCAGGTTTTTGAGAACGTGCGCTTTGGGGAGCGATTGAAAAAACCGCAAAGTAAATAGTTATATTCAAATTCCTCACTAAATTACTACCCCAAAATACTGAATACTAAAAGTTAATACCAACAAAATGAAAATAAAACTGACTTATACAATAATGATTTAAATAAAACTTTTATTCTCTCTCCATTAGGCTTCTCTCCCCAGTAAATTTATGTCTAGTAATAAAAACTTGCATCTTCAGACCTCCAGAAAAACATGTTAATCTCATTCTTCAAATTTTCTCTTCCTCATTTTTTCAGTTTATATATATACATATATATATATATATATATAAACTGAAGAAATGCGTTTTGGTCATATTAAGGAGCCATCCGGGGACGGAGTCGTTTTTAATTTGTCTACGTTCAGACCGACGGAATTTGAGTCATATGGACTTGATTTTTGCGTTCCCTTCCATATGCCAGACAGTGAGAAGGTTTTCGCTGATATTGAAGTCCTATATTCACAACTGTCTTGATTAAAACCTAGTTCTAATTTAGCAAGTAGTGACTTCAAAGCCAAACTTAACAGTCTTGTCCATGCTTATGCGGGTATGTCTGTTGCGTCTGAAGAATCAAGATGGGGTGATCAGCATCACCGTGTTGTCGAATCGTTACGAGATAACAATAGTTTAGTTATTTCTAAACCGGATAAAGGTGCTGGTGTTGTATTATTGGATCATGCCGACTATGTCAATAAAATGTCACTAACCCTTAATGACGACACAAAATTTAAAAAAATTAGGTCCGCTCGAAACTTGTGACCACACCACTTCCATCGAAGCAAAATTTCAAAAGTAACTTAATAAGTGGGTAAAAAGTGGTCTTCTTTCCCCTGAGATTTCTGACTCCATTCGACCTTTTGGATCTATTCTTCCCTGTCTTTTTGGTCTGCCTAAGATCCATAAAGATGGTGTTCCCTTACGACCTATCCTTTCTATGGTGGGTTCTGCTCAACAAAAGGTTGCCATTTGGCTATCATCAGTGCTTCAACCTGAGTTGGAGCACTTTAGTTGTTTCTGTATTACAGATTCTTTTTCTTTTTCCAAAATTATCAGAAACTTTAGTCCAACTAATATGTTTATGTGCCCCTTTGACGTTTGTTCTCTTTA
>OY757925.1:15466310-15481310 GCA_963585895.1 Sepioteuthis lessoniana
AATTTCCATCGTCTGGGATTTAAAATGGACTTATTATTGCTGTACCATGAGATACCTTCCCCTGGGTGGGATTAGAATTTTTAAGAAATTGTCATATGGTGAACATACAACGCCTTCTTTTAATTTTTATCATACAACGTGTGAGAACATGTGTGATACCTTGAATGTTATGTTTACATTTACGAATACGAGGAATGCTATTGACTGGTTATCAGTCATATGGAAATTCGATCCCTAAGATAAAATAAAATGGGAATTCTTTCAAACTGCTCCCTTTTCAGTATTGTATGGATGCACAATATAGATGCTAGCGAAACCCATTGAGAAAAGGGGGTGTCCTCGTGGTGTAATGGTTAAAGCGATGGACTGCGGAATCGTAGTACGCGAGTTCGTACTCCAGTCGCGCTATTATGTTCACTTTCGGGCAAATACCCTTGGGAAAGTTATGAACCCCCTTATCCTCCCAGCTATGGGTTAAATAGTACCTCTACTGTTCTTCTAGGAGAATGGCTTTGGCGTTAAATAACCTAAAAAGAGTTGATATGCCATTAAAACAAAGAAACCAACCAACCAAACCGAACCATTGAGAAAATGCTAGATTTGTAACATATACATATATATATAGAATGTTCATATGCATAAGGAAAACCGAAATATGCGAAACACTGACGACTTTCTTTCGTTCAGGTACGAAAACGTTTATTAACTTTTTTTGACTTTTAGATTTTCGACACGAGGAGAAAGAGGGAGAGAGACACAATTTTTACTATGCTGACTTCCTACATAGTCCTTCAGTCAACTCCCCAGCGGAACTGGTCTCGCCCAGAGTTCGATCTCAACTCACTGCGTGCGCATCCCGTTGTCCCAACTGGACTGGTGTTGCCCAGGTCCGAATCTCAACTCGCTGACCCAACAAACGCGCACGCATCCCATAGTCCCAACTGGACTGGTCTCGCCCAGATCCGAATCTCAACTCGTTGATCCAATAAACACGCACGCATCCGTAGTCCCAACTGGACTGGCCGCGTCTAGACTCAAAAATCAACTAGCCTCGCTCAGAGAAAATCTGAACTCACTTCTTTTTTCAAAAATCATCAAAATTTCCTGCCCATCGCTTCCGGGCATGACGTCATTCACACCCTAGTCCTATTTCCTATCTGGTGTTTTTAGTATGACATTTGTGATTGTTACATCTTCCGTGTGTGAGCGTGAACACCTGCATTAATGGCCGGACAGTTCTAAGCCTAACCAAACCGAATGATAAGATATAACTAATGAAAAATGATAATATAAAAAAAATTCCTTCCGCAATTATATAACAGAGTAGAAATACACGAGAATACTACGGCGAAACACTCAACAAAACAGGATACTCGTTGGTTTTGAGAGTGTGTCCCCTTTGACAAGATGCACTCTACAAACCAAGCTGACAAGGCGTGGTAAAATTGTACGAGGATCATTAGATAAGTTTCCAGACTTTTTTTGTATGGGCGCTTTTATTGATAGTACACACATAAAACTCTAGTCCCCTTCGAAGTAATCTCCTCCGGCTGCAATGAAGTTGTTGTACCGTTCCAACAACTTCTGTAAGGCTCCATGGAAGTCCTCTTGTGTGAGCGTGTCAATGACCTTCGTCACAGCCTCTTTCATCTCAATTGTCTCATAACGACAGCCTCTGAGCTTAGGGAATAACCAAAAGTCACAGGGAGCAAGGTCTGGACTATGTGGAGGGTGAGCAATTGTCTTGATGCCCATTTGGTCAAATAGTCTGTGACAAGGATGGAGTTGTAGACTGGTACATTGTCCTGCTGGAAATGCCACTGAGCCGATTTGAAGAATGCCGGCCCCTTCCGGTGAAATCTCTTCCAGAACTCCCTTAAGACCTCAACATAGTAACCCTAACCCTTTGACCAATCAACTCTGGTCTATTGACTTCCTTACTCCTCCCACACCTTTCATCATCCCTCACAGACTTCTTTGAATCTCTTATGTAAAAAAATCGGTCAGTCATCTAATAAGATGTATAGCAATAAGATACTGAATTTTCAAGACTCTGCGACAATTTTAAATACCTGTACAAAAAATGCACCACCTATTTATGAAAAAATACAAACAATTATTCAGAAAGGTTACTTCGTGATTTATACATGACACCGAATTTTCACGGCACCATTTAATCGCTCGCCTTGATGGTGAGGTTTTTTTATTCATTGAGTGTATCCCCTTTAAAGGGGTAAGAACTCCCTCAAAATAGGTGCCCTGGGTATAAATTAATCTGCATTTAATGGTATGGTTCCACTTCTTAAGGTTTAGAAAGTACGAAGAATTCCTTCATAACCATTAATTGCAGGTCCACTGTCACTCGGAATGCAGCCAGTCAATGTATAATAGTTGATGTATAAATTTCTTACACTACACATTTCTGTATAATTGAAAAAAACTTAAACTGTCATTTAACTATTCTAAATCTATTTCAGCTGGCAACTCTCTAAAAGACACCAGTTTCTTCAGAAAGCAAACAGGGGGTGTCCTCGTGGTGTAATGGCTAAAGCGATGGAGTGCGGAGTTGTAGTAAACGAGTTCGTTCTCTAGTCGCGCTGTTACGTTCACTTTCGGGCAAATACCCTTGGGAAAGGTATGAACCACCTTATTCTCCAAGCTATGGGTTAAATAGTACCACTACTGTTCTTCTAGGATAAATGGCTTTGGCATTAAATAACCTATAAATGTTGATATGCCATTACGAAACGAAAGCAAACAATTGAGAGAATTTTTTTTCAATCAACTCTTACTGTTTTTTTTAAGGAAAAGTGAAAAAAAGATATGGGTTCGGATGAAATGTTTGGTGTCATGTACCCTTACGTATCAAAAATTTTTACATAATTTACAATACCTTCAGCAAATAAAATATTGTCAATAAATCAATCTATTTTATTTTAAGAAAACTCTCTCAATTTATTTATCTATTAAGGAGAAAAAGTGTACCTTAACCATGATACGGACATGCGAAATGTACATTGGATGTTCATATATATATATATATATATATACATAGAACATAGGAATCTTGAAATACGAAAAACACTTACGACTTCTCAGTTCAGGTACGAAACTTTTTATTACCTCTGAGTTTAAAGGTTTTTCGACATAAGGAGAGAGAGGCACAATCTTTCTATTTTGGCATTTTCCTCTGCGCGCCCCCTATCTCGTGCGACAACTGCCCAAGGCCTCTGCGAGCAAGTCAAAGTCAACTGTCTCGTCCGGTGTCAAGTTCTCAACTCTACAAACTTTCTTCAAATTCCCCAAATCCTCCGCCCGCTTCCGGTGCTATTGTGACTTCTCTGAGTGACACGTCCGCCCCGCCCACGCGCGCGTGAACACCAGTGTTAATGTTGCACCTAAGTAACCCATGCACTGAGCCGAAAGGTTCTCAGCCTAACTAAACCCAAAGGCATTAAACGAAATCCCTCGGCCATTATATTAAAAATTTGATTTTGAACACGATTACTCATATCAATCTTACCTTGTTAAGATCAATTTTTTAAATTATTATAATGTAATCTTTCTTTAATTTTTTATATTTTCATATTTTTTTTCTGAATACTGCAATTCAAATTACCATTACAATCGTTAATTTTATTATGATTATTGATTATAGATAATTTCCTTCTTCATGATTTTAAAGTAACTATTTGTTAAGGCCTGTAGAATACACTGACTGCATCTCTACAGAGGGGTAAGACCCATCTAACAAGTGTCCTGGATATGATATTACGCCATCTGATGGTGAGGCTCCAGTTTTGGGGAATGTAGAGTACCTCTTCATTGGCATTACTCCCTGGTCCACTTTGACCCGGAGTGGTAGCACGTGAGAGGGTCCTATCTACGATTCAAATAGAACAAGCTATGTGTGCAAATAATTGACTGATGTTAAATTGTGACTGCTATATAGCAATACTTGAAACCATTTAACTGTGTGCAAACAAATGACTGATGTTAAATTGTGACTGTTATATAGCAATACTTGAAACCATTTAACTGTGTGCAAACAAATGACTGATGTTAAATTGTGACTGTTATATAGCAATACTTGAAACCATTTAACTGTGTGCAAACAAATGACTGATGTTAAATAGTGACTGTTATATAGCAATACTTGAAACCATTAAATTGTGTGCAAAATTAGCTCAGGCTCATTTTAGTATGCTATTTAAAAAATATGTTTACAAATTATATATATATATATATATATATATATATATATATATATATATATATAAGGAGGGTTTAGCATTAAATCACCTACAACGGTTTTGTGTCATAAAACCTTAACGAACGAAATCATATATATTTGATATATATGTATAAAGAGGATTTGGCATTAAATAACCTAATATGGTTGATATGCCATAAAATAAAACTAAACGAAATCATATACATCTGATAAATTAGTATAAAGTGTATTTGGCATTAAATAACCTACAATGGTTGATATGCCATAAAACCCAACCAGCTAATCACAGTGTGGTAGCACCTGATATAATACCATCAATGAATCAAACGAATATGTTATTTTTTTAAATATATAATTCAACTGTTTACCGAAAAAAACAATGAGGAAGCAACCGCACAAAAGACATAAATATGAACAAACAACGAACACAGTTGCGTCAAATTTAGGTTTAAAATAAACCTTGATCGGTTGAGATGCCGTTAAATCAGATTGATTTTTTATATTTTCATATAAATCATTATTGAACCGAGAAAATATTTGGAATATTCTTAGTTATATTGATACTTTTTATGGTAATTCAAATGTCTAGCAAAATTTTGTTTCATTTTTTTTTTTTTTTGTGGTGCGTATATCATATGACCGAAGAAGTTGAAGCTGTGGTAGGTACATGCCATCGTGGGTCAATTCAGAATTAATAATTCGTAAGTTCGAACTGGGCTGCAACGTCGCAAATTCATCTAAAAACATTTTTGTGTGAAAGCTGAAGACGTAGTAAATCACAGAACAGAAATCAAATGGTTTAAAAAATTTCGCCACATAGGTTGCAAGTACATCAACGAACAGATGAGGTCGTATAGGCTTAAAACCACATTCTGTGTTCGCAGCCATAGACTATTTGGTGAGTTCGGCATTTAAACATCCAATGTTGTTAGTCATTTTCATAACCTCGCCAAAAGCATAAGATATTCAATCTTGGCCGATCTGTTCTCCAACCTTCTTTGTGAGGCTTGAAATCTGAAAATAAAGTATTGTCATTATACATTTAAGTATTTATGTCTAGTATCCTCATCTTTCTTTTTTTACTTGATTCATGCATTAACCTTTCCGATATTGACTGGGACTCAAGATAAAGTTCTGCCAATATTCAGACTTGTATCCTCATCTTGGTTATTTTGATTGGTACATTTTGATCGGTACATTTTGGTTGGTTATATCACCAAACTTTTCTAGGCATATAATGTCGCCAGATATTTTCAAAGACTTTTCAAACAAAATCTCTGATTCCAATTTATTCCCTAATTTAATCAAAACAAGCTACTGTCAACCATAGTACACTGATTAATTTGCTGATTTAAAGAAATAATCAAACGTTACTAAAATATTGCAAAACCTTTGACTCACTCTCGTGTAAACTCATATTTTAGGGTTTGGCTTAGTTTCTTTGTTTAATGGCATATAAACCTTTGTAGGTTATTTAATACCAAAGCCATACATCCTAGAAGAACAGTAGTGGTACTATTTAACCCATAGCTGGCAGGATAAGGAGGTTCATACCTTTCCCAAGGGTATTTGCCCGAAAGTGAACGTAATAGCTTGACGAACTCACTAACTACGATTCCGCTGTCCGGCGAGTTAACCATTACACCACGAGGACACCCAGTTCATGTTTTAAACAAATTACTCTGTGTGTGTGAGTGTGTGTTTTAAGATATTAGTTCGTTCGATTACCATGGCATTTTCACAGAAACAATTAGTCCGGATATTCTATAGAGAAGTTGGTATATGCTGCTCTATAGAGAAGCATCTTTGACGAAGTTAGAATATTAACGGTCTCTTACTTTTAATACCTTCACTGCTGCTTAACAATACGTTCCCTGCATCTTTTTGAATATATTAATCGGTTCGTTTAAAACTCTTTTCAATTTGACCTTTTTTATTTAGAGTTTTGAAAGTGCAGGAGCCATATCTGATGCCGGAGGTTTGATATTATTCGCTTCTTTTCTTAAGTAGTTGCGATAAACATTCTCTTGAATCAGGCTGTGCTATTGTTATGTTTTGTTGTTCTTCTTGGCTCGCTTCTAACAGTCTTTGTTGTCTATAAAAAGGATTGATAGCGCTTAATGTAAATTACACCCTCGGAAAATGTTTTATTAAACTAGGAGATAAAGATTTGGCTTATGGGTAAAGACGTGTTTTAGACAACATCGAGCTCTCAAGTTCATGTTCAGAATACTTCTAAACTGGGTTCTTGGCTCAGTGTATATCTAATCTTATTATGAGACTCGCTGTGGCTCCAGAAACAGGACAACACCCACATTGTCATTACTCCCATGTCCACTTGATAGGGTCCCATCTCTGGGTTATATGGAGTTGTCCGAGGATCATTGAATAGGTTTCCAGACTTTTTTCGTATGGGCACTTTTATTGATAGTACACATATTAAACTCTAGTCGTCTTCGAAGTAATCTCCTCCGGCTGCAATGCACTTGCTGTACCGTTCCAATAACTTCTGGAAGGCCCCATGGAAGTCCTCTTCTGTGAGCGTGTCAATGACCTTCGTCACAGCCTGTTTTGTCTCATAGCGACAGCCTCTGAGCTTTGGGAATAACCAAAAGTCACAGGGAGCAAGGTCTGGACTATAGGGAGGGTGACGAACTGTCTTGATGCTCATCTTGGTCAAATAGTCTGTGACAAGGATGGTGCATTGTCCTGGTGGAAATGCTACTGACCCGATTTGAAGAGTGCTGGCCTCTTCCGACTGAATCTCTTCCTGAACTCCCTTAAAACCTCAACATAGTAACCCTAACCCTAACCCTTTGTCCAATTAACTCTGGGCTATTGACCTCTTTACTCTTCCCACACCTCGCATCATCCCTCACATACTCACTGCCTTCCTTGAATCTCTTATTCTACTTAAAAACTGATGCTCGATTCATGCAAGATGGTCAAAAAGCAGTCTGAAGCATTCCATACGTTTCTGTGGCAGCATTTTTCCAAGTTTAAAACACAGCTTTATTGCATATCGTTCTTTTAAAGTGTCCTCACGTCGAGATAGCATTTTTGAAATTCACCAGCTGTGACAATCAGGCTTTAGTAGGGTGTATTCCAATTGCTGCTGTAGCTGTTCATTTGAACCTGAAATCGTAAAAATTGGTTCGTCATCTCATAAAATGTATAGCAATAAGATACTGAATTTTCAAGAGTCTACGCCAATTTTAAATGCCTGCAAAAAAGTCTGGAAACTTATTGAAGGCACCACGTATGACAATTTAACTGTGTGCAAACCAACTTTAAATTGCTTTATTAATGTCGCATAGCAATACGTGAAACCATTTAACTGTGCAATTGAATGAGTAACCTTGAATAACCATTTATTACCGTCGAATAGCAATTCTTGAAATCATTTAACTGTGTTCAAAAACTGAATTATTGGTATTACATAGCAAAACTGGGAACCATTTGACTGTACAAATTAATGATCGCCCAGTTGGCTGAGGCTGTAGAATACACTGAGTGCACCCCCCATGAGTGTCCTGCATATGACACTAAACAGTCTGCTGGTGAGGTCCCAGTAATGCTGGAGCTTTGGGGAATACGGAGCACCCCTTTATTGTTATTGCTCCCCGGCCCACTCTGGCCCAGCGTGGTAGCACCTGATAGGGCCCTATGTATGGGTTAAATAGAACTAACGGCATACTTCCTCAAAACTGAATTGTTTGAGTAAAATGAATAGCTAGAAATCGAATTATTTTTCATAATTAACCCGTACTTACATTTAAACAGCGTACTTATGCTAAACTTTCTAACGAATTGTTTGAAATGAAACTGTTTTTGACATTGAAACTGTACTTATACTAAACTGAATTGTTATATATAACTGTTTGAATAAACTGAATAGTTTGAAATAGAAATGTTTTTGACAATTAAACTGTGTACTCATGCTAAACTTATTTGTTTTATATGGAAGTGATTATTTACATAAAAATGGATTTGGCGTTAAATAACCTACAAAGGTTGATATGCCATAAAACTAAAAACCAACAACAAATTAATGAATGACATTGAACAGAATTAATTGTGCTAAATTGAAATACTTTAACCCACCTCGCTCCTCTGACGCGGGTGGTTTGAATAAGTAGTTCATATTAAGCAGAAATATTAGTCTTGAAGCGTTGTGTTATATAATCAAGGAAATATTTTTTTATTTTAATCATTTTTCATTAATTATATTTTATCATTCAGTTTGGTTGGGATTTGAACTATTCGGGTTAAGAGTTCAGGTGTGTAGTCAATTGGTGCAGTTTACGCCCGCGCGCAAAGGATATTACAATCATATAATCATAATAAACCCCAGACAGGAAATGGACTGGAGTGTGGATGACGTCATGCCCTGAATGGATGGGCTGAGAATTTGGAACATTTTGGAAAAGATTCAGTTGACTTCCGACCGTGGTGTTGAGAAGCTGAGTTCCGACCATGGCGTTGAGAAGTTAGGGTCCGACCATAGAGTTTATGATTTGAGATTGGACAAAGCAGGCAGACAATTGAGCTTCGGCCATTAGGGCTGAGAATGAAGTTCGCTGCCATAGAGTTGAGTTTTCTACCGTTTGCTGTGGCGGTTAAGTTCTTCGGGTTCCGACCAGCGAAAATGAATTGAGATCTAAAACACCACGAGATGTGCCGAACGTTGGGGTTGTTGTTAGCATAGTATGATACGAAAGACTCGTAAGAATTGTCTCTCTCCTCGTGTCGAAGAATCGAAGTCAGAAATTGATAAACCGTTCGTACCCGAACAGCGAAACCGCCTGTGTATTTGAATCTGTTTGTTTTTGTATTACGGCTATATAGCACATGTAACTAGGCAAGCAATAGCAATATTAAAATCTGTGCGAATAAATTAGGATGAAATTTTTAAAATCAAAATTACCTACAAATTATTCACTAACAAATCCTATATGTATGACTTTTTTGGACTGTGTAAGCAAATCATTTACATTAAATATATTTAATCATGTTTCCTTGCAATAATTGAAAATGTTCGACTGTGCGCTAATATTTGCTTTACATGGGAATACTTGAAACTATTAAACTCTGAAGTGCATCCATACAGCACGGCAATTACACAAGAATGCTGCAACACCCCACAAGACACCAACTATACGGCCACCTACCTCCCATCACGAAAACTATCCAAGTTAGACGAACCAGACATACAGGACACTGCTGGAGAAGCAGGGACGAGCTCATAAGTGATGTACTCTTATGGACTCCAACACATGGCCGTGCTAAAGCAGGACGACCAGCACGAACATACATTCAGCAACTATGTGAGGATACAGGATGTTGTCCTGAAGACCTGCCTGAGGCGATGAACGATAGGGAAAAGTGGCGAGAGAGGGTCAGGGATATCCGTGCTACCAGCACGACATGATGATGATGATGAATATACAAAGATCATTAAATAAGTTTCCAGACATTTTTCGTATGGGCACTTTTATTGATAGTACACTTATGAAACTCTTGTCCCCTTCGAAGTAGTCTCCTCCAGCTGCAATGATCTTTCCAACAACTTCCGGAAGGACCCATGGAAGTCCTCTGGTGTGTGCATGTCAATGACCTTCGTCACACCCTTTTTTGTCTCATAACAACAGCCTCTGAGCTTAGGGAATAACCAAAAGTCACAAAGAGCAAGGTTTGAACTATAGGTAGGGTGAGGAACTGTCACGATGCCCATCTTGGTCAAATAGTCTGTGACAAGGATGAAGTTCTGGACTGGTGCATTGTTCTGCTGGAAATTCCACTTCCTCCATTTCAAGAGTGCTGGCCTCTTCCAACCGAATCTCTTCCTGGACTCACTTAAAGCCTCAACATAGTAGCCCTAACCCTAACCCTTTGGCCAATCAAATCTGGTAAATTGACTTTTTTGCTCCTCCCACACCTCTCATAATCTCTCACAGACTCGCTGCCTTGCTCCAAAAGCAGTCTGAAGCATTCCATACGTTTCTGTGGCATTTTTTCCAAGTTTAAAATACAATTTTATTGCTTATCGTTCTTTTAAAGTATTTGGACGTCCAGTTTGCATTTTTGAAATTCACCAGCTGTGACAATCAGGATTTAGTAGGGTGTATTCCAATTCTTACTGTAACTGTTCATTTGAACCTGAAATCATAAAAATTAGTCAGTCATCTCCTGACATGTATAGCAATAAGATAGTTAATTTTCAAGAGTGTGCGACAATTTTAAATGTCTGTACAAAAAAAAGGCAGGAAACTTATTGAAGGCACCACGTATCTATTCAAACCCTTTGTCAAAACTTTGAGTGTGTCTAGTTGGTTTTAATTCAATGTTTTCCTTCACCTGCACTGGTTGCCTAACCATGTCTAAAGAACCCAGTCGTTCCTAGTATTTACCCATATCCGAGGGAGAAGAGATGAATTTATGGCTTTATTTACGATAATCGCGCAAAGTGAAATGCACAAAGTCAGGTACGGGATTTGAACACGGATCATCGATTCTACTTTGTAGGAACATAACAATCACGCTAATACCTAGTTGCAAATGCAAGTAAACAGAATTACCTTGAGCGAGCACTTAGGTAGATCCAATTTTCGATCCCTTTTAGATTTTTCGGTGAGTTGTTCAACAAGCTCCGTATCAAAGGTTTGACTTGGTTTCTTTGTTTAATGGCATATCAATCTTCGTGGATTATTTAAAGTCAAAGCTATCATTGAAGAAGAACAGCTGTGATTCTATTTATCCCATAACAAGGGGGATAAAGATATTAATCCGAAAGTGAACGCGATAAACTGATTGGAGCTCGAACTCACTAATTACGCCACGAGTTCTTCCCCCACTCACGTCAGAGGAATGATTGAAAGAGATACGAAGACGTGGTTAAAAGAAAAACAACAAAGTTTTCTACTTCGGCGAAATCGGCTACCCGTAGTGAATAATCCAGGTTGTCACCTGACAACATTAACTGCACACCCTCACCAAAGCCAACTTGCTCTTTAAGAAGTGCCCTTGTGCAAGAATGAAGGAAAAGATACAATACCGACTTCACCCGACGAAAAAAAAAAAAAAAAGAAGAAGCAAAAACAAACAAAAAAAAATCAATAAACAAAATCAAAACAAAAATACTGCAACAGAAAAAAAAAACACGATTTTCCCTGCAGCCGCAGTTGCAGAGTCCATTTTTCTCTAATAACCGTTACACCACATACGCATCCAGTGTGTCAGTTATGCATTGGACATCCTCCACTCGTCAGAAAATGAACTAAGAGCAGTCTTCGTAATAATGATCCAATTTTTGTCATATTGTAATCTATATACCGCGCCTCTCCAAAATCAGGAACATTATGAGAGAACTACTAAATCTTATCACCGGCCTTTGGCCTAATCAGTAGAGTGTTCACTAATGGTCCGGACGACCGGGGTTCAATCCCAGGTCGAGTCAAACCAAAGACTTAAAAAATGGTACCTGATGCCACCTTGCTTAACCCTCAGCACTATAAGATAAGGATCAAGGGTAAAGTCGAGCAATCCGGGGAATGTTGTAACGCCCTCCCCTCCACCTCGGTGTAGTAGCTATTGAAAAGGGAGCCTTCATGTCACTCTCGACTAAAAGTTAATCTTAGTTTGGCACAAGACCAGAATTCTTCACGCACAGTAAGAATCGTACTTACTGACAATCATTTGCAAATGTTGCTTGTTAACCATCACATTGTACAAATTTTATGAAAGTTTTGACACATCACCCTTATGAAGTAATAATTCACCACCCGATCATGGCTAGGATGTGGCACTTGGTCGATTTTTTAAGAGCAATCCAATTCGTTTTCAGTTTCTTTCTCCTAGATCGGAGTTTCCAAACTAATGCTAAAGGACACAGTCTCTCCTACTTGGCTGGAAAGAAAACATATGGATTCATGCCTTTCTTAAGGGCATTAGCACAAAGTGAAACGCGTCAAATGTTTGAACCCGGGTAGTCGGGTCACTCGCCTACGACGATAATTGTTGCGCTACATACCCCTCCGCATCTTATGTAAATAGAAAAAGTGAACTTTACTGGCGTAGATATTATACAGCTACTGACAAGGTTTGACCATGCGCTGACGCTAAGAAAGATTTAACTATCGTCCTTCACTGTTCCCAGGAGTCCGACAAAGAGTATATATTGCAACAGAAAAAGTAATATGAAAAGGAAGAAAATAAAAAAAAGAAAAGTTGTACGACAAGGTTGGAGTTGTAAAGGAGTCATTTGGAACGCTGATAAAAGTTGGGTTATTATTAAACGAAATAAAAAAAAAATGTTATTTTCCACCGAGGAAAGAGACGGCCGTATTGGCTTAGAGTACAATGGACGTCGTTTCTAAAGACTGTTATATCACGTATGAAACAAAGATGAAATAAAAAGCTCTGAGATGGAAACTTACAAGGGGGGATGGCGTTTGCTAAAAACGATGCTGTAAGCAGAAGAGAATCAAACGTGTTTGCACTTTTGAAATTTGTAATTTAGAAGTAGGTAGTCACACACAGACACACATATGCACGCATATATATATATATATATATATATATATATATATACTACCATGTTATATATTATATAGATATGAATTATACTGGTACATAAATGTATGTTCTTTATACCTGTATATAATCATCATCATCATGTCGTGCCGCCAGCACGGATATCCCTGACCCTCTCTCGCCACTTCCCCCTATCATTCATCGCCTCTGGTAGGTCTTCAGGGTTACATCCTGTGTCCTCACATAGTTGCTGTATGTAAGTTCGAACTGGTCATCCTGCTTTTGCACGGCCATATGTAGGGGTCCATAGGAACACATCACCTATGAGCTCGTCCTTGCTTCTCCAGCAGTGTCCTGCGTGTCTGGTTCGTTTTACTTGTATAGTTTTCGTGATGGGGGGCAAGTGTCCGTATAGTAGGTGTCTCGTGGGGTGCTGTCACCAGGACTTGTTCAATACTGCTCTCAACATTCTTGTGTAATTTCCGTCTAGTTTCTTCTCCAGCCGTTTAGTTAGCGTCCACGTAGCAGTATCGATACAACAGTATCGATACAACCGCTGCCTGGAAGAAACTGCATTTCATTTTATCGGTTAGGCCTGATTTCCATATGATCGAGAGCCTATCGATAGCCATCCATGCCTTCGTCAGTCGTGTGTCGATGTCTTTTTCGGTTGGTGAGACGCTACTTCCTAGGTAGGTGAAGATGTATTATATTACACATACATACAGACACACACACACACACACATATATGGCCCAGGAGACCGGGGGTCAATCTCAGATCAAGTCATACCAAATATTCAAAAAATGGTTCTTGATGCCACGTTGCTTTACACTCAACATTATAAGATTATGATAAAGTGTAAAGTGGAGCAATCGAAAAGGGAGCTTTCAGGTCACCCTCGATTATGGTCGCCAACTTTTTATTTATGTATATATTATATACCATATATATTTCATAATTATATTTTATTGCATAATTATATATTAATATTTATATAGCATATATATATTTATATATATATATATATTTTATATATACCCAATCCCTCCATACAAGCAGGATGTGACACAAGGTCAATTCTTTAAGCGAATATAAAAAAGATGAATCCAGATATTTTCTTTTATCTCGACCGTTTCTCATACCACGGTTAACTCAATGTCTGCCTAACAAACTCTGTAATTTATGTGAGGTGTGTGAAAATTTTAGCACTGCCATTTTGTGGGATTGGTCTCGTATCTTCAGAACCTCTACCACAGAATATAATGATTAGGTATGAAAACGACATTATTCCTGCAATATTTCATCTGTAAAAAACGCTGTGCGTATCATCCACTATTCGGGTTAAGAGTTCAGGTGTGTAGTCAATTGGTGCAGTTTACGCCCGCGCGCAAAGGATATTACAATCACCTTTGTCATAATAAACCCCAGACAGGAAATGGACTGGAGTGTGGATGACGTCATGCCCAGAAGGGATAGGCTGAGAATTTGGAAGATTTTGGAAAAGATTCAGTTGAGTTCCGATCATGGTGTTGAGAAGCTGAGTTCCGACCATGGCGTTGAGAAGTTAGGGTCCGACCATAGAGTTTATGATTTGAGATTGGACAAAGCAGGCAAACAGTAGAAATTTAAACATTACTCTATAAAATAGTATTTATCTCTCTCCCTCTCTCTCTCTCTCTCTCTCTCTCTCTCTCTCTCTCTCTCAATATATATATATATATATATATTACTTTTTAGAAATTACCGTCATTTGAAAACTAAGAATGTCAGTGCTAATGGCAGTTAATTAAATGGATGTTATTACATAAACTAATATGGCAGTGATATTATCAAAAAGAATAAAACAATTCAACTCTAATTTTCGCTATTTATTGATTATCAAGTAGCTATTGGTAAGATACATGTATATCTCGTGGATAAAAGTTTAAAAGATTTAATAAAACACCGATCTACAAATTAGATAAATTTTATTTCTTTAAATTGCGAGAAAAGTTTGTTGAAAAAATAGAAATTTCAATTTCTTTTTCTCGTATGAAACGATAATATTAGTTAGAGCAAAAATATTTTCATTATTGACCTCACAAGAAATGAATGTCCCCGCACAGAATGAAGCAGTTTGCGATTGTCCAACTCGAGTTGATATATGTTGTGAGTGTAAAAGATCTTCATGTGAGTATCTCCGTATGTTAGGGAGAAAATATATTTAAACATTAATATATACGTGAATGTTG
>OY757925.1:15486310-15496310 GCA_963585895.1 Sepioteuthis lessoniana
AAGAAATGGTTTTACTGTTGAAATGCATTTGAAACAGTGTTTGCTTTTTTTTTTTTTTAGCTTCCAACGCAACAAAAAAGGACCAAAAGGCTGATTTAGAATAGGGTACTCCGAGCGATGCAACCCCTGGATGGTGTGGTTTTTAAAATTAGTTTCGTTTCCTCGAGTACCTTTTTCAAACGCACCACAGATCCCCGTATAGATCACCAGTTCTTGCTTTATTTAGGCGTGCAGGCCGATGCTGCCTGGCGTGAAGCCGTCTTGGAACTAGATAAGGAACCCTCTGCACCAATGCCTTTCTGAGTTTCTCAAGGAATTTACTGGACATTATTTAAGTAATACTTACCCTATAAGTGTAGAGTAAGTCCGCTAGTACAACCTTTGAAAATAATCAATATGAGCCATTGTTTGTTCGTTTTTTCGTTAAACATTCTCTCTCATACGTTATGTTTTTATCGTTTATCTTTAAATATTTTAAAATATTTTTTTTCCTGAGATTTTTTTCATATATGCCGGCTTTTTTTCTTTCTCTTCTATCTTTTACTTTTTTCATTTTTTTACGAACGTCGTCTTCAAAGACAGTATCATGTGTTTGTGCTTACTACCGATCACGTCCGGTTTGTGACACTCTTTTACCACGGAAAAAAAACTTTACTGCCACGATCGCTTATTTGCCGGATGAATAAAAGTTTTCTCTTTTATATATATATATATATATATATATATATATATATATATGTGTGTGTGTGTGTGTATTTCTTTTAATATATATTTTTTGTCGAGAAACCGGGGCCCTCGATGTTGTGTCAGGAGGAAAAATATATGTGAAGGCAAACAAAATTCTTTTTTTCTATTTGCATCATCATAGATTTTTTAAAACGCTGTTTTGGGGATCATATTCGTGATTGTTTTGTTTGTTTGTTTGTTTGTTTGTATATGTCTTTTTACCTGTGTTATTGTAAGTTCATATTTCTTGTGGGTCTGCTTCACTCCCTCCCGCTTCATCTTTCTTCATCTTTCTTCATCTTCACTTCTTCTTCAACATTATTTTCTTATTATTTTTGCTTATCTGTTGCATCACATCAACCTATTTGACCTACTCGTTATTATCATCATCATCACATTCTTTCTTTATTTCTTTCTTTCTTTCTTTCTTAATTGTCCTTTTTGTTTGTTTTTTTTTCTTATTTTTTTATCCTTGTTTGTGTGTTTCTTTTTTCTTATTCTTTTCGTTCTTTTTTCCTTCGTTTTGTTCTCATATCTTATACTTCTTTCTTTCTTTCTTTCTTTCTTTCTTTCTTTCTTAATTGTTCCTTTTGTTTGTTCGTTTCTTTCTTTTTGATCTTTTTTCCTTCGTTTACTTTTCATGTTATCCTTCTTTCTTTCTTTCTTTCTTTCTTTCTTGTTTGTTTCTTTGTTTCTTTATTTCATTCCATTTCTTTTCCGTATATTATTTTAATCGGGTACATCTTTTTCACTCTTTGTTCTTTATCTTCATTTCACTCCTTCTTATTCTTTTTTTGGTTCTACAATTTTTCCTTACATCTTATTCCTTTTCCATTTTTTTCCTTGATCTCTTTTTCTCGTCCTCTTTTTATCTTTCACATTCCTTTTCACTTTCACTTTTTCTTTACTTATTTAAGAAAATTCTTCTTACTTTCATCAACTCGACTACATTTCAATAAGAATTTTTTCAGTTTTTTAAAAAAACAAACTTCCATTTACATTTTTTCTTCATTCATAACCTTCATTTACATCTAGCGAGCAGATTTTCATTTTCCTTCATTTTAGAAGCCATTTTCTTTTTCTCCTTCTTGATTTTCATTAATTTCTCTTTTACTTAAACGTTCTTTATTTCTTCTTTATTTTCATTGCACCCTTTCTTTTTCTTTAACTTAAAAGCTTACCTTCTTCTTCTTCTTCTTCTTCTTCTTCTTCTTATTATTATTATTATTATTATTATTATTATCTTTCTTTCTTTCTTCTTCTTCTTCTTCTTCTACTTCTTCTTCTTCTTCTTCTTCTTATTATTATTATTATTATCTTTCTTTCTTTCTTTCTTTCTTTCTTTCTTCTTCTTCTTCTTCTTCTTCTACTTCTTCTTCTTCTTCTTCTTCTTCTTCTTCTTCTTCTTCTTCTTATTATTATTATTATTATTATTATCTTTCTTTCTTTCTTCTTCTTCTTCTTCTTCTTCTTCTTCTTCTTCTTCTTCTTCTTCTTCTTCTTCCTCTACTTCTTCTTCTTCTTCTTCTTCTTCTTCTTATTATTATTATTATTATTATCTTTCTTTCTTTCTTTCTTCTTCTTCTTCTTCTTCTTATTATTATTATTATTATTATTATCTTTCTTTCTTTCTTTCTTTCTTCTTCTTCTTCTTCTTCTACTTCTTCTTCTTCTTCTTCTTCTTCTTATTATTATTATTATTATCTTTCTTTCTTTCTTCTTCTTCTTCTTCTTCTTCTTCTTCTTCTTCTTCTTCTTCTTCTCTATATGTATGCTCAGCCTTGCGGTAAGATTTATATCTAAACGGACCTCCCATTTAGTCTTTCTTTTCTTTAAATTGTCGGTCTGCTTTTTCTAAATCCCATTCGCCATTGTTCCAACACGTTCGGCTCTTTACGTGTTTTTGCGCCTGTCTTTCGTCTCTCAATATTTGCCAAGGGTAGAACACAAGACAAACAATGTTTTCTGGATCTTTGTGATTAACCATTTTCTTCATTCCATATATTTCGGTCCGTTATCGCCAGCATTGTTGCTTTTAAGATAATTTTTCACTTGTTTATATTCTTTCGACTTTCTGGAATTTATGAACCTAAGGTGTACAAGAAAAATAATAGAGTTCTAACAATAAAATTTATCATCTGGACTTTCTTTCGCCATCCGTTTTGGTAGGACTTCGAGATGGCATCCAGTGTCCGCATAAAGCTGATGTGTGTCCACGTGTAGGATTACATAAGAGAATGTTGCTTCTGAGATCGTTCGCACTTTACCAGCAATGCTCACTATATTTTTTTACCACTTAACTGGTTTCGATTTCTTCGTTTTCAGGGCATATCTACCTTTGAGGCTTATCCAATACCAACGCCATCCAATGATACGATTTTACCCACAGCTAAAGGGATAAGGGAGATCTATACCAAGCAAAAAGTGAATGTCATAGCACAACTGAAGTTCGACCGTGTTTACTTCGAGGCTACAGTCCAGTACTTTATTTACGTTGTGTTTGAAAGATCAACAGATGGGGGATGACATAATCTATCCGGAACTTGTTCTGACGGTCGAGGTGATTCTTTGGAACATGTTGCCTGGGTGATGGCAACTCAATGACAAGAAAAGCTTTCTGTTAACAATTAACAATATCTTTATTGAAACACAATGGTATGACAACAATCATATACAATATATATATATAGTCATCCACAGACAGATCTGTTTCGTTCTATCAGAACTCATCAGTGTGGCTAGACAGTATCTCCCCGTAGAGGGGATCAAAACCCGGTTGACTCAAACGCCAAGCCAAAGCTTTTAACGATTTAGCTACGAGGAGATATTAGCTACGAAGTACATTTTAAACGGTTATGAATCACAATTAATATTGTTTACATACATCCGTTTAACGGCCGCCGAGATCTCAATTCAAATACTAAGAGACTTGCAAAGGCGCTAATGGCAACACGATCACTTCTTCGCTAAAGAACTCAACCCTACGGGGGTAGGGGAGTATATATCATCATCATCTTGTCGTGTCGGATATCCCTGACCCTCTCTCGCCACTTCTCCCTATCGTTCAACGCCTCTGGCAGGTCTTCAGAGCTACATCCTGTATCCTCACATAGCTGCTGAATGTATGTTCGTGCTGGTCATCCTGCTTTTGCTCGGCCATATGTGGGGCCCATAGGAGTACATCACTTATGAGCTCTTCCCTGCTTCTCCAGCAGTGTCCTGCATGTCTGGTTCGTCTAACTTGAATAGTTTTCGTGATGGGAGGCAGGTGGCCGAATAGTTGGTGTCTTGTGGGGTGTTGTCGCCAGGACTTGTTCAAAATCGCTCGCAGCATTCTTGTGTAATTGCCGTCTACCTTCTTCTCCCGCCGTTTTGTTAGCGTCCATGTAGTGCATCCATACAGCAGTATTGATACAAGCGACATTACTATTTGTCGACTTTACCAAGGCCTTTGAGCAATATATATATATATATATATATATATATATATATATATATATATAGGGGCTTGGTTAATTAAGGACCCCAGCCAATGCCTTGTGGAGGAATATTTCGTTTCACTGTTATAAAAAAAAATCAATGATCTAATCTTTTAACCCAAATAAGTGGGCAAGAGATGTTATCATTTAAATTGGGTCAACGCACTGACATAATCCGAAAGCTTTATAACCTTTAGTTTTGACAATCTGAAAGTTCGTTTGGTACTGATCTTTGAAATTTACTTGTCAGTTTCTTTCAAAGTATATAATGTTTTTTTATGTTGTTATAAAAGGAAAATTACATTTTCCTAATTAAAAAAATGTATCATGTTCTCCATAAGGTCTGGTGGTGTAACTGTTAGGAAGCTAAACTATCAAACCTAAACAAGTGAATTCGAGTCTCATTGGGCGCCCATTCATTCGGCCTTGTGCCACATCGAAGCAAAGAGCTTCGTAAATTATTACTCTCTATAAGTGAATACCTCATATTGTCGTAATTCACTTTTAGTTATATTGTCCATATACTCATTTGTCCTTTTAAAATCATTTCCAGGGTTTTCACCAGGACTAACACGATAGTTTTCATCATCATCATCATCATGTCGTGCCGCTAGCACGGATATCCCTGACCCTCTCTAGTCACATCTCCCTATCGTTCATCGCCTCTGGCAGGTCTTCAGGGCTACATCCCGTATCCTCGCATAGCTGCTGAATGTATGTTCGAGCTGATCGTCCTGCTTTTGCCTGGCCATATGTGGGGGTCCATTGGAGTACATCACTTATGAGCTCGTCCTTGTTTCTCCAGCAATGTAATGCATGTCTGTTTCGTCTAACTTGGATAGTTTTCGAGATGGGAAACAGGTGGCCGTATAGTTGGTGTCTTGTGGGGTGTTGCCACCAGGACTTGTTCAATATTGCTAGCAACATCCTTGTGTAATTGTCGTCTAGCTTCTTCTCCAGCTGTTTTGTTAGCGTCCATGTAGTGCATCCATACAGCAGTATCGATACGACAGCGGCCTGGACGAAACTGTGTTTCATTTTATCGATCACGTCTGATTTCCATATGATCGATAGCCCATCGATAGCTGTCCATGCCTTCGTTAGCCGCGTGTCGATGTCCTTTTCGGTTGATGAGACGCTGTTTCCTAGGTAGGTGAATTTGTCTACTTGTTTAAGGTTCCGTCTAGCGTTGAGATTTTACCTGTTTGATTATAGCACATATACCCCGTTTTGTGTGCCTTATCTATCTATCTAGCTATCTATCTATCTAAACCTATTCTTTACCTATCTCATTCGATAGTTTTAAAGTTCCATATTTGTCCAATTTCTATTTCAAGGTCATTGCTTTAGCTTATTTTGTTGTATTCTTTGACAGATATGTATTTATCATTTAATAATATTTCTAAATGAAACACACTTCATTTGTTTGCCCTTAATTAAATTGTTCTGTATATATATATATATATATATATATATATTGTAATTGAATAATTTGTAGGTTATTTAATTTTCAAATTAGTTATCGCTTATTTGTTTGCATACAGGTGTTTCGGCAGTTTTCTTAAATGGTTTCAATATCGAAATTTAACATTAATAATTCTAATTGTCTTTTAATTGGAATCATTTTGAGATGAGGCTTCTTAATCTGAATTAAAAACTAATTCTCAGATTAAGAAGCCTCATCTCAAAATGATTCCAATTAAAATACAATTACAAAAATTCGGTACGGACCCGACTATGAAAGACCAGATAAGAATTTATTAGACCAAAAACTCCATCCTTGATCGCCCTTCGGGGCCCGTGGCACAGCGGATAGAGGCGTTGAGTCTCTACGGTTCCAGGTGGGCATTGTCAGAAGATAGCGGTTTCAAATCCTACCCAAGCCGGCCAGAGATTTACTTGGTCAAAAACGTGGTGCGATAGACAACAACTATGGAAGGGGATACGGTTACAAGACTCATCATTCCAATCTGAGATCGCGGTAAAAATCACCTGAAGAAGGCCAGAGGTGAAATTTGGCCGAAACGTAGTGAAAGAAGAAACAACACAAAACTAACAAGATGAGGACAAAAAGTCCGCAATAAATAAAAATTAATTCTCACATTTATAATTCTATTCAATATCGATCCTTTGTTTTCAATAAGAGAAGTGGTTTCAAGTAATGGTTATTCTCACAGTTTTATTTACACACAATTAAATGGTTTCGAATATTCCCATCAACTACGATTAATTCTCTATTAATCATTTGTTTGAACTGAATTAAATGGCTTAAAGTATTTTGAATGGTCAAACAGTTCTATTTGATTCATAGATGGGGGCCATAACAAGTAATGACACTTCGGTTCAGAATGGTTCAGGGAGTAATAGCAGTAAATAGGTACTCTTCATTCTCCACAGCTCCAGGACTGATTGTTTAGTGTCATATCTAGGACACCCATTGCAGAGATACAGTCAATGTGTTCTACAGCTCTAAACCCAACCGATCTGTTCGGCAGCTGAATGAATTTTTAGAAGTGAGAGCAGAAAAATAGGATGCATGTATTTACTAGTCAATAATCAAAAACGTTGATATGCCGTAAAGTACAACTAATTAACCAACCAACCAACCAACAAACCAACCAACCAACCAACCTATCAATCTATCTATTTATCTGTTTATCTAAACCTGTTCTCATCTACATATCTCATTCTGTTGCTATCTATCTATCTAGCTATCTATCTATCTAAACCTATTCTTTACCTATCTCATTCTGTTCCTATCTCTTCTATCTTTCTTTCTTTCTTTCTTTTTCATTCTGCTGCTATCTATCTATCTATCTAAACCTGTTCTTATCTACCTATCTCTTCTTTCTTTCTTTCTTTCTTTCTATCTAAACCTGTTCTTATCTACCTATCTCATTCTGTTCCTATCCTTTCTTTCTTTCTATCTTTCTTTCTTTCTCATTCTGTTGCTATCTATCTATCTATCTATCTATCTATCTAAACCTGTTCTTATCTACCTATTTCATTCTATCTCTATCTATCTATCTATCTATCTATCTATCCTTTTCTACTTTCATGTGATTAAAGAAATCGTACATTTTTATTTGTTTAAATTAAATCTAAGATTACGCTGAAAATGAACATGGCATTCGCCCTGTGCAACCTTTTCGATAACAACTTCTTCTGCAACGTTTTCATTGAAGCTAAACCTTTTCGACATCTTCCTATAACGAAGTCAACCTTTCCAGTTGACATTTTCATTCCTGCAACCCTTATCCCTGATGACAACGTGATTATTTCTTTCCACGGCACTGTTGCTTACAGAGATTACGACAGTGATAAATGCGAAATGATGTTGTAATAAACATACGCCGACTTCAGTGATAAAAACGAATAAATAATTCTTGCCATAGAATGGAGGATACCCAACTGACTGTTAACCATATTTACCCAACCCCTCCGCTCGAGCAGGATAAGACACAAGGTCAACTTTTAAGCGGAGTTTAACAGGTTTGATTTCAAAGTTTACTTTCTCCTAGACTAGTTGCCTCACCAAGGCTGAAGAACTCAGTCTGTCCTACTATTTACCCATAGCTGGAGGGAGAATAATTGGATTCATACCTTTCCCAAGGGTATTAGTGCTATGTGAAATGCAATCAGTCTCGTCCGGGATTTGAACTCGTGTCGCCGTGTCCATTTCCTACGACGATAACCATCAAACCACGGGCACTTCCAACTGACTGTTAACATAGCAGTATAGATTCATAATGAAATTATGATGTACAATGTCACCAATTACTGAGTACCACTTTAACCATTTTGAAAAATATAATTGACCTGAGCGAAAGCCTTAACCGCTATCTTTAAATATTTGTCTACAGTTGAAAGATCCCCTTTAAATTCAATTTAGGATTTTTGTGTGTATTTGTTTTTGTTTTTTAATACAATTTAAAAAAAATGATATACGTAATTTCTATGATAATGTATTCAACCGTTCTTTGTAAACTTAATTTTTTTACATTGGGTATCCATATTTCGAATTTTACGCTGTGATTTCTTGTCATACAAGTTTTTTATAATCAATGTACAATATTCAATGCGTTAGATATATCCCTACAATCCTAAGTATTGTATATATAATATATTTGAGTATAGCATATGTATTGTTCGAAGTTATATGACAACATCTGACACCCCAAATATAAGGTTAACAAAATGATAACGTGTTTAAACTATAATCAACAAAATTAAGATGAAGACACTCGTCAAAAAGGAAATAGATGAAATAATCACCAAAATACGATGAAGAACGAGAATAAGGAGCGAGATTTTTTACATAAATGAAAAAATGGTGTGGTTTCTTTGTTTCAATGGCATATCAACATTCTTGGGTTATCTAATGCCAAATCAATCCTTCAAGAAGAACAGTGGTAGTACTATTTAACCAATAGCTGGGAGGAGAAGGGGCTTCATACCTTTCCTAAGGGTATTTGTCCGAAAGTGAACGCAAAAGGTCGACCGGAGTTCGAACTCGCTTACTACGATTCCGTAGTCGATCGTTTTAACCATTACACCAACTCCCTCCGAACGAGCGGGATATGACACTAAGTAATTTTTTTCAAGGGAAGTTTTACTAGTTTAAATTCAGAGTTTTCCTTCTCTTAGCCTGGTTGCAATACCAAGGCTAAAAAGCTCAGTCTGTCCTACAATTTCGTCCATAAGGGGAGAGAGAATAGTCGGTTTTATACCTTGTCCAAGCGCTATATGAAATAAAAACAGCCTCGTCCAGGATTTGAACTCGCGTTGACATATTAATTTCTCACGGTGATATCAATTTTGTCTCGAGTATTACCAACGGTTTAAATGTGCAACTTTGCTTTTCTTTATCAATAAATTAATTAATAAACACCAACAAAAAATCGTCGATGCTGATAATGTATGTGTATGTATGTGTGCAAATGTTTTCTACAGATGCAAATAGGATGTGTGTATACACTTGGGAGTGTCTGTAAATGCCTTTTAAATGGGCATATTTATACGATGTGTATTCATAAATATAAAACCGCCATCATTTCTTAAATATATATATATATATATATATATATATATAGTCATCCACGTGACAGATCTGTTTCGTTCTATTAGAACTCATCAGTGTTGCTAGACATACTAGCTTCCCGTTGCTGGGATCAAAACTCGGTTGACTCAAACGTCAATCCAAGACTCTACCCCTCAGCCACGAGGAAACCAATTTTTAAACAGTTATGAATCACAATTACTATTGTTTACATACATCCGCTTAACGGCTACCGAGAGCTCAATTCATATATGAAGAGCCTTGCGTAAACGCTTATGGCAAGGCGATTGCTTCATTCGCTAGAGATCTCAACCCTACGGGGGTAGGGGAGCATATATATATATATAAATATATATACACACATATATATATATAACAACCAAATATATATATATATATATATATATGTATATTTAGGCAGCATTTCTTCGTTAATGCAAATTTCATTGAACATAATAGACATTTTATGCCTACATATTATCTTTTGGATCCGTTCGAATTCCCGTATTACTTTTATCGTATTCGGGGGGAACTGATTAAGGTATTGTCCATAATTGTATGTATCCCTAGTACTTTCTGTCCGACTTTGGGCCATCATCAGGGGAGAATCTGTTGCAAAAGTGATGTAACTTTTGTTTTAGCAAATTACTACTGTGTAAGGACGTCTTTGCTGTTGGAGATTATGGCGCTTGCTTTTAAATGTAATTCTGTAAATAGTGCCAGTAGCTAAAGACAT
>OY757925.1:15501310-15621310 GCA_963585895.1 Sepioteuthis lessoniana
CGACGGAAAACAACATCAATATTCGACTAGCCATGGCATGGACAGCTACGGTAGGCAATCAGTCAGTAAGTCAGACCTATCCGATAAAAAAAAACGCAATTTTTTCCAAGCAGCGGTTGGGTCCCTACTACTGTATGGATGCACCATATGGATACTGACTAAGCGCATAGAAAAAGAACTTGACGGTAATAACACAAGAATGCTATGGGCTGTACTGAACAACTACTGGATCCAACATCCCTCAAAATAACAGCTGTACGGCCACCTACATCCCATCTCTGAAACCATTGAAATCAGACGAACAAGACATGCAGAACATTGCTGGAGAAGTAAGGATGAACTCATAGGCGACATTCTCCAGTGGACCCGTTCGCACGGATGGGTTGGTGTTGGACGACCAGCTAGAACTTATCCACAACAGCTCTGTGCAGACAAAGGATATAGTCTAGAGGACCTGCAAAATGCAATAAGCGATAGGGGCGAATGGCAAGGGTGAGTCAGGGAAATCTGTGCTCGTGACACGACATAAAGTAAAGTTGGCGACGGTAGTCGAGGACAACCCGAAGGCTCCCTTTTCAATAGCTACTACTCTGAAGACTAGGGGAGGGTGCTTCTTCTTTTCCCTGCATTGCTCCACTTTTTCCTTGATACATACCTTATATTGCTGAGTGTTAAGCAAGGAGGTATCAGTTCCCATTTTTAAAGTTTTTGGTATGACGAGACCTGGGATTGAACCTAGGCCTCCATGACCATGGGCGAACACTCTACCCACGAGACTTTTAGCCGGTATATATATATATATATATATATATATATATATATATATATATATATATATATATATATAAGAGTGTATATTTAGACAGCAAGTTGTTATTAACGAAACATTGTTTATAATTTTAATTGTAATTTTTCAAGTCTTCTTGTTATTTTTCTTGTCTTGGGATCTAGAAACTACACCAATATAGTTTATAAATTTAGATGTCCATTTCGAGAGTGCCTACCGAAAAACAAAACTAATATCTACATGGGTTATACAATTACAACACTATCCCGTCGCCTCACTTATCACTTTTCAAAAATTTGTGCCATAAAACAACATTTAATTATAAAACACGATAGCACTGACCAAATTACATCTTCCGATGTAAGGAAGATTCTCACAGATAATACAATAATTATCATGTAGAAATAATAATAAAATACTTTTACAAATCCTAAAAGCAACATTCACAAAGAAAACAAACATAAATAAAATAGTATTTAACACAGACACCAACATATAAAACATTTTTAATAACTGAAATAATCAATCCTATTAGATATCTCATCCAACAGATTATATATTTATTAAAACTATTCCAACAGAAGGTTTTAAAACAAAACGCGGAAAACGTTCCGACAGACCACTTTAAAATAAACACACTAAAAATAATAAAAACTATGAAACTTAAATTTAAACTGTCAACTCAAACAAAACGACCCTTGATGACAACCAAAAGTATTGTCGAAAACGCTTGGGCAAAAGATATGGGATAATTTTTATACCACCTAGATCCCAAGACTAGAAAAATAACAAGAAAACTTGAAAATGTACATTAAAAAAAAACAAAAAAAAAACAGTGTTCCATTGTCTTTAATAAAGCTTGCCTTAATATATATATATATATATATATATATATATATATCCTAAAACGTTTTAAAACGTTCAGTTGGAATATATATATATATATATATATATATATATATATATATATATATATAAGAGTGAAAATACGTCGCATTTGATTATCGTTGTATTTTCTGTAGACCTACGTTATTTTCAGAAGGTTTTATTCTTGTTTCTGCTTGTGATTGCATCAACCTTTTACACATGCAGACGTTTCATTTCATTCTACTTTTAAGCATCCACTTCGGGTTTTTTTTTTTTTTTTTTTTTGATTTTACAGTCTATCGTCTGCTTCTTCTCATTAGCCTCGTTATGAACCTTCTTCCTGGCAACAGTTCACTCCATTAGCTCTACCCTACCAATCAGCAATCAGGAGAATTTAATGCACCTCTATGGGTATCGTGAACGTCTTGATCATTGTTTCAGACACGTCGAATGACGAGCTAAAAAGAAAAGTCTAAACAAGGAATAGACTTCTTTGTTTCCAGCTTTGTTTAAGACGTCCATTTTGGTTTATTCTGCTGTTGGTAAGTAAGAACAACTGAACTTGAACGGATATTCGCCGATAGATATTGATTTGATAAGAATTGTAGCTTTTTATGATCAAGTAACTTGGTTCGATCTCAAGCGTGTCTGAGGTGAAAAAAAAATAAATTTATTCACATGTTTTATCATATTTATCGCCTCCCTCCGCTCGGGCAGGATACGACACAAGGTCAATTTTTTAAGCGGAGTTTAACAGGTTTGAATTCAGAGTTTTTCTTCTCCTTGACTAGCTGCCTCACCAAGGCAGAAGAACCCGGTTTGCCCTACTATTTATCCAGAGCTGGAGGGAGAATAATTGGATTCATACCTTTCCCATGTTTTATACTGGCTCATAGGCCTCGTGGGTAGAGTGTTCGCCTATGGTCCGGAAGACCTAGGTTCAATCCCAGGTCTCGTCATACCAAAAACTTTAAAAATGGTAACTGATACCTCCTTGCTTAACACTCAGCAATATAAGGTACGTATCAAAGGTAAAGTGGAGTAATCCAGGAAAAGGAGTAGTGTCCTAACCTACACCTTGGTGTAGTAGCTATTGAAAAAGAAGCCTTCTGGTCGCCTTTGACTAAAGATCGCCAACTTTAATACCGGCTCATTGGCCTAGTGAATAGAGTGTTCGCCCATATTCCGAGAAACTTGGGTTTAATCCCACGCCACGTCATACCAAAAACTTTCTTAGTTGGTAGAATGTTCGCCAATGGTCCAGAAGATCTGGGTTCAATCCCAGGTCGAGTCATACCAAAGACTTTAAAAAAATGGTACTCGATGCCTCCTTGTTTAACACCCAGCACACAGGTACGTATCAAGGGTAAAGTGGAACAATCTAGGGGAAGGAGTAGCGCCCTCCCCTACTCCTTGGTGTAGTAACTATTGAAAAGGGAGCCTTTGGGTTGCCCTCGACTACAGTCGCCAACTTTACTTTTTATCAAGGGGCAATCCAGGGAAAGGAGTGGGGCAATCCAGGGAAAGGAGTAGTGCCCTCCTCTACATCTCTGTGTAGTAGCTATTGAAAAGGGAACCTTCGACTACGGTCACCAGCTTTACTTTTAATTATAACCCAACCCCTCCGACTGCTCTAAGTGCGACACAAGATCAGTTTTAAAGAGTGTTTTTTCTTCTACCCAACAATTTATCCATAATTGGAGGAAGAGCATTTAGAATCATACTTTTCCCAAAAGTAATAAAATTCGCCAAGAGCCTTTCCCATAATTTGAACTCGAGTTACCGTGTATCATGTAACTATGATAACCGTTACACCATGAGCACCTTCGCTACAGTTAGGATGTAAGATAAGATCAATATTAAAGCAGAATAAAGCTGAAGTGAATTTGGAGTTTTCCTTCTCCCGGACTGGTTGTCTAACCAATATAACGGAACCCAGTCTGCTATAATATTTGTCATATAGCTTGGAGTGGGGACTGACGGGTTCATGCCTTTCCTGAAAGCATTAACCCGAAGTAAAACGTAAACAGCCTCGTCCAAAATTTGAACTCGGGTCACCATTTCTTTTTTGCAATGACTACGATAAGAGCCCCTATTTAAATATGGTATATTATCCCAACCCCTCCATCATTCGCAGAATGCGACACAAGGACAATTTTCAATCTAAGTTGAACTGATTGTGATTCAGTGTTTTTCTTCTCTTAGACCGGTTGTCATGACCTACTATTTATCCATGTTTAGTTGGGAGGATAGTTGGATTCATATTTAATCACAAACGTATTACAGTTATTTGGAATCCAAATAACCTCGTCCAGGTTTTGATCTCAGGTCCCCGTGTCCATTTCCTTCAGGTTAGAATGTAAATTAGTCACAGATGTCCAAAAAATATTCATTTGTGAACACTCAAATTCTTTTTCAAATAAGTTTCGTATGAGTACATGTAAATTGCAATTTAAACATTGTTTTATATAAACCTTATTTCAATGCATATGTCAAAAGTTTGCAAGAAATGATGGCCAATGTCTACACTTTTGCAACATATGTCATAAAAAATAACACGTACTCTAAGAATATAATTCGTCTTACAATAGTTTTATAAGCAGACCTATCCTGTCAAGCCCTCAACATCGAAGGAGAAAAATTAATTCTTTATTTGGATCAATATCCTGTTATTAGAAATCCACACTATTTTCCCATAAAGAGGTTTGGCTTGGTTTGGTTTCTTTGTTTTAATGGCATATCAACCTTTGTGGATTATTAAATATTCAAGCTATCCTGTTTGAAAAAAAAAAAAAAAACAGCTGTGATACTATTGAACCTATTGATGAAGGGGTAAATAACTTTTCCAAAGTTATCAGTTCGAATGTGAACGGAATAGCGCGTCTTGATATCGAACTCGCTTCGTCCAGCATTTTGATCATTACACCACGAGCTCTCCCCACCAAGTTCGGAGAACCGAGGGGACAATCAGAATAAAAGTGGATCAGTGAGGAATTGGTTGCATCGAATCAATAAGAAAGTGGCATTTTCTTATCCTTACCCTACGGAAATAAATTGTGTACATTTTAACCTTCTTAAATTCCTTATTAATCAAGCAAAGAATAAAAAGAAGAGCAAAAATTTATTAAGCGTACGAAATTCTTGATAGATTGAGTGTGAGAAAGAGAAATCGAGAGAGAGAGAGAGAGAGGGGGGAGATACAGAGAGAGGTGTAAGAAAATATGATATATCGTATTTAAAACTTAACAACATTTTGAATGTTTTCTTTGAGATTTAATTTTGCTTTTAAATGAAATTTTATAACATCACGTTACTTGAGCGTTTAATAGCAACAGGAAAAGTTAATCCAAAGAAAAACGAAAAGCAGCAATTATTAAAAATTGATGTATCTATAAAATGTGCGTTTAAAAAATGTCATCGACTGTGACAGCTACAAAAATAAATAAACCAAAAGAGTAGAAAAAATCAGCTGGTAAATTTAAGAGGCCAAAAATTATAACCTACTGAGGTACCTTGACCTTGCTAGAGAATTGAAAAAACTCTGGAACATGAAGGTGACAATTATACCAATTGTGATCGGGGCTTTTGGCACGGTAACTAAAGGATTATTAAAGGGCCTGGAAGATTTGGAAGTTGGCCGCCGAGTGGAGTCCATCCAAACATCAGCATTACTGAAAACAGCCAGAATACTGAGAAGAGTCCTGGATACTTGAGGAGACTTGCTGTCACTCAATCTCCAGTGAAAACCATCAGCTTACGCTGATGTGAAAAACTCTAATAAGTAATAATAATACGAAAAATGATATATTCCCAACACAGAATCCATCCTCGAAAATAAGACACACAAAATTTGGGGGGATTTTGAGATACAAAACAGATTATCTAATCTCGGCCAGACGACCAGACCTAGTGATAATCAACAAAAAAAAAAAAGAAAAAAAAAAGAGAACGTGCCGAATTGTGAATTTTCTTGTTCCGTCTGACCACAAAGTTAAACTGAAAGAAATACGAAAAGAGAGATGAATATCAAGACCCTGCTAGAGAACTGAATAAATAACGGAGCATGAAAGTGACAGTAATACCAATTGTAATTAGCGCGCACAGTACAGTCACCAAGGGATTGGTACAGGGCCTGGAGGACTTGGAAATAAGCGGGTGAGTGGAGACCATTCAAACTACAGCAATACCAAGATCGGTCAGAATACTGAGAAGAGTCCTGGAGATTTGAGGAGACTTGCTGTCACTCAAACTCCAGTGACAAGACATCAGCTAACTGAGGGGTTGAAACTCTCAAAAAAGTAAAATAATAAACATGTGTACAAAAACTTGGTACGACTGAGAGGGAAATGTAATCCACTTGTAATTGTATAAGAGATAAAAATTTGAACATACCAACAAATGGTATATGCACAAACTGATTGTCTTGGATTTTGGGATAAATACAGATCACATAATCTCGGCCAGGTGACCAGACTTACTGTTAATTGACAAGAAAAAAAGAGACCTAGTGGATTTTGCCGTTTCAGTGGATCACGGAGTTGAAGTAAAAGAAAACTGATAAATGCTTTGATCTTTCTAAAATTAGAAAAAGGGAGTGACTGTGATACCTATTGTACTTAGGACACTTGGAATAGTTGCCAAAACTTAGAGAAAAAACAAAGTAACTGTAAATCGAAGGAGGAATCAAGACCGTCCAGACCATTGCATTCTTAAGATTATTAAGAATACTTACGGAGGTTTAGTTTGGTTTGGTTTTATGGCATATCAACCATTGTAGGTTATTTAATGCCAAATCCTCTTTATACATATATATTAAATATATATAATTTGGTTTGGTTGGGTTTTATGGCATATCAGCCATCGTTGGTTATTTAATGCCAAATCCTTTTTATACTTATATATTAAATATATAGAATTTTGTTTGGTTTGGATTCATGGCATATCAACGATTGGGGTAATTTAATGCCAAATCCATTACATACATATAAACATATATATTTCAAACAATTGTTTAGCATAAGTACAGTTTTTTATGTTTACACGCAGTTAAAAGTCCAAAATGTTCTATTTCAAGCAAATCAGTTTCGCATACAAAAACAGTTCCATTTGAAACAATTCAGTTTAGCATAAGTACAGTTTAGTTCTATTTGACCCATAGATAAGACCCTATCGGTTGCTACCACTCCGGGCAGAGTGGCAATGAAGGGATACCCTGCATTCCCCAACCCTCCAGCATTATAGGAAACTCACCATCATATTGTTTAGTATCATATCCTGGACAGTCGTTGAGGGGAGTTTTACCATTCTGCAGAGAAGCAGTCGGTGTATTCTTCGGCCCTCCGAGCCGACTAGGCAATGGAGATTTGAGTAGACTCTTTTTTCTTTAGACTCCTTTGAAAGACCCCAAGCTAACACTGGTGTTAAAAGACTCGCGAGTAATTATAATAATAAAATAGCAGAGTCATAGATAGTCTTCAAATGTGTTCATTAAATATGGTTTTATGGTATATCAACCATTGTAGGTCATTTAACACCAAATCTCTTTTCTACGTAAATATATATATATATATATATATATATATATATATATATATATATAGTTAGTTATAGTCGAGGGTGACCCGAAGGCTCCCTTTTCGATAGCTACTACACCAAGGTGTATGGGAGGGCGCTACTCCATTCCCAGGATTGCTCCACTTTACCCTTGAACCGTACCTTATAATGCTGAGTGTTAAGCAAGGTGGTATCAAGTACCATTTTTAAAGTCTTTGGTATGACTCGACCTGGGATTGAACCCAGGTCTCCCGGGCCATTGGCGAACACTCTAACCGCTGGGCCAATAAATTCATGATTTCTTAACACATTTTGTAATTAAAATTTTTTTAACTGGCCTGAGCTCATTTTTTCACACATTTAAATGGTTTTACATACAGACCAATAATCAAACAGTTCTATTTCTAACAATTAAGTTTAGCATAAGTACACATTTTTGTTTTCACACATTAACAATTTGTTTACACACAGTTAGATTTAAAAACTGATATATTTCAACCAATTCCGTTTAGCGTAAGTCCACGGCTTAGTTCTTTTAGAGAGGAGCAATGGCAATGAAGGGATACTCTACATTCCCCAATTCTCCAACATTACAGAAGCCTCACCGTCAGACTGTTTTGTGTCAAATCCAGGGCACTTGTTGGGGGAATCTTACCCCTATAAAGAGATGTAGTCGGTGTATTCTGCAGCCCCAGTCGACATTCGTTGTTGGAGTCTTACTCATCAGCAGAAATGCTGTCGGTGTATTCTGCAGCCTCAGCTGACTTGGCCACAGGACATTCGTTGTTGGAGTCTTACTCATCAGCAGAAATGCTGTCGGTGTATTCTGCAGCCTCAGCTGACTTGGCCACAGGACATTCGTTGTTGGAGTCTTACCCCTCAGCAGAAATGCTGTCGGTGTATTCTGCAGCCTCAGCTGACTTGGCCACAGGACATTCGTTGTTGGAGTCTTACTCATCAGCAGAAATGCTGTCGGTGTATTCTGCAGCCTCAGCTGACTTGGCCACAGGACATTCGTTGTTGGAGTCTTACCCCTCAGCAGAAATGCTGTCAGTGTATTCTGCAGCCTCAGCTGACTTGGCCACAGGACATTCGTTGTTGGAGTCTTACTCATCAGCAGAAATGCTGTCGGTGTATTCTGCAGCCTCAGCTGACTCGGCCACAGGACATTCGTTGTTGGAGTCTTACCCCTCAGCAGAAATGCAGTCGGTGTATTCTGCAGCCTCAGCCGACTTGGCCACATCACATTCGTTGTTGGAGTCTTACCCCTCTGCAGAAATATAGTCGGTGTATTCTACCACCCCAGCCGACTAGGCTAAAATATATTTTGGAGTAACGGTCTGCCAATAACGTATATACTTTTGGTACCCAGTCATATTTATAATGATACAATCAATAATATAGCAAACACAAAGAGAGTCCTTAGAAGTATATATGAAATATATTTGGAATTAATGTCTGACTAACATTAAAAAAAGTACTTTTGATGCCCACTAATATTTGTAAAAATGAGATCAGTTATATAGCAGTGTCATAGTCTTTGAATATGTACACTAGATAAGCTTTTGAATAAAGATCTGCCAAAACCAAAATTACTTTCGATACACACTTATATATATATATATATATATATATATATATATATACATATTATTGCAATATAGCATATAGATATTTTTATTGGTGTATATTAAAAAAACTTTTAGAGTAAAAGCTTCTAAAAAGAAAAAAAACATTTTTGCTATACTCAAATAGTTTTCCCAGTTGTGTCAGAGCAACTGCACCAAAGGGTAACAACATATTCAAGTTCTCGGGCGAGTGTGTGTGTATGTGTGTGTGAGCACTCGAGTTTGTGTGCACGCGTGTGTTTGTGTTTTTTGTGCGTGTGTGTGTTTATGTGTGTGTGAACAAACTGTAGACAAGCTGATATCTATGCACCAAGAAATAAATCATCCGATCAAAACTGTGAAGACATTAATAATGCAAATTTATTTTGCAATTTAACAATGCAAATTAAATATGCAAATTAAATATGCAAATTTGTTATGCAAATTAACTATGCAAATCTACCCTTTCATACTGACAAATAAATATTCACTTTTTTTTGTTTTCATTTTGAAATTAATGCGATTATTTATAATGTTAGATTAGTCGTTTTAAACCTGCAGTAGGTCTTTTAACCAGCAAAGAAGTGTTGGGTTTCGTTTAATTTCCTTTGCTTGGGTTTTATGGCATATCAACCATTGTTGGATATTTACACCGAATCCAGTTTATTCATTTATAGAAGGTATATATTTTTTTTAAATATAAGTCAAGAAAAATAAATAGTTCCAAGTATTGGCAAGTATCACCAACAAATCAATTAAACATCATTCGTTTGTTCACACGCAGTTAAATGAGCAAACAGGTCTATTTCTAACAGTTCAGTTTATCATGTCATTTATTTGCGCCCAGTTTGAAGGTCAAACACTTCTATTTGACCCATAGATAGGACCCTTTCAGGTACTACCACTCCGGGTCAGAGTTGACCTGGGAGCGATGCCAATGAACGGGGTACTCCGTATTTCCCAAAACTCGAGAATTACTGAAGCCTCAGATTGTTTAGTGTCATTGTTATATAACTGCGGAGGGACTTTTTTTATATTATCATTTTTCGTTTTGTATATCTTACCTTTCGGTTTAGTTAGGCTGAGAACCTTTCGGCTTAGTGCATGGGTTAGTAAGGTGCACACATTGAATGCAGGTGTTCACGCGCGCGTTGGGCGGATGTGACAATCACAGATGTCACAATACAAACCCCAGATAGGAAATATAACCGGGGATGTGAATGACCTCATGCCCGGAAAAAAAACAGTGAGTTGAGATTTAGGCTTGGATAAAGCAAGTCGATTTTCGGAGCTCGTCGAGGCCAGACCAGTAGTTTGCGGCTGAGGGTGTGGGCGCACGTGGTTGGGTCAGATGGAATAGTCAGCATAGAAAGAAATTGTGTCTCTCTCTGCTCATGCCGAAAAACCTTAAACTCGAAAAAATGTAAATAAAAGTTTCGTACCTGGACCAAGAGGGTCGTAAGCGTTTCGTGTTTTTTCGGATTCCTATGTGTTATGAACATTGTTAACGTTTTTTTACATATATGAATATTTCACATAAAATATCTCGCTATGTAACATCATATCCCTTGTCAGACCCTTGTTTGGGAAGTCTTAACCCTTTGCATACATGCAGTCGGTGTAATTTACTGTCCCACTCAATTACGTTGGCACAAAGATGCATACCTTCTTTTGCATGTGTGTAGTAGGATATATAAAAATTATTGTAATCTGTGCTTCTCGATGTTCCTCCACTGTGTGTGCTTCTTTCATTATGCCAGTGTTTTGAGAATGACAGGCATTAGCAAAAAAATAACTGTATTAACCTGACGTAGATTAATATTTTTCCTAAATATCGTTTCTCTAAATTCTGTATTCTTTTTAAAATTATTTTATAATTTCAAATTCTCTTTTTGACAATTTCCTATAAAACCATTTAAAAAATCTTTTTTTTAAGGATAAACAATTCTTTAAATAAAAAAAAAATAAAGTTATTGAATCAGTTCTTCATTCAACTCGTTCTTTTAGTAAATATATATATATATATATATATATATATATATATATATATGTATATATATATCCGGTATATCCTGTATCATTTTTAGGGAAATTGTTATAAAAAGTGTCCAATGCTTGTTAGATTTGAGTTTTTAAAACGTAGTATTTAAGATGATGACTCCCTGGCAATTATTTTAATTGTTCCAGTTTCACTTGACACCACGATCGTCGGACGGAAAATGGTAGTTCTTGTAGCTTATCTTCCATATTTATTCTGAAATTTGGGGAATGCAGAGTACCCCTTCATTGTCATTTCTCCCGGGTTCACTCTGGTCGGAGTTGTAACACCTAATATGGTCCTATCTATGGCTCAAATAGAACTGTTTGACTTTTTAAACGGAGCAAAAACAAAGGGGGTGTCCTTGTGGTGTAATGGTTAAAGCGTTGGACTGCGGAATCGTAGTACGCGAGTTCGTACTCCAGTCGTGCTATTACGTTCACTTTCGGGCAAATACCCTTGGGAAAGGTATGAACCTTCTTATCCCCCCAGCTATGGGTTAAATAGTACCACTACTGTTCTTCTAGGAGAATGGCTTTGGCATTAAATAACCTAAAATGTTGATATGCCATTAAACAAAGAAACCAAACTAAATTGAATTGTTTGAAACTCCAAACTCGAAATTTAAGGAAGAAAACAGTAGTCGCTTTTATTCATGGGGACTACAGCGGGCAGTAGTTAAAAAAAGTTTGTTCGATAGCGTTCTTCTTCCTTCCTCCTCTTGGGTTCATATCAGTCGTATTTGACACGCTGGGTATTATATTTGACACGCTGGGTATTTACGGGTCGGGGTGTCCTGGACCTCTGACGAACCTGTTTAGAAACCTGCCTTGAACTCCCCAAAATCTCGTTACTTGATTTCTTATATATGGATTTTATGGATCAATTCGAAGATCCCAGAAGGCTCGGTGACACCAGTGAAAATAGTAGTGAAGCACGTGAAAGTTCATGTGTGATTATATTAAAATCATTCTGCCCGCACGCGCTAGGTTCATGACATTTTTCAATGATTGATGACAGCCGATGTGCTCGCGCATTCTCAACGACAGCGCCCGTCCGTAATATTACATCAGCTGACGAACTCGGTGGGTTTAACGGTTTATTCACCGATTACTGGACTATGAAATGTGTAATACTGGGTTACATAGTACCAGTAGCTCTTTGACAGACCTGACAGTTATCCAAACTAAGAGAAGAATAAATCTAATATAATATATATAATTGTGGCTGACGTGATTACTGGTTAACATATTTCGGCTTATCAGTGGATTATAATCCCGGAGACTAAGAGAGTGGTATTGGTGTTGTACAAGTGTTGGCCGCAATAATAAAATAGAGTACAAATATTCCTTTACGATCTTCCCATCTACCAAACTTTCTCTCGAATAAGTCTTATGATGATGGAAGCGTGGTGTCATACGCAGACTAGTTCAGTTGGAAGCATGCAGTAGCATATCTGCACATGCGTGGTAGGAGTTTTATTACAACATCATTGTTTTATCTTCCCATAACATGGTCTAACCCTGATGGATTCTCTGACTTGCCATATTTAGATGAGCACTGCTCACTTAGACAGACGAATGCTTATACTGATGCATAAAATATGAGAGACAGTAGTGATCTGTGAAAGACTACGTATATGGGATATATATATATATATATATATATATATATATATATATATAATAAATAGAGACACCATTGGTAATTGTACTCGGGGAACTTAAGTAAAACAGTAAAACAAGGAAGGACCCATTTCGTCCGGTTCTTTTCAAGTTGGGACCACCGGAAATTTAACTAAAAACGGGGTATATATGTATAATATATAAGTAGAATGACCAGATAGAGGGGGGAATATATATATATATATATATATATATATATATATATATATATATATATATATGTCTGTGTGTGTGTTTAACAGTGCATATGAATATATCTGTGTGTGTGTGTGTGCGTGTGTGTGTGTGTGTGTGTGTATGTGTGTGTGTGTGTGTGTGTGTGTGTGTGTGTGTGTGTGTGTGTGATATCATTTCAAGAGCATATCGATATATCTACGAAAGCTTATGTAAAGCTAAAAAGGAAAGAAAATTAACAATTACCTATGATATACATCTAGTTGTAAACATGGAAATGAATACGTATCAGAATACGCAGAGAAAGGCAATAATTTAAAAATATGTTTTAAGGAAACGATAGGAAAGAAAGAAAACAACAGAAAATCATATTTAAAAGAGAAAATACTGAAAAATACTGAATATCAAATATCATTCCAATATATATATATATATATATATATATATTGAAATAATATTTGATTTTCAGTATTTTTGTTTCGTTCTTTTTCATTTTTCTGCGCTGTTTTTGTTCTTTTCTGCACTGTTTTTGTTCTTTTTTTATTTCTCTTTTGTCTTTATATATATATATATATATATATATATATATATATATATATATATATATATATATATATAAAGACAAAAGAGAAATAAAAAAGAACAAAAACAGTGCAGAAAAATGAAATAATTATAGAACAAAAGAAAGAACGAATTAGGAAAGATTTTTTTTCATTAATATGAAACGTAAAAGATGTATATTGATACAAATAAGAAGGTATAAATAAAAACGTCGAAGATTGGAAAGAATATGTAAAATGAGATAGGATAGTTGGTCGAGTTTTGTGGCATGTTAACCCTAGTTTTATATTTACCCAGCCTTAGCTGGGTCGTCTAGCATTCATGCTGGATTGGGTATCGAAATCAATGGCAGATTCGAAGCCAAAAGGCCCTCGGCTTCGGCTGGGCCACCTTTGGGTGGGCGAGCTGCAACATTGACACCTTTGTCCCCCTTGTATAGCACTGGACCTTGCTGTCCAGTTTAAGCTATAAGCAGGCATACGTGCCTGGACACAGATTTGGGCCCAAGACCAGCTAGGCTCACCTGGCCCACATTGCACTATGTGGGTTGATGAGCAGCACAGACCAGCAGGGTCCGAGTTTCGGGGCGTGCCCGACCTTCCCCTCCTCTAAATCCATACTATAATCAGCCTTCAGGTTATTGACCTTGTGTCGAGTCCTGTCCCTTGGGAGGCAGCGACAAATATCATATTAACCCAAGTCGGTTATTGAATGTCAAATTCTGTTTACACACACAGACACACATCATCATCATCATGTCAAGTCGTCAGCATGGATATCCCTGACCCATGTATATTGAGACACCCTATGCCAGGGGGTTAGAAAATTGATTCCATTTGTATTTTTAATGTCGTTTCTTAAAAGGGTGTCACAAAAGAGATTCAGCCCATTAATATGATAATGGTTTATTACTGAGACAAACAAAATGGCGGTCATTTGGAACACGTCATATAAAAGATGCATCTTTATTGTTAGAGATATCAAACCAATGTTTCGTTTTGTTTTAATTGTTGTCATACATATTTACCCAACCCCTCCGCTCGGGTAGGATGTGACACAAGGTCAATTTTTAAGAGGAGCTTAACAGGTTTGAATTCAGAGTTTTCCTTCTCATAGACTAGTTGCCTTACCAAGGCTGATGAACGCCGGCTGTCCTACTATTTACCCATAGCTGGAGGGAGAATAACTGGATTCATACCTTTCCCTAGGGTATTAGTGCTATGTGAAATGCAATAGTCTCGTCTAGGATTTGAACTCGTATCGTCGTGTCCATTTCCTACGACGATAACCATTACACAACGGGCACCTCCACGTTAGCTTGTAACCGTTTTCTTTAATTTTATCAACAGATGTTCTAAATACCTAACTCAACTCCTACACATGAGCAGGACGCGACAGAAGGTCACTTTTTAAGCAGAGCTTTACACCTTAGAATTTTCCTTCTTCTAGACTGGTTGCCATACAAATTTTAAAGAGCCTATTCTGCAATACGAATTACCCATAGCTGAAGGGAACATATTTGTATGCGACGGGTCAGCGCTACGGGAAATGCAAAAAGTCTCGTCCAGAATTTGAACTCGGATAACTGTATCCATTTCCTCCGACAATAACCCTTACATCACAAATGAAATACAATTGAAAGAAGAGTGAATGAATTGATGGAGACTTTCATTATTATATTAAAGAAAAAGGAAGACAAATAATGAAAAAAAAAAAGATGAAAAAAAAAAATGAAAGCTGAAAAAAAAAATGGTAGATTATTTTTTTGAAAGTTTGAAATTGAAAATTATCATACGAATTGGTAAAATATTAAAAAAAAAGGATCGCAGAAAAGTGAAGAACAAATAATAAAAGAGAAAGATTATTTAAAGAATTTATTAAAAAAGGAGATGACGTAAATAAAGAATGAAGAAGGAAAATTTAAAATGGAAGATGAATTCAGGAAAAGATTTAAAAAAACAACAACAAAAAACAATGCAAATAATGGTAACAACAGAAGAAAGAAGGAAGAATAAAAATTCAACTTATTTTAAGAATTGATGATAGAAAAAATGAACGATGGAAAAGTTGAAAATACTAGATTATTCTAAGAATAGAAGAAATAAAGCAAATAAATAAAGAAATAGATAAAATAAGAAAGAAAGAAAGAAAGAAAGAAATGGGATGAAACAGACGATAAAATAAATACTGATTTAATAGTAAAAAAAAGAAAGACAGAAAATCTGATTTAATTGATAAAAAAAGAAAGAAACGAGAAAAGAAAACACAAGAAAAATTACTGAAAAAAACGATAAAAACGGAAGGTAATTTCACGATTATATTAAAGAAAGAAAGAAAGAAAGAAATAATAAAAGAAAGGGATAAAAAACAATAGTTAAAACGAATTTACCAGATGAAAAAGAAAGAAAGAAAAACTTATTTAATTGATGAAAAAAGAAAGAAAAGAGAAAAGAAAACAAAAGAAGATGCACTGAAAAAAGAATAAAACGATGAGAACGGAAGGTTTCACGAATAGATGAAAGAAAGAAAGAAAGAAAGAAAGAAAGAAAGAAAGAAAGAAAGAAGAAACAAGGAAAATTGGAAGATGATTTCAGGAATAAATGAAAGCACCCCCCACCGAAAAAAAAAAAAGTGAAGAAATTGCATTCAACGTAGTAACTTTGAAAACATAATTTCGTTTCAAGAACAGAAGTTAGAAATGAAGTAACAACGAAGAAAGAAAGAAAGAAAGAAAGACAGACAGACAGACAGACAGACAGACAGACAGACAGAAAGAAAGAAAGAAAGAAAGAAAGAAAGAAAGATTATCGAAAGGAGAAACCAAAGAAAACGAGACTGGATTTCTTGAATGTTGAAAAGAAAGAAAGAAAAAAAAGAAGGAAGAAACAAGAGGCAACAACGAATGGAAGAAAATGTGGAACCAAAGAATAAACGTACTTGCAGCTTTGAAGACTAAAACAATAAAAGACAGACGATTGAGAGAAGGTAAAATAAGAATAGAAGATAAGAAAATAACTCGAGATATAATTAAAGTAAGCTATGAATAAGACTTTATGATTTCTCTCTGCCGCATTCACCATGGTGAATGACACAACTGCAGCCGGCGTACGTTCTGCCAACTGATTTGCAATCAAAGATTTAAAGCTGGCCTCGTTCTGAATTACATCAGACGGTGGCATTCAGAAATGCGTAGGCCTGCCTTAGCTTAAAGACTTTCTTGAACAGCAAGAACGTATCAGATGAAAGAACGCTGGATTGAAAAAAGAAAAGAGACAAAAAAAAACAGAAACAAAAACAAACCAAACAAAAAAGAAAAAAAAAAAACCTTGGAAAATCTCATCAGAGGAAAAGATAAATTCAAGTTGGTTGCGCAATAAATCAGTTAAATAACCAATCTATCGATTTCATCTTTGTAGCTACAAATTTAGAGATATCTATATTCTTTTAAATATTTGTATGCTGCTTGATTGATCTATTTCTTTGTATCTTCCTCCTGGCTTGTTCATTCTATCTATCTATCTATCTATCTATCTATTACACTTAAAATCTCATTCTGTTAAGAATAACATAATGCAGTCTGTCTTCATCTATCAATATATATGTATCTATCATTATCAGTCTGTTAATGTCTCTCTCTCTCTCTCTCTCTCTCTATATATATATATATATATATATACTCATACGTATCTATCTATCTATCTATCTATCTATCTATCTATCTATCTATCTCAATCTGTTAATGTCATTCTCATTTTTTCAATATCTCTCTCTCAGTATATATATGTATATATATATATAAACGTATCTATCTATCTATCTATCTATCTATCTATCTATCTATCTATCTTATTCAGTTCATATCTATCTATCTATCTATCTATCTATCTCAGTCTGCTGATATCAGTCTCACTTTGTTATTATCTCTCTCTCTTAGCACACACACACACACACACACACACACACACATATATATATATATATGTATGTAAACGCGCTTATCTATCTATTCATCTCTGTTAATATTCATCAATCTGATTTCGTTAATATATCTCTCAATATATGTATATGTATATCATATTTACCCAACCCCTCCGCTCGGGCAGGATATGACACAAGGTTAATTTTTTTAAGCGGAGTTTAACAGGTTTGAATTCACAGTTTTCCTTCTCCTAGACTAGTTGCCTAACCAAGGCTGAAGAACCTAGTCTGTCCTACTATTTAGCCATAGCTGGAGGGAGAATAATTGGATTCATACCTTTCCCAAGGGTATTAGTGCTATGTGAAATGCAATCAGTCTCATCCAGGATTTGAACTCGTGTCGGCGTGTCCATTTCCCATGACGATAACCATTACACCATGTATATGTATATATACGTACGTATATCTCTCTCTCTCTCTCTCTCTCACACATCTCTCTGTCTCTGTCTGTCTGTCTTTCTCTCTCTATATATATGTATATATACATATATATATGTGCGTGTATGTATATATTGTCACGTGGTCGACCACTGAGCGGAGAGAGATAAGGAATGTCCCCTACACCTCCGACTTTGAATTAGCAGGCCGTCCAAAGAATAACCGTTAAGAGAGAATAGTAATATAGGTCAATTCCTCACGGCCTGTCGGAGAAAGTAAAGAATGTGGGTCAGAGTGAAAGCCAACAGATGTTTGTACTCAGTGACCAGGGAAAGGAAGAAAAAAAGCTAAATGATTGGCTAGAACCCTAAAACGGAAGTGACACCTTCTTTCCGTCAGCGGAAATAGGGTAAAAGAAGATCAGTTTTGGCGCAGAGGTCGTCGTGAACAGATGGGACGAATCTCGCGCTAAACTCCGGCCGAAGCACCAAAACCGGGATTTGCGGGACAGTGGTTGAGGTGATAAGATATATTGAAACTACCACCGAAATCACCGGGGGAAGACGGAAAGTATCTTGGACAAGAGGAACCCATACCTTCAAGCCAGAGCTATATATAATATAAAGTCCGTCAGCCCGTAAAAGAGAAAATACTCTCCGAAGGAACCCGTCGAAAAGATTAGCAAACATTAAGACTGTTTCTCCCTACACCCTTCTTAAGCATTGCAATTATTCTCTCTCTCTCTCTCTCTCTCTCAATTTAAAGAAAGACTAAAGAAAAGGAGAAAAGGAAGAAAGACATTTATAGTTATATATTATCTGCTGATAATATAACCGACACGTTGAATATGTGTGTCCGCGTGTATATTAAAAAGATTGTTATATCTTAATGTCTCCACGTGTTGAAGTTTATTCATTGTGTCGTTTGCTGTCAAATTGCTTTATCGTGTTTGTTTTCAGCTTCTTTCGCCTTATGTTATTCTCGCCTAAATTCTTCTATTCTTTCCTTTAAAAATATTATACGGGAAACTGGAGTTGTCGACTACTATAGTTAATATTATCATATCAAAACCTATTGGCTCATATCTTCCATTGTCCAAGGGGTAGGAAGAGCTACTGGTCTGGGGGGGTGTATAGTGTGAAATTTGGAAACCCCTTGCCAGCGGTGGTCAGTCTAGCCCTAAATTACACCCCATAATATGCCAGTTCCTATATGCCCGAGAAAGGACTCTGAATAAGGACTTATTCTACAAGGGATCAAGTGCCAGACTGCCCCGTCTTCACGCGTTTGAAAAATAAATTCCCATCTTGGGATTTTTATCATTTTGCCGTCACAATATGCTTATTGATTACTTTATACTGCTTCTCAGGTAATGGTAACGAAATATTTAGTTGATATGATTGCATTTAGAAATCAAGTTTTTAGTTTATTAAGACTTTTGTTTTATCTAATACCAAAGACTTCAGGCTGCTTACGGCGCTTTTTGTTCCGAAGAAGTTGTCCATTTCAGTTATGAATAAGTTCATTGCTGTTCAACCTCGAGCAGATGAAGGAAATAGGTTCTTCAGCAGGAGTTGCTCGTCCCCATTTTCACGGTTTGAATTTTATCTTTACAAAATTGTTACTCATATATCTAACGACATTGATTTGTTCTTAATAGGTCTGTCTTTGAAGATCTCAAATCGCATAATAATCTGCCAATACACACATACACACACACACACACACACACACACATATATATATACATATTGACTGATTGTTATGCAGACTTTCACAGTACATTGCCCAGTCGGCTGGAGCTGTAGAATACACCGACTGCACCTCCGGAGAGGAGTAAGACCCCACCCAGTGAGAGTCCTGAAAATGACATTAAACAATCTGATGGTGAGGTTCCAGTGATGCTGGGGCTTTGGGGAATGCGGAGTACCCCTCAATTACCATTGCTCCCAGGTCCACCCTCGCCTGGCGTGGCAGCACCTGATCGGGCCCTATCTCTTGGTTAAATAGAACTAATGGCGTACTTATGCTAAACGGAATTGTTTTACTAAACTGAATAGCTTAAAATAGAAATGTTTTTTTTTACAATTAAACCGTATTTACATTTAAACAGCGTGCTTATGCTTAACAGAATTATTTAAAATGGAACTGTTTTTGACATTGAAACTGTACTTACACTAAACTGATTTGTTTAATATAGAACTGTTTTGACATTTAACTGTACTTATAGTAGACTGAATCAGCTGATTTGGGACTGCTTGGATAAACTGAATAGCTTGAAATAGAAATTTTTTTCCCAATTAAACTGTTCTTATATTTAAACGGTGTACTCATCCTAAACTGAATTGTTTGAAATAGAACTATTTTAATAAAAATGGATTCGGCGATAAATAACCTACAATGGTTGATATGCCATAAAAACGAAAAACCAACCAACCTTTCATCGTGCATAATTTCACAGTTTCTGATATATCGGCTAAAAGCCGGGAAATTTTGTTGCTAGTTTCCAGACTTTTACTGTAAAATCAATACAAAGAACTACCACCATGCATAAATAGGTACCCTTCTTCTAATATTCTTTCAAATAAAAAGTCAACTTTATTATGGACGAAAAAATACTCGAATTTTATTATTCTTTGCCGAATATAAAATCAAAATAAATAGTAGTTTTTTTTTATCATCAAACTCTACAACATTGAAAATTTGCAACAAAAAATATGAATATGCAGCTGCCTAAAAGTTAGCTTTTCCACAAATTTTCATCAAGTAAGTAACTATATATATATATATAAATACTTACTTACATATGTACTTACTTATATACATATATATATATATATATATATATATATATATATTATTGGTCCAATGGGAGAAAATCTAAATCATTAAAATATATGAATATATCTTTTGAATATATTGTTCTTTCACACGCACACTTGCCCAGTCGGCTGGGTCTGTAGAACACGCCGACTGCGTATCTGCAGTCTGAATTAGAACTATTTGACTAAAAAAATAAACTGTGTACTTACATTTAAACTGCGTGCTTATGCTAAACTGAATTATTTGAAATGGAACTGTTTTTTGACATTGAAACTGTACTTACGCAAAACTGAATCGTTTAGTATAGAAATATAGGGTATTTGTGCTATGTGAAATGCAATCAGTCTCGTCCAGGATTTGAACTCATGTCACCGCGTCCATTTCCTACGACGATAACCATTACACCACGGGCACCTCCACTCAATAACTGATATTTACATGTTCTTTAAGTACAACAAACACACGCGTGTATATATATATATATATATATACTTTAAAATAAAGAGGTCTACAAGGGGATTTCTACACGTGTTTTTGACGAATTACATCGTCTTCAGGAAGAACGGCCAACCAGTAAATACGGGATCGCATGTAGCATTAACTGGCGGATTTCTAACAGGCCGATTTTATATAAACAAAAACAAACATTTTTTTTGTTCACAATCTTTTATTATTACATTTCTGAAGAAAAAGAAAAAAATCAGTTTATGCCTATAAATAAAACAGGCCGTATAGATGATTAAAAATCATAAAAGCAAGGTAACTCATTGCTGTTTATATTTCATGGATTAGTAAGACACAAAGAGTAAACATGAATTTAATGTAGAAAGGAATTAAATATCATCAGATAAATTCTATTATTTTATCAGTTCAATTTTTAACGTTAATTTTCTTTTTGAGTTAATTTCGTATGCAGCCATGAATGTTTGTTGTTGTTTTTTTTTTACATTGCATCGACCTGTTAGAGATCAACCTGTTAATGTAACATGCAGGACTATATTTACTAGTTTGGCCAAGCAGGAAGTTAATGGTTTGTATATTTCGGAGGTTTTCTTGCTCTTCTCCTTTATTACACCTTTCTCCCCCAAATAATCCATGACAGCTGATATACTACAAAGTTAGAGTAACCACCGATATTTCTCCGTGAGTAATTGTGTATGTGAGTGTGTGGTTTCGTTTGGTTGTTTGGGTTTTATGGTATATCAACCTTTGTAGGTTATTTAACGCCAAATTAATTTTTATTAAAATAGTTATATTTCAAACAATTCAGTTAAGCATTAATACGCAGTTTAAATGTAAGTTCAGATTAATTGTCAAAACCGTTTCTATTTCAAGCTATTCAGTTTAGTCAAACAGTTCTAACTCAGCTAATTCAGTTTAGTATAAGTACAGATTTTGTTTACACACAGTTAAATGTCAAAACAGTTCTATATTAAACAAATCAGTTTAATGTAAGTACATTTTCAATGTCAAAAACAGTTACATTTCAAACAATTCAGTTTAGCATAAGCACGCAGTTTAAATGTAAGTATGGTTTGTCTAGAATATTTCTATTTCAAGCTATTTAGTTCTAATTCAAACAATTCAGTTAAGTGTAAGTATGTCGTCAGTTTTATTTAACCCATAGATAGGGCCTTATCAGGTGCTACAACACCTGGCCAGAGTGGACCTGGGAGCAATGGCAAAGAAGGGGTACTCTGCATTCCCCAAAGCCCCAGCATTACTGGAACCTCACCATCAGATTGTTCAGTGTCACTCATTGGGAGGGTCTTGCCTTTCTGCAGAGGTGCAGTTGGTCTATTCTACAGCCCCCAGCCGAATGAACTTAAGAGAAAATACACTGATATGTTAACACAACAATGCAACAAGCTAGTCGCAAAAATAAGCTCACTTCAAGAAAAACAAAATAATAAACAAACAAAGATTCCCGCAGTTATTTACTTTTATCGACTTAAGACACATTCTCATAAACTATAGATATAATATATTTTCAGTCATCCCGTTCCAAATATTGTAAGACATGTGGTTCAAAAAAAGTTAATTATATAATTCTTATCTATAATACGTACACTTAACTTTGGACAGAAAAATCTGGAAAAACAGAATGTCTTAAACACAAATGCTTACAATATTCTTCTGTTGTACCGAATAAACGAATTTTTTTTTGTTAAACTTTGTTTGCACGAATATGCATCATTTAATTCCTGATTTAAAGTAGATTAACGCCAACAACATCTTTTGCAATGTGGCAAGAGCTCTTCTCCGAACTGGTGTCCTGATTTCCACACTAAACTGAATTTGGTTGTGAGATTTCAGTTCTTGAGCAGTGGGATTCGTAGAGTCATTTGTAACAGCTTCTTAGTCCGGGTTTTTCATCATGTCCAAAAATAAAATCAACCTTTCCAAGAAAAAGACCCAAGTCTGTCATTATTTCCAAGAATAGCTTTTCTCTCTTTTGCCGTTAGAATTTAGTGGGTATGGGATCAGCTATCTTCAGCCTAGAGAGTAGAAGTCCACTAGTGTAAAATAAATGCAACTAATATGTTTTATTGCTACCCCAGTAGCTGAAATAAATCATAAGTTCCAAATTTCACGAATGCTCAAAGGCGTTCAGGTCTGATTGTTTTATTTATTTATTTAATGGTATATTGACGCTCTCATTGATATTAATCACTTGCCCACTCTGACCGGGAGTGGTAGTACCTGTTAGGATCCCAACGATGAGCAAAAAAGGAACTGTTTAATCATTTAACTGCGTGCATACAAATAACTGATGTTGAGTGAAATTGTTTACATTAAATAGCAATACTTGAAACGATTTAACTGTGTGCAAATAATCCCAGTCTTATTTAAAATGTTACATAAAAAGTGTTCGTTTACAAATCATATATATATATATATATATATATATATATATATTCTTTAAGAAAAAAGACAAAACCGGTCACATTAGGATTATAAATTTATTTCCATCTTGTTATGTGTTTTTGATAAATCAAAAAACACGAAAAAAATTAACAGGACTTCCTCATATTTTATGGATAAAATAATTCAAAATAGACATAGGAATGAAGGGTGGGAGGGGATAGAAGAGGGGTGAAGAGTTTTCTCCTCATTTAGCCCTCTTCCGTTTTTTTGAATTTTATTGCCGGTTGGAATTATAGTACATTAATTTTTTTTTTTTTTTTTAAATTCTCATTACTTTTCGACTTAAAACTCCAGATTTAATACTAATTTAAATAAAAAAAAACTTTATTTAATAATTTTACGTAAGGATACAGTAATAATTATATAAAATTAAATTCAAGATTTAAAATTAAAATTAATTTTTTTAAAAATTCAATTTTATTTTCGAGCCTATTAACTCAGTTACACCTTTTATTGAATTGTACGTTTATTATAAATTCATTTCCATCCATCCCAGTATATATATATATATATATATATATATATATATATATATATATATATATATATATATATATATATATAGTGTTCTTAGGCAGCAAGTTCTTATTTAAGCATGTTTTGTTGAATACTGTGGAGTATTTTCTTTTTATGATCTTTAAGTGAAGACGTTAAAATCTTATTATTATTTTCTTTAAATCTGGGTCGAAGTGGTGAAGAAAGTGCCCTATACATTCCCGAGCGCTAGTTTAAATAAATTAGCATCCACCTTCCTGGGACCCATGGCAATGAACCTTCCCCAAAGCTCCAGCTGTACTGTAACCTCACTATCAGATTGTTTAGCTTCATCGAGGACTCACGTTAGCGGGGAGAGCTTACCCCACTGCAGAGAAGCAGAGAGTGTATTCTAAAGCTCTAGCTAACTGGGCAAATTTTTAAAGGTTAACATACTTTGAAACCCAAGCAAGCAACCAGCCCGGAAGGATAGTTTTAACTGAATAGTATTGACATATATAGATATTTATAAAAAAGGAATAATAAGTGAAAACTAATTTACTTTCATCCATCCTAAATTAATCGAAAAAAAAGCAATTGTCTAACAATAATTTTCAAACAAATAATCATTTTAGAAGTCATATTTCGTGCTTGAAATTATTCTCCCATGTGATTCGTCTAATTACAACATAAAAATTATAGAGTGAACTCTCTAATTATTATTCAATTTGGAATCCATGTCACTTATATAAATAGAATGAAAATGACTAGTAAAGCGAGAGGAACATACTAATTATGAAAAATGTTTGGTTTAGTTTGGTTTGTATGGTTTTATGGCATTTTATGTAGGTTATTTAACGCCAAATCCATTTTTATGTAAATAATCTGTTCTATTGAAAACAGTTCAGTTTAGCATAAGTACACAGTTTAATTGTCAAAAAGATTTCCATTTCTAACTATTCAAGCAGTTATATGTAATAATTCAGTTAAGTGTAAATACAGTTTTAATGTCGAAAAACAGTTCTATTTGAAATAATTCAGTTAAGCATAAGAACGCAGTTTAAGTGTAAGTACGGTTTAATTGTCAAAAATGTTTCTATTTCAAGCTATTCAGTTTACTCGATTCATTTTAGCATAAGTATGCTGTGAGTTCTATTTAACCCATAGATAGGGCCCTATCGGGTGCTACCACTCCGGGCCAGAGTGGACCTGGGAGCAATGGCAATGAAGGGGTACTCCGCATTTCCCAAAGCTCCTGCACTGCTGGAACCTCACCATCAGATTGTTTAGTGTCATATCCAGGACACTCGGTGGGGGGGGTCTAACCCCTCTGCAGAGGCGCAGTCAGTGTATTCTACAGCCCCAGATGACAGGGCAATACACAGATTTAAATGTCAAACAGTTTTCTTTCAGATAATTCAGTTCAGCATAAATACACAGTTTAGACGTCAAAAACAGTTCTATTTCGAGCAATTCAGTTAAGCACTAGTACGCAGTTCCAATGTCAAAAAAGTTCTATTTTAAACAATTCAGTTTGGCATAAATACGCGGTTTAAATGCAAAAATCAGTATAGTGAAAGGAGCACGGTTTTGTTCTGTTTAACCCATAGATAGGACCCTTATCAGGTGCTACCACTCAGGGCCAGAGTGGACCTGGGAGCGATGGCAATGAAGGAGTACTCCACATTCCCCAAAGCTCCACCATTGCTGGAATCTCACCATCAGATTGTTTAGTGTCATATCCAGGACACTCGTTGGGGGGGTCTTACCCCTCTGCAGAGAAGCAGTCGGTATATTCTACAGCACCAGCCGACAGGACAAATGAAAAATGTTGTAGAAAAACACAAGTGGTTATATTTAACCTATAGCGGGGATTTGGTAATGGGGTTCATACATTTCCAAAAATGAACATTATAGCTTTATTATGATGTTGTAGTCTTGGATGTTAGCCATTATGCAAGGGGACTCCGCTTCTTATTAAAACAATAGAATACTGGAAGCTTTAAGAATACTGTACATATGCCAAATTATTACATATGCCAAATTATTATATCTACAGAATTATTACTAATGCCAAATTATTGCATATGCCAAATTATTACGTATGAAAAATCATTACATATGCCAAATTATTACATATGCAAAATTATTACATATGCAAAATTATCACATACGCAAAATCATTACATATGCCAAAATCATTACATATGCCAAAATCATTACATATGCCAAATTATTACACATGCCAAATTATTACATATGCCAAAATCATTACCTATGCCAAAATCATTACATATGCCAAATTATTACATATGCCAAATTATTACATATGCCAAATTATTACATTAGCCAAATTATCACATATTCAAAATCATTAGATATACCAAATTATTACATATGCCAAATTATTGAATATGCAAAATTATTACATAGGCAAAATTATCACATACGCAAAATCATTACATATGCCAAAATCATTACATATGGAATATCATTACATATGCCAAATTATTACATATGCCAAATTATTTCATATGCAAAATTATTACATATGCAAAATCATCACATACGCAAAATCATTACATATGCCCGAATCATTACATATGGAAAATAATTAGATATGCCAAATTATTACATATGCAAAATCATTACACATGCCAAATTATTACATCAGCCAAATTCTCACATATGCAAAATCATTACATATACCAAATTATTACATATGCCAAATTAATACATATGCAAAATTATTTCACATGCAAAATTATCACATACGCAAAATCATTACATATGCCAAAATCATTACATATGAAATATCATTACATATGCCAAATTATTACATATGCCAAATTATTACATATGCAAAAATATTACATATGTCAAATTATTAAATAAGCCAAATTATCACATACGCAAAATCATTACATATGCCAAAATCATTACATATGGCATATCATTACATATGCCAAATTATTACAATGCAAAAATATTACATATGCCAAATTATTAAACAAGCCAAATTATCACATATGCAAAATCATTACATATACAAAATTATTACATATGCCAAATTATTGAATATGCAAAATTATTAGGTGAGCAAAATTATTAGCTATGCAAAATTATTACACACATATTTGTAAGTTGTTCATTCATTTATCCCAATAATATATAAATTAATAAAAAAAACGCCTCTTCAACACAAGAGATTATTTGTTTTCTGATTGCATATTTTATTCATTGCATTAACGTTTAATCATAGTTGCCCAGAAGACTCTTACTACATTTAATTACGGTTTATTTATTCATGTAATACACCCCTTTGAAAGTACAGCCAAGTCAGCTGGGCCAGTAGAATACGCCAACTGCATCTCTGCGCAGGGGGTTGGACGAGTGTCTTTGATATAACATTAAACAATCTGGTGGTGAGGGTTCAGTTATGTAGGAGTTTTGGGGAATGTGGAGCACCCCTTCATAGCCGTTGCTCTCGTGTCCACTCTGACGAGTAGTGGAAGCACCTGATTGAGTCCTTTCTGCAGGTCAAGAAGAACTAAACTGTGTACTTATGCTAAAATGAATTGGTTGAAATGGAACTGTTTGATATTTAACTGAGTGTAAACAAATGAGAGATGATTAATTGTATTGTTATTGATATATTTCAATACTTAGAACCATTTATCAGTGTACAAACGAATGAGTAATGTTGAATAGAATTACCAATGTTAAATATATTGCAGTACATGAAATTAATAAAATTAAATGCAGTTTCTTCCAAACAGTGGTCGTGTCGATACTACTATATGGATGCACAACATGGATGCTAACTAAACGGATGGACACAATGCGTGACGGTAACTACACAAGAATGCTGCGAGCAATATTGAACAAGGTAACACCCCCAAAAGCAGCAGCTATACGGCCACCGACCACCCATCAGGAAAACTATCAAATTTAGACAAACCAGACAAGCAAGACACTGCTGGAGAAGTAGGGACGAGCTCATAAGTGATGTACTCCTATGGACCTCTTCACATGACCGAGCAAAGGCACGGTGACCAGCTCGAACATAGATACAGCAGCTCTGTGCATATACGGGATGTAGCCCTGAGGACACGCAGGAAGCGATGAACGATAGGGAGGAGTGGCGAGAGAGGATCAGGGATATCCATGCTGATGGCACGACAAGATGATGATGATGATGATGAACTCATACTCTGAATTCCAAAATTGAGATATTAGTATAACATAGCAATATTTGGAACCATTTGACCTTGTGTAAATGAATGAATAGTATTCAAAAGAATATTAGTATTAAATAGCAATACTTGTAAGCGCTTAATAGTCAACAAACAAACGATTGATATTGAATAGAAACATTAGTGTTAAATAGCAATACTTGTAAGCGCTTCATAGTCAACAAACAAACGAGTGATATTGAATAGAATCATTAGTGTTAAATAGCAATACTTGTAACCGCTTCACTACATGCAAACGAACGATTAATATTGAATTGAATTATCAATGTTAGATAGCAATAATTGAAACGAATAAACTGTAGAAACAATAGCAATACTTGTGTGCAAACAAATTAGTTCCAAAGCATTTAAAAATGAGATTAACGACAAATCATTGACTTACAATCAAGTGTATCCATTTAGATTTGTGCTAACAAAATTTTAAACGTAAATAGGATGATCTGTACTTGATGACAATACTTAAAAGCATTTAAATGTGAGCAGAGAAAAAATGAGCTCAGGCTCGTTTAAAAATGTTATCTTCAAAATCGTTTATAGATCGTATACCATTAATATACTCCATAATGTAGGGGCATCGCCTTCCCAAGATAGCCCTGTATGGTGAACTCTCTACTGGCTACTGTGACGGATGGATACCAAAGAAACGTTTTAAAGACTCCATCAAGAAGACTCTCGGTACCTGCCACATTGAACACCACCAGTGGTTAACACTTGCTGCTGACCCTCAGGTTTGGTGCCGCACCATTCACCAGGTCGTCTCCACTTTTGAGGATTCCTGCTGAGCCAACCTCAGCGAGAAACGCCGCAGGAGGAAGATCCAGGGAGCCTAAGCAACCATACCAGAACAGACCTTTAACTGCAGTAGGACTTGCCTGTCCCACATCGGCCGAATCAGCCATCAGCATGCCTGCAGTCGACGTGGGCAGCCTCCTTCATAAATCTTCGTTCGCGAAGTCTTGGCAAGAAGAACGATTAATATATATATATATATATATATATATATATATATATATATATAAAGAGGATTTGGAAGGAAATAACCTGCAATGGTTGATATGCCATAAAACCCAACCAAACCTAATCCTATATATTTAATATATATGTATAAAGAGGATTTGGAAGGAAATAACCTACAATGGTTGATATGCCATAAATGCCAACCAAACCAAATCCTATATATTTAATATATATGTATAAAGAGGATTTGGAAGGAAATAACCTACAATGGTTGATATGCCATAAATGCCAACCAAACCAAATCATATGTATTTAATATATATGTATAAAGAGGATTTGGCATGAAATAACCTGAAAGGTTGATATGCCATAAAACCCAACTAAACCAAATTATATGTATTTGATGCTTATGAATATAAAGAATTTGGCAAGAAATAACCTACAAGGGTTGATATGCCATAAAATTGACCAACCAACCAACAAATTTTCAGAGTAGGGATTAAATCTAAAAACCAAACAGATCCTTTAAAATTTTTTAACCTAGCCTAATGGGGCATTTTGATTGATTTTAGTTAATATATATATATATATATATATATATATATATATATATATATATATATATATATATGTATAATGAAGGCGCTTTGTTTTAAAAGAAATATTTCTATTCGGAAGCTTTTTCTGTGGACTCTGATGAGTTCTCGTATCATCCAAATAGAATCTCTTTGTTGTTTAATTCCCATCACCGAAAGAGCATGGATGGTATCAGTGTAATGTATCATGTTCAAGTCGAGTTGGCACCGGTTTTAACGGTTGAACGAAACGACCACGTGACCCTAAGTAAACATGAAGTTACCCGTGGAATAAGGAACAAAGAAATAGAATAAAACCATGCACTTCCTGGTTCTTGAATGAAGCAGAATTCTCTTCGAGATTCTCGATAATTTTAACATCCTGGTGATGGATATTAAAGCCGAGAGTAATTCCCAATCCCAAGGTTTAGTTTCTTTGTTCAATGGCATATCAACTCTTTTTAGGTTATTTAATGCCAAACCCATTCTCCTATAAGAACAGTAGTGGTACTATTTAACCCATAACTGGTAGGATAAGAGGGTTCATACCTTTCCCAAGGGTATTTGCCCGAAAGTGAACGTAATAGTGCGACTGGAGTACGAACTCGCTTACTACGATTCCGCAGTCCATCGCTTTAACCATTACACCACGAGGACACCCCCCCAATCCCAAGGGTCGGAGGATTGGAATACTTGATATCATTTAACTGTGTACAAACAAATGATTATAGACAAATATGTGCAAGCAAAATGTAGCGATGATTATAATCAAGCATTGACAAATGAATTAATAAACCATAGTTTTTTCATATGCTTTTTCACTAATAAAATATACAGGTTCATGATTTCTCTATGATTGCTCAGATATGAGTAATATTTGCCACAATTCAAACTCCGAAAATCTAAGACATATAATGGGCTTATTAATAATCTTCCCACTTATGTGAGCCTAGCACAGGAATTTTCACGGAAGATGTACTGATAATGAACCTTCATTTAATGTAAAATTGGTTATTACAATTATTAAATCAAATATGAGGCAAATTCATGTTTTTTATCAAGGGGATTTTCTTTGTTACCAAGTAAAACCAGAATATACGTACCAGAGCAATGAAGACTATGCAAGAAATATAATTACATATTGATAAATAAAATTACCTGTTTGTTTATGTAAAATGCATAAATTCAATAAGTAATGCACATACCCACACGCAGACACACACACAGACACACAGACACACACACACACACACACACACATACACACTCATACATTTATATATAAGGCTAGTTGAAAATTCTAAAACCCAAATCCGGAAATTAAAAATAAAGACAACCTTATCAAAAATCTTTAGTATATATATATATATATATATATATATCAAAGGCCACACCACCATAAATTATTCAAACTTCCTGAAGAAAGTTAACAATACTAGAAATACGTGTTGAATAAAAATGAATGACTAAAAAAAGTAATCTCCTGTGGACCTAATCATTTCAAAAAGTATTTAGAATTTTCTTTCTTTAGACCAACAAATATATATATATATATATATATATATATATATATATATATATATAGTATTCTTGGTCCAGTTAAACCGGAGTTGGGAGTAATTCCATCAGGACAAGAAGTTATTCATGAATGAATATTTAAAATTTTCCTGGTAAAGAGCTCAATGTACCAATAATACAGAGCAATAAATTCTTTAAGAAAAACAACGAAAACGGTCACATAGGATCCTATGTGACCGGTTTCGTTGTTTTTCTTAAAGTATATATATATATCTATATATATATAATGCATGATTATTGAAAAAGATAGCTGGCTTGATAAATAGGTTTAAAAATTCAAAAGTGTTAAACATTGACTCAGCTGAAGACCAAAACTGTCAAATTCTGAGTTTTAAAACATTATATATCTTATTCTATATTTCAAAATTATATTGTGACATTGTTCTATATTTTTGTGAATTCAGCATTGAAAGTATTGGACCGATTAAAAAGTTTTAATCATAATTCTATTCATATGATTCGATCCTGATCCCAGCTTCAAGTAACCTACGTGTCTAGCCACACTGAAGAGTTGTCATACAACGAAACAGTCTCTCTGTGGATGATTATATATATATATATATATATATATATATATATATATATATATATATACTTTTATTATTGGCAAGGGGACCCTCAACCTTATAAGAAATAGTTCTTTAAAGAATTAAAGAATTATCATATTTTTACTTAATTAACCCAAAAAGTATTAATCTAATAATGACAATTTTATTCTATAGTTCGTACAGAAAACTAATGGAGATGAAATAATACAAAGAAAGAAAGATTTTCGTTTTTTTTACCTTATATACATGTATATGTGATTATATATATATATATATATATATATATATATATATATATATATATATAAGATTTTCATTACTTTTACTTCATATATGTGTGTGTGTGTGTTTGTGTGTATGTGTGTTTGTGCATATATATATATATATATATGTGTGTGTGTGTGTGTGTAATTGATATTTATACTTTTATGCTTTTGTATTTATGCTAGCAAGGATAACCGGCGTTGATCGGAAGAAGCTAATTCATGTTGAGTTTTATTGTTGTATTGAAATTCAATAACATGTTCATTCATTGACTTCATAATTAATCTGAAGCCACTGCAATAATTCAAGTGTACAGATTTTTCAAGAAGATCACTAGCGGACACTCTTTTTCCGAATAAGTTGTTTAGAGGGAATTATATATGAATCTTAATTAGAAAATGATTATATATCATAGATATTCCACTATTTAACAGAATAAATATATTGTCAATATGTTCAATTAATTCCAGTAATTTACAAATATTCGTTGTTAAAATAATACTTCATCTAAAATAATTTATTTGGTTTCATATTGATATTTAAAAATAGTATTTTACGCTTAATTTGTTTTTTGTCAGTAAGTTAAAAAGATAAAGACACATTGATTTCATGAAAAAATATTCTTAATTCAAAATTAAATGTCTCTCCCCACCATAAAAAAATGTATATGATAAGATTGTTGTTATTTTTTTATTCTATCAATCGATACCGACGCCGACTACGCCGATGACATAACAATCCTGGCAAATACACCCGTCCAAGCCGAAACACTACTGCATACTCTGGAACGAGCCGCCGCAGGCATTGGCCTCCATGTCAATGCACACACAACGGAATACATGTGCTTTAATCAAACAGGTGACATTTCCACATTTGGCGGTTGCTCTCTGAAACTAGTAGACAAGTTTACCTACCTAGGAAGCCGTGTCTCATCAACCGAAAAAGACATCGACACGCGGCTAGCAAAGGCATGGACAGCTATCGATAAGCTATCGGTCATATGGAAGTCAGACCTGACCGATAAAATGAAACACAGTTTCTTCCAAGCAGCGGTCGTGTCGATACTGCTATATGGTTGCACTACATGTACGCTAACTAAACGGCTGGAGAAAAAGCTAGACGGAAACTACACCAGAATGCAGCGAGCAATATTGAACTAGTCCTGGAGGCAACACCCCACAAAGCAGCAGCTATAAGGCCACCTACCTCCCGTCACGAAAACTATCAAAGTTTGACGAACCAGACATGCAGGACACTGCTGGAGAAGTAGGGACGAGCTCGTAAGTGATGAACTCCTATAGACTCCTTTACATGGCCAAGCAAAAGCAGGTCGACCAGCTCGAACCTACATACAGCAGCTCTGTAAGGATACGAGGTGTAACCCTGAGGACTTGCCGGAAACGATGAACGACCGGGAGGAGTGGCGAGAGAAGGTCAGGGATATCCGTGCCGGCGGCACGACATGATGATGATGATAGTTATTTTTAAATCAGAAATATTTTTTGAAATCTTTCTCATCTCTTGTCCCAATATGTTTTAAACAACTGAAAATATTTAGAATAATTTGCTTTTGCATTCATTTCTAAAATTTTATATCAAAACATTTTAAGAATATTGATTCAATAATGATAAGATGGAGTTCTGTCTATGTTATGATAATGTAACAAATTGATCCTCCTAACCAATTCAAGAGAAAAGTTTGTTTGTTTTAAATTATAATCCGATATAAATATTTTCCAAATCAAAAATTATCTTCATAAATATAAATTTAAAAAAATTGATAATCTGATATAAATGTTCTTGTGAAAGTTGATTCAAATAAATTAAGTAAAGTTGGCAAACGTATTCGAGGGCGACCAGAAGGCTCCTTTTTAACAGCTACTACACCAAGGTGTAGGGGAGGGTGCTACTTTTTTTCCTGGTTTGCTCTACTTTACCCTTGAGATGTACCTTTTATTGCTGAGTGTAGAGCAAGGAGGTATCGCGTACCATTTTTAAAGTCTTTGGTATGACGCGTCCTGCGATTGAACCCTGGTCTCCCGGATCATTGGCGAACACTCTACGCACTAGGCCAATAAGTTTTATTGATTGCATGCCATCTTTTTAAAATAACGTTTTGAGTTGGCATGCCAGGTGTTAGCAAGAAATTGATTCCTTTACAAACCTTAATGTTTTAAAATCAGAAATAGCGAATAAATGAAATAATGATATTGTGGTAATTTACTAAGCTTTTTGCTTAGATGTAGCACAAGGCCGCATGAATGGGGCACCCAATGAGAATCGAACTCACTCGTGAAGGTTTGCTAGTCTACTTTGCTAACCATTACACCACCCGTGGTGCCCTGAAATAATTATATTGTGTATCAAATTAACACCAGTAATATAAATATGATCTTAACATTTCCCTCTGCTCAAACTTCCCCCAGAATATACTATTTTTTGATTATAAAATATATGTAAACATTATGTATTAAATATTTACTTACCTTTAAATATTGCAGTGACATTAAGTTTTCATTTTCCTTAGATTTGATTTTTTTAAAATTTTAAATGAAAAATTTTGATTTAAAAGAAAATTAATTAATGTTATTGAAATTTTCAGCGATGGTTAAGAATTTTGTACCACTTCAGATTAATACTATTGATTATTTTAGATCATTATGATAAAAAGGAATTTATTAAAACTGTATTTGCTGGAAAAGACATTTTCAGTTTAATTCTTCTGAGTACACAATATTTTTACTGGTATTAATTGAATACATAGACAATATATTTATTCTATTAATTAGTGGAATATCCATTCTATATAATCATTGTCTAATTCGGGTTCATATATAATTCCCTCTAAACAACTTATTCGGAAAAAAGAAAGTCCACAAGTGATCTTCTTGAAAAATCTGTACACTTGAATATTACTACTGTAACATATTGACCCTCGACCGAGCCGTCGATCAAGAGATGCACCTGTGCAAATAAGCAGAAGAACAGCGAAACAGGTGCATCCGGTCCAAGATATCAGAATATCACTTTGACCTGTGGACGTGGTTGAATTCGGTGCAGATGCGTACGCACACATGAAGCAGGTGGACGACAAACAATTATATAACCAGGTGCCACAGACAGTTCGAGTCAGTTGGAGTTCGAGTTGCAGATCCAGTTGTAGGTAAGATGCCGAAGTGAGAACCAGCTCCAGACAGAGGGCTTTGACCCTCAGGGCCCACGGTTGAGCAGCCAAGTAGAATGAGGAAGAAGTGCTGCTATGGTCAGAGGAACTTGGGTTCAATATGTGGCAGTCTTTGTCCGTCCCTAACCCTAACCCTCTCACACATCACCAAAATCAACCCTTTTGTAACCCTTTCGAGAATAAAGTGTGCGAGGTATATTTTTTATAAAGAAGCATGTTCATGTTCGTTCATTGAAGTCGTCATTATGTTTCTGCTTACATCTGCATGTATATGAGTATATGAGTATACAACACTACGTTGACATTTTCAATGCTATTCAAGATACTGTGATAAACCCTCCTTGATCCTCCACCAGTTGAGATTCCTATTTACCGATGAATTGACCCGAAATATATGTATCATAATTAGTTTCCTGATATATTTCAAAATATAATACCATTCTAACATCAGGCTCTGACATCCCACAATTAGTCAAGGTACAATGAAGATCCTACCCTGGACAGGATAGATTGAAGAGATATTGGTTATAAATTTCTGGGCAAAATTCAATGGATGTATTTTCATTTAGTAATCTGGCCTGATCTAAGAAGTCGTCAGACTTAATGTTTTTAAACTCATCCGTGTGAAGATGGAGTTGTTTAATTTCACAGGCTGTGAGCATAATTGCAAACAACTGTCTTATCTAGTGGCTAATCGAGAAACCACTGCTCCTTCAAGGGTTTTTTTTCCCGTGTCCATCATCTTTTAAAAGGCCACATGAACTACATGTTTCTTGTTATGGTGTAGTCACTCTACTCTGAAAGCGCCGGCGATCCTCAAATGATTTTGGCCTTCTAACAAGGTAGAGAAGAAACCGTATGTAGAAACACCTCGTTATTGGGGTGAACAGTGTAAATATGACCAATAGCATCAGATGCCTTGACTTCATGTCCTTGAACAGTTTTCCCCTGCTCCCTCAAATCCATGATTTTTGCTTAGTCCAGGTATAGTAGGGTGGAACCTCTATGTACAGGAGAAACTTTGCAAAAACATCCAGCTGGCATAGGTTGAAAAAAGTATTTAGTATAGTTGCAGGTGATGTCTGAGCTAAATTATGAGCTGTATCTTAGGTTAAGTGTACTTTCTGTCCATTTTCTTGATTAACAGCCAAGTTCACCACTGTTGGGTATCGTTGATTTATTTCCAATCCAAAGATCCTTCAGATAGTTTCATTATTCGAAATATGACGTCCTGTCTGATAAATCTTTACTTCATCTGGCCCACCTTTATTAGCAATAGCAAAATTAGCCACGTCACTACCCTTGCTGACATATTTTGTGTTGTACTTAATATCGTTCACAGAGCTGCGGTATTCCGCATTAATGTCTACCTTTACATAACAATTTATTGATTAACCAAGGTAATTTCCTCTCCTCTGTCAAAGTTGTTGATTTTCCCTCATATTTTGGCTTACGTCTGTGGTAAATGGGATATCCATCGTTGTCAGTCGGAGTTTCTCGAAGATAAGCTTTTGGATATCGCTTAATCCATTTTTTGTCTTGCAAACAGAGTGAATCTGGATTGATGACTCTATAGGGACCATGGATCAGTTGAGTCTTAATGGTTTCAAAGAGTTCTGGATCATCATTATCAGGCATCTCAGTTGAAATAATTTTATCAACATCTTCACCTTTTATTTTTAGTTTACACCAAATCAGAGTGGGAAAATGGAGTGAGGGAGTCCTCTATTTTGCCATTCAATTCTTGTAATCCAGGCTTTAAGCTCACCAAAGATTCGCCATTCTGTAAGAAGCCAGTGGAGCTTCTTTTGCTTTTCATGGAACATTCGAGCAATTATATCATGGCGATCGTGAGCCTTTTGATTTTGCAAAAGTTCATTGGAAACCTCAGGCCACTTCGGATTACAGGTAAATGTAAGGAAAGGGTCTACTCGTCCAAACTTTCTAATATAAGCCATTGCATCCTGAGTCCGTTGATGCATATATCGGGGTCCTCGCACATAGCTTGAAGGCAAGATGCCTTGTTGTCCAATGCTCTTGTATGGAACAATACATGGAATTTCTATGGAATAATGCACGGAGACTTGTCCAATGCTCTTGCACGGAATAATGGAATTTTGGAGGTCTATGTAATTATATACCCCTAATTTTTAAAAAATTTCTTTGTATGAAGCCCAATCATTTGTTTCTATTTTTGCATACATATCTACAATTAATTGGCTGGACACTTTTTAATTAACTTGATTAGCACTATCTCGCCACATGAAATAAAAAGAATAGAAGTTTGTACAACTTACTGATCAACTAGTGTCCATTTTTGTTTCTGGCTTTTTTTTTGCATAACTGAAAATGATATCCATCTGGGCCATTCCAGAATATGAATGGATATTGTAGGGAGCCATAGGCTCTGTGAGTTTGGGAAACACGCTACAACTGTCCACTTCTTTGGTGCAAAATTATTTCATGGTGTTCATATTGTTCATCGACCATTACAACTGCAATTTCATCTGTGACAGGTGCATTGTATTTCCTTTCATGTTCTCCACCTAGACGTTTATCAGCTCTGATGATATTTTTTTTATCTTTTATCAGGATTATATGCTCAAGCGTATGGTGAAAAATACCAACATATTTATAGTATTTATTTTCTTGACTATGTCCAAATCCAACCCATCGTGAACATTTGCACATCTTTGTTGTCTTTCTGCTTGATCACCATCCATAAAATATCTTCGCACAAATTTATGTGATTCTTTTGGTAGTGGTTGAAGACCACCCATCAAATGAAACACTGCCCTTGGATTTTATATTTTGTAAAGAATCCGGAATCTGTCATATTCTTATCGGTTCCAAAAGATGTCATCTGAAAAGTAAAATTCTATTGCAGAAGGTTTCTTCAGAAGTGTTTTGCAGCTGGGGTATTCTGCTTTAAAAGACTCTTGTGGAATTCTTGAGGATCTTGTATTGTTGATAGATTGATTTTGCCTTCTAAGCAGCATAAACCAGATGATTCTACAGGCCACCTCTTGGAACTAACAATGTTTACATGTTTTTTTCATTTCCCCAATTATTACTTTAGGATAATTTTTGTAATCTTTTTGGGAATCGTAAACCAATGAATGTTTTTGGAGCTCTTGCAAGAGCTTTGTCAATGCAATGGTATGTTTATTAAGCATTTCTCCTAAAATTCTTGAGTATTTTGTTCTCTTGCAGTGGCAGTTTGAATCGTGTTAGCAAGCAAGTGAGCCTGTCGAATATCCGCCATTTGAAGCTGTCTTGCTGAAGTATTTCTATGGCTGTTAACAAGCAAACGGGCCTGTCGTCTATCCGCAGTTTCAAGCTGTCTTTCAGCAGCTTTTCTTTTCCTGTTTGAAAGAAAACGGACATGTCGTATATCCGTACTTTCAAGCTGTCTTACAGGGGCATTTCTTTTCCTTTTAGCAAGCTATCGGGCCTGACATATATTCCCAGTTTGAAGCTGTCTTGCAGCAGCTTTTCTTTTCTGGTTTGTAAGCAAACGGTCCTGTCGTGTATCCGCACTTTCAAGCTGTCTTTCAGTAGCTTTTCCTTTCCGGTAAGCAAGCAAACGGGCCTGTCGTATATCCGCAGTTTCAAGCTGTCTTTCAGCAGCATTTCTTTTTCTGATAGCAAGCAAACGGGCCTGTCGTATATCCCCATTTTGAAGATGTCTTATAGCAGCATTTCTTTTTCTTGTTGGCATGCAAACGTGCCTGTTGAACATCCTCAGTTTATTCTGAACGTTTTTTTTTTTCTCCAGGTCCCTGAAAAGGAAATTCCGATATTTGTTTTTCAAGGCATTTTTTACTCTTAATTGAAGGAGTGAATTTTGTTGTGATTGATGTAAAATGAATGAATTTTAGTGATTACTGGGTCCCTTTAGCTTTGTTATAGTTTATAAAGACAAACGAAAAAACAAAACGCATGAGTTTATAATTTAAACTTTTTACTGAAAATAGTTAATTAAATTTTCCGATTCTAAATAATTAAATATATTTCTGAAGATTATCCTATTGTTTTAAAGCTATTGAAAATATCCAGACAAAAATATTTACTGAAATTGTTTCTATTTTCATTAGGGAGGAAAATCACATATACAAAAGATAGCAACAATCACAAATTGTCGTCTGTTAGTGATATATGACAGCGTTATTAAAACGTACAAATCTTAAATATCGAAGCAAAAATATTTACGGAATTTTTTTCTGTTGTATTTTCATTAGTGAATAAAATCACACACGCACAGACACATTTATTTGTCGTTATTATTGAACGATCACTGACTGTCGTCTGTTATTGAAATATGACGGTGTAATTAAAATGTACACATTTTAAATAATTTGATTTAGTAATTTAAAATTTATTCTAAAAGAAGACATAAACTGAGAAATTAGTTCAATAATTATTATTTTTCTAAGCGGGAATAAAAACATACTAAATGAAAAACGACCGTAATTAAATCTATATTTTATATTTATTCAAACTCAATTTTTATATTGTATATCATTTTTAAAATTGAAATATGCAAAATGACAAACGACTCTGAAAAAAGAAAAAACTAATGCCTCCTATTTAAAATATTAGATGCATAAAAAAATTAAAAACTTATTTTATTAAAAAAAAGAATTTGTTCAAAAGTTGGTACAAATGTGGAATAGCCCGAAGAGATAAAACATTAGGAACGCATTTTACGCGAAAAGCATTTGATGACGGAAATTCCCGAAGTACTCTAACGAAGTGTCTCAAATGCATCGGGTATTTCTATGAAATGTAAGGCATTTTATACCTAATCTTGCATTAGTATCGATTTTATTTTTATATTTGATATCAAAACAAATAAATGAACTTGATTATTTCATAAACATTGGCGAACATGAAAAATAAAAATGAAAAAAAGAAAAAAATAGATTATTTTGGGATTCATTAGTTTTTTTTTCCGATCGAAATAGTTAACAAACGTTGCTTAGATAACCGAGCGACTTATTTCAAAGTGAAAAAAAAGTTATATATATATATATATATATATATATATATATATATATATATATATATATATATATATATATTTACTAATCTAATATCTACCAGCATTCACGGTACCAGAAAAAAAAAAACAAAAAAAACCCCGCCAGAAACAAGAGATAAAAGTATCTCGAATCACCGCCCGGGGGAAAAAGAAAAAAATTATAGGTCAAAAAGAAAGAAAAGGCCAACCTCGTCCGATCCCTTGAAAAAAAATCAAGGGATACGCAGTCAGTTGGTCAAAAGAAAACTAAAAACCTTCCGCGAATCCTGCAATGCTACAATTACAAAAGTGCTCAACACAAGTGGAGCCAATTATAAAATTAACCTAAATCGCTAGTCAGAAATCTTCTACTAAAGTTTCACCTTATCGGATCATCAGGAAGCCTAACTTAGGCTCCCTGATGATCCGATAAAGTGAAACTTTAGTAGAAGATTTTCGACTCGCGATTTAAGTTAATTATATATATATATATATATAGTATTGCATTAAAATAAAACAACCGTATTTAAATTTGAAATAATCTTTAATTTTCTTTTTGTATTGTGTAAAATCTAATAAATAAATAAGCAGAGACGTTCACATATCAAAATAATTGTATATTACTTTTTTAATTAAAAAGGGAACAGACTTAAATCACTTTCAAAATAAAATTAATGTCTCCTATTTTTTTAATATTAAAGGCAAAAATATATCGAAACTTATTTTATTAAAGAGAATTTTTAATTTGTATAAAAAATAGATAAAAATGACTGGACTTATTTTATGTTAGAATTGAGCAAGAAACACCTAACAATGGCCGATGCAGGATCTTAATGTTATATTATCGTAAATTTAATTTTAACTGTTTTTTAAAATATAGATAAAATTTTCATTGTTTTCAACGCAAAAAGGTAGATCTGGTTGGTTGGTTGGGTGGTTGGTTGGTTGGCTTTTTTGACATATCAACCTTTGTTGGTTATTTAACGCCAAATCCATTTTTATGAAAATATTTCAGACAATTCAGTTTAGGATAAGTACGCAGTTTAATAGTAAAAAACGTTTCTATTTCCAGCTATTCAATTTAGTCAAACAGTTCTAATTCAAACAAATCAGTTCAGCATAAGTACGCAGTTTCGATGTCTAAACAGTTCTATTTCAAGTAGTTCACTTTAGCATAAGTTCACAGTTTAATTGTCAAAAATATTTTTATTTCAAGCTATTCAGTTTAGTCAAACAGTTCTAATTCAAATAAATCCGTTCAGCATAAGAACGCAGTTCAGTTCTATTTAAATCTACTTTTATACAAATAATAAGTTCTATATTATACAATTCAATTTAGCATGGGTACACAGTTTAATTGTCAAACTCATTACTATTTCAAACAGTTCAATTCAGTTGAATATGGGTAAAGATTTTGTTTACACACAGTTAAATGTGAAAACAGTTCTATATTAAACAATTCAGTTTAGCATAAGAACAATTTCAATATCAAAAACAGTTCTATTTCAAACAATTCAGTTTAGCATAATTACGTTGTTTAAATGTAAGCATACAGTTTGTCAAAAAAAAATTCTATTTCAAGCTATTCAGTTTAGTCAAACACTTCTAATTCAAACAATTCAGTTTAGCATAAGTATGCCGTTTAGTTAAATTTAACCCATAGATAGGGCCGTATCAGGTGCTATCATCACGTGTCAGAGTGGACCTGGGAGCAATCGCAATGAAGGGGTGTTCCGCATTCCCTAAAGCCCCAGCATCACTAGAACCACATCATTAGATTGTTTAGTGTCATATCCAAGACACTCGTTGGTGGGTGGGTCTTACCCCTCTACAGAGGTGCAGTCAGTGTATTCCACAGTCCCAACCGACTGGGCAGTAAACAGAATTAATGTTAAAACAGTTTTCTTTTAGATAATTCAGTTTAGCATGAGTTTAGATTTCAAAACAGTTTTATTTCGAGAAATTCAGTTTAACATAAGTACGCAGTTTAAATGTCAAAACAGTTCTATTTGGAGAAAGTTAGTTTAATATAAGTGCCCAGTTTAAATGTTTTTATACGAAGGAAAGCGCATTTTTGTATACAGTTTTAAGTGCTGCTACCACAACTACTTCTACTTGCACACAGTTAAACCCTTTCAACTATTGCTATTAAGCATTAATTGTTCTCTTTTGGCACAGTTAAATATTTTCAACTATTGGTATCTAGCACCAATAGTTCTATTAGCAGACAGATAAATACATTCAACTATTGCTCTCTAACACCGTTTATTCTATTTGCACACAGTGAAATTATTTCAAGAACTGCTCCCTACAAATAATGTTTCTATTTGCACACAGTTAAATGGTTTCTGGTATTGTAAATTATTAAATAGTTCTATTTGACCCATAGTTGAGACACCAACAAGTATTACCACTCAAGGTCAGGGTGCACCTCAGAGTAATGGTAATAAAAGTGTATTCCTCCTTCTTGAGAGCTCCAAATTTGAAACCTCACTATCTGATAGATTCACTCTGTGTATTCTATTGACCCAGCCGACTGAACTAAAAAATTGTTGAAATCACAGACGAAAAATAGATTTAATACTCTTTTCCTCTGTAGACAATGATATCTTTAAGATAGATAAGAATGAGTATTTTTATTAGAACCATTTATATTTTGATTTAGAAAAGTACATTTATGATAGAATGGTAATTTCGTGGGGGTCTGCATTCCCATTGAGAGCAAGTTTTGTTTTTTTCATTATTGGTATAACGAAGAATATATACAAGTTAGAATTAGTCACTTTTTTAAAAAGATTCAATATTGTCATGGATCTTTGTTACGACAGGAAACAAATGAATTAACAATCGTCAAGTACGCGCGCACACACACACACACACACACACACACACACACACACACACACACACACACACACACACACACACACACAATGCTAAGTATATCCATCTGTTTAGTTTGCTTTTTTTATTTCTGTTTTGTTTTTGTCTTTGTTTAACGGCATGTCATCCTTCATGAGTCATTTAATGGTACCGTCATGTACGTGATATACATATACATATATATATATATATGTGTGTGTGTGTGTGTGTGTGTGTGTGTGTGTACAGTGAAATGTATACATTCATCCATACAAGTAAAAAACTCTCTCTCTCTCTGTGTCTCTGTCTCTCTTTCACACACACACACACACACACAATATATATATATATATATATATATATATATATATATATATATATATATATATATATACATACATATGTGTGTGTGTGTGTGTGTGCGTGTGTGCTTATTTAATGCTCGTGATATTTTTTTCTGGGATTATTAAGAATTAAATTTTAGCAATAAAATAGACAAAAATGAACGAAAGAAAAGAAACATGAATGAATGAACAACAGAAAAAAAAGACCCCCCCCTTATATATATATATATATATATATATATATATATATATATATATATATATATATATATATATATAGTATTTACTCTTCTTCTCTTCTTCCAATTCCTTTTTATCATGTCATCCTATTTTCTCCTACTTATCGAATCGATTTTATCCACTTTTTTCTTTGATTTAGTCTTTTTCTTCTTTTTTTAGTCGAAATATTTTTTCTTTATATTATTGTATGTATGTTTTTCTATTTCTCTTCTCTCGTTAGAGATTAGATTCCAATTTTCCACATCTCATTTCGGCGAGATTCTCGTGTAATTGCAATGAAAATCACGTGAGATTACTATTACCCGCCTTTTTACACGTGGCCTCCCGCCTGCCTTCAAGGCAAGACTATTTTAACTATTAAACTATTTCAATGACCTCTAAAGTAGTTTAATGGCAATTTCTTGGTTGGCCTCACATTAAAACAATGAAATAAAAAATTGATTCATCTTTGATGTCTGTATATTTTATGGCTAACAGGATTGCTTGATAGTCATTTCTTCTCAAATTTCGTGCGAAGCAAAAGCTGCTTTTTTTTGTCACAAAAGAGAAAAGAAAAAAAAAAAAAAGAAGAAAATTAAAAGAAGCAAACTTCCAATTCTTGTCAATATCTATATGCGATCAACCCTTTCGAAAATTTGATTCACCAAAACTATGTTATATAGCCAGACATCTTTTCAATGGCTGACATACGAGGATCATTAAATAAGTTTCCAGACTTTTTTCGTGTGGGCACTTTTATTGATAGTACACACATGAAAATCTAGTGTCCTTCGAAGTAGTCTCCTCCGGCTGCAGTGCACTTACTGTACCGTTCCAACAACTTCTGGGAGGCCCCATGGAAGTCCTCTTGTGTGAGCGTGACAATGACCTTCGTCACTGCCTCTTTCATTTCCTCAATTGTCTCATAACGACAGCTTGTGAGCTTAGGGAATAACCGAAAATCACAAGGAGCAAGGTCTGGACTATAGAGAGGCTGAGGAACTGTCTTGACGCCCATCTTAGTCTAATAGTCTGTGACAAGGATGCAGTTGAGGACTGGTGCATTGTCCTGATAGAAATGCCACTGACCCGATTTGAAGAGTACTAGCCTCTTCTGACGGAATCTCGTCCTGAACTCCCTTAAAACCTAAACATAGTAACCCTAGCCCTAACCCTTTGGCCAATTAACTCTGGTGTATTGACTTCCTTACTCCTCCCATCCCTCTCATCATCCCTCACAGACTCGCTGCCTTCCTTGAATCTCTTATGCCACTCAAAAACTGATGCTCGATTCATGCAAGGCGCTCCAAAAACAGTCTAAAGCATTCCATACGTTTCTGTGGCATTTTTTCCAAGTTTGAAACAGAATTTTATTGCATATCATTTTTCTAATGTGTCCTCATGTCCAGATTGCATTTTTTAAATTCGCCAGCAGTGACAAGCAGGCTTTAGTAGGGTGTATTCCAATTGTTGCAGTAGCTGTTCCTTTGAATCTGAAATCATAAAAATTGGTCAGTCATCTGATAAGATATATAGCAATAACATAGTGAATTTTCAAGAATCTTCACCAATTTTAAATGCCCGTAAAAAAAAAGTATGGAAACTTATTGAAAGCACCACGTATGTATTCACAGACGGAATTCTGGTTGGTTGGTTGTTATTTTTTTATATATATCAACCCTTGGTGATTTAATGCCAAATCCTGTTTTTATATATGTATCAAATATGCATTATCTGCAAACGAATAGCTTAGAGGCAACAACTTTCAAACAAGCCAGAGCTCTTTTGCTTGAACATAGTTAAATGGGCTCATGTGTTGTATATTGACCTCCGACCCGGCTGAGCTGTCAAAATAGGAAATGCACCTGTGTAAATAACGGTCGAGGAATATCAGAATATAACCTTGACCGTGGATGGGTTGAATGAGTGTGATTTGTAATGCCCACAAGAAGAAGGTGGGTGTCGAACTATTATATAACTCGGTGCACAGGAGGTTCGATCAGTTGGGGATCAGACTAGTTGGAGAAAAGATACGGTTGAGCGAACCAGCACCGAGAGAGGCTGGGCCCCCAGGCCCCCAGTTGAGCAGACAGGAGAACGGGAAAGAAACACTGATGGCCATAAGAGTGGGGGTCAATATGTTGCAGTTCTTTTCGGTCTCCAACTCACTCTCTCAGTAAAACCTTTTGTAACCCTTTCGAACCCTTTCAAATAAAGTGAGAGGAGTATTTTTCTAAAGAACTGTGTCGCTCGTCTTTATTGTGTCGTCTATTCTTGCTTTTCCATCTCCACCCTCATCTCGTGCGACACCTATCCAAGGCCTCGGCGAGCAAGCGAAAGTCGACCCATCTCGTTCGGTGTCCAGTTCTCAACTCTACTAACTGACTTTTTGCAAAATCCCCCAAATCCTCCGCGCGCTTCCGGTGCGTGACGTCAGCCGCACTCTCTAGCCCCGTTTCCCATCTGGGCTATTGTTACATCTCGTCTGCTCCGCCTGCGTGCGTGAACACCTGCGTTAATGCTGCACCTAAGTAACCCATGCACTGAGCCGAATGGTTCTCAGCCTAACTAAACCCAAAGGCATAAAACGAAATCCCTCGGCCATTATATTACAGTATTCGTATAGTTGGTCATGGCTATACAACACATGTATTGATATCTAACACTAATAATGTTATCTGCTCAGTAAAATAATTTCTTATCTAAAACTAATAGTTTTGTTTGCACACAGTTTAAAGTAATCGTTTATAATACGAATGATTCAAGTTTACTGTTATTTGTTTGCACACAGTTAAATGTTTTCCAGTATAAAAAATTATCACATAATTCTATTTGATCCAAAGATGAGACCCTCTGTTATATAGCATCTTTTCACTGGTAAACACATTCATTCTCCGACGATCCTCTTTTAGGTCATTGGTTCTTCCTTTTCATCAAACAATGATTTTAGAGAAAAAGGTTTGGGCATTAGTGACAGTCTCCCCGTTCGGTGGGTCTCAGAAGATGTTGTTCATGGAGGACAGATAGATTTTTGGTATAGTTCTAAATAGCATCTGATAAAGGAGCATTGGGGAATGAGGATTAACCCGTCATTGTCCTTTCTTCTCAGGTTCACTTTCAGCCGGAGAGGCAGTACTTGTTAAAGTGCTGTTTGTCAAATAGATCTGGTTGAAAATTATTTGTATCTTATAAAAACATTTGAAACGATATAAATGCGTGAAAATTAATTATATCAAGAAAAAGTTACCATTATTTATTAAAGATTAAAGATTATTACTTTTAGTTGCTTGAAAACATATAATTATGCGTAATCAAAGGATTACTAATCCCATTAAATATATTATCATCATCATTTACATATATATATATATATATATATATATATATATATATATGTATATTTCTGTAGAGAAAAATTGATAAGAAGGTAATCCAAGTACAAGGAGATATTCATTTAGAAGTATAGACGACAGTATAGCGTTTCGGTTCTACTGAACCATCATCAGGTCCCATGAGGGGTAATAGCAGCGATGTTAAGTCAATGATGGATGTTTAAAAATGAAAAAAAAAAGATAAAAAAATAAAAAGAAAAGAGATGAAAAACGAAAAAAGATGAAAAAAGAAAAAGAAAAAAGATGAAAAAAGAAAAAAAAAGAGATCAAAAAAGAAAAAGAAAAGAGATCAAAAAAGAAAAAAAATGAAAAAAGAAAAAGAAAAGAGATCAAAAAAGAAAAAAGATGAAAAAAGAAAAAGAAAAAGATGAAAAAAGAAAAAAAAGAGATCAAAAAAGAAAAAGAAAAGAGATGAAAAAAGAAAAAAGATGAAAAAAGAAAAGAAAAAAGATGAAAAAAGAAAAAAAGAGATGAAAAAAGAAAATGAAAAGAGATGAAAAAGAAAAAAGATGAAAAAAGAAAAAGAAAAAAGATGAAAAAAGAAAAAAAAGAGATGAAAAAGAAAAAGAAAAGAGATGAAAAAAGAAAAAAGATGAAAAAAGAAAAAGAAAAGAAATAAAAATCAAAAGGAAAGAAAACGAGTTGAAAGAAATGAATACCAAAGATGAAGAAAGTTTTTGCTTCTTTGTTTAATGGCATATCAATCTTAGTGGGTTATTTAATGCTAAAGCCATTATTCTAGAATAACAATCGTAGTACTACTTAAATGACAGCTATGGGGATGATAGGATTTATATCTTTCCCAAGGGTATTAGCCCGAATGTGAACGTAATGGCAAGATTGTGGCTCGAACTCTCTTCCTACAATGTTGCAGTTCATTTTGTTGGCCTGTCCACCACAAGGATTTTCCTGAAGGAGTTGACATGCCATTAAAATATAGTTGCGCCTGCACTTATTTCTGCAGTTATTTCATATGAAGAAGAATGATTCGATTAGCTCATTTACCCAAATCGAGCCAATAAGAATAAGGCATACAACGTGTTTTGACAACGTACCATCATTACTTCTTAGAAAAAAGTGGGTCATACTATCTTGATCATCAGGTAAGGTAAGCACACACACACACACATATATATATATATAGTCATCCACATGACAGATCTGTTTCGTTCTATCAGAACTCATCAGTGTGGCTAGACAGTATCTTCCCGTAGCTGGGATCGAAACCCGGTTGACTCACATGCCAAGCCAAAGCTTCTAACCATTTGGCCACGAGCAGCCATTAGCTGCAAAGTAAATTTTAAACGGTTATGAATCACAATTACTATTGTTTACATACATCCGTTCAACGGTTGCCGAGACTTCAATTCATATACGAAGAGGCTTGCAATAGACGCTAATGGTAACACGATTACTTCTTCGCCAGAGAACTCAACCCCACGGGGTCAGGGGAGTATATATATCTCTATAGTCATCCATATATATATATATATATATATATATATATATATATATATATATATGAATGAATTATTGGTACAAGCACATTTCATTGGGACGTATACGAAAGGAATCATAATTTATTAGTTAAAACAATAAAAAATACCCTTTTGTCCGCTAATTTTTCATCAAAATAAACCAGAATCGATTGAAAATAACGTAGGAAATCACGTTGGCAGGAGGCTCAAAAAAATTTCCCCCAATTCCTACACGTTTCACCAAACAACCAAAGTATATCAAATTGACTTCTCCGTCTGCCCATGAGAGGGGAATATAGCTTAATGGCTATAGCTCCTAAAAGAGCAAGATAATGTTTAGACCATGCCTTAGTCAGGACAGAGAATCAGTCATCACTATATTTGACCCTGCATATAAAGTGATCGGCCAAATGATCTGTATTGGTCGACTCTTGTAACTGGGAAGATCCGGATGTAGTGATTTACTAAGCTTTTTACTTAGATGTGGCACAAGGCCAAATGAATGGGGCACCCAGTTAAACTCGAACTCACTTTTGCAGATTTACTAGTCAAGCTTGCTAACCATTATACTACCAGAGGCACCCTGGGAAGACCCGGATGTTGCATTTTCAGGCCGTTTTAATAACTCTCATGAGACGTGATGTTTCAAGCCTTTGGATAGTCTTAACTTTATTGTCAGCATCGCACTGACATTTAAATCTATAAACCATCTAACTTTGTTCCAGTATAGGTAAGGTATCCATTAGAAAAGACTGAAACGCAATATATATATATATATATATATATATAGGGTCAGGCAAAATGATCTGACACATTTGTAGGTTTAATAAAAGACAAATAAAGTAAAGAAACAAAAAAGTGTTTTTATTTTCGAAAATTACATATAATGCCATTCTGTTTCATTTGGTTTTGAAAATTAAATCAGTTAAATGGGATCCGTTATTGTCGTCACACTGTCAAAGGCGTTCACGAAAATTGCCTCTAACTCGGCGGGTCATTCCATGTGGAATGGTAGTAATTTCTTGACGAATTGCATCTTTAAGATGTTCAATAGATTGAGGGCGATAACTGTATACCTTTGACTTGAGGTATCCCCAGAGAAAAAAAGAATCGCATGGATTTAAATCAGGTGAACGAGCGGGCCAACCGATGTCACCACGCAATGAGATCAAATGACGAGGGAACATCTCCCTCAAAATCCCCATAGCACGTCGAGAAGTGTATTATATGAAAAAAATGGCATTATATGTTCTTTTCGAAAATAAAAACACTTTTTTGTTTGTTTTCTTTAATTTTTTTAAAAATTGATTTTAATTTGATATAATTATTACTGTATCATTACGTAAAGTTATTGAATTAAGTTAAAAATCTATTTTAATATTAAATCTCTAGTTTAAGTTAAAATGTAATTAGAATTTAAAAATCTAAATAAAAATTTAAAAAAATTTTAAAATAAATTTACTATAATTCTAACCGACAATAAGATAAAAAACGGAAGTGGGCTAAATAAGGAGACAACTCTTCACCCCTCTTCTATCCCCTCCCACCTTCTTTCCTGTGTCTATTCTGATTTATTTTATCCATAGGATCTAAAGAAGTACTGTTAAATTTTTTTCGTGTTTTTGAATTTTTCAAAAACGCGTAACAGAATGGAAATAAATTTATAATCCTAATGTGACCGGTTTGTTGTTTTTTTCTTAATGAATATATATATATATATATATATATATATATATATATATATATATATATATATATATCCAAATGGGTCAATACATTAAGTAGCATACGACTCACTCAGACTTTGGACTAGAAGGAAAATATGATTTTTTGAGAGTATAGGCTGGTTCAAACTCGTGAAAATGCCTGTAAATCTAAATTCTTTTTCAAGAGACTTGTTTCGAATAAAGAAAATATACACATTAAATTCTTTTTTCCTTTTTCTGTACAAAACCCCAAAATAAAGATACTCCCATGGCATTGGAAAACAAAGAATCATTTTCTCCAGAATAATTTCGCCTAAGCATTATAGAACGGATAATACTACATTTGTCTGATCTAGATAAAATAAGTTAGTAGAACCTAACTAGATTAAAACTTTAAAAATGCAGCAGATTTCCACCCTCATTATCCTGCCCGGGTTAAAAGTCTCTGAAGAAGGTAAGCATTTTGAGAACCACACAATCGAAACCGTAGGATGCAGCATGGTGGGTGTGAAGTATGGTGAATCTATATAAAGTTTGGTAATTTGCGTACTTCATTAGATGCTGGGTGAAAGAAATTTTTTGGTCAAAGCCGAGATCAAATAATTCAAAAAGGTAACTTGTGCAAGAGATGATCTGGAAAAGTGGCAACTATTCCAAGAGATGATCTCTAAAAGTGGCAACTATTCCAATGTTTAAAAAGACAGCTACTGAACCCAAACCAACTTATTCAGATGCAAAAAACATTATCAACGTCGAATAACCATTAGGATTTTAAACTCAATTAACTTACTAACAAAGTTAACGGCATCTGCAATCAAGCAAAATATAGACATTATATCCATGCAAGAACATTGAAATCCCCCATAGTGAACTAAAATTGAAATACTATGATAGCGGTAATGGTTGGATATTTATCACATTAGGAGGTGCCCGTGGTGTAATGGTTATTGTCACAGGTTATGGACACGGCGATACGAGTTCAATTCCTGGACGAGACTGATTGCATTGCACATAGCACTAATACCCTTGGGAAATGTATGAATCCAATTATTCTCCCTCCAGCTATGGATAAATAGTAGGGCAGACTAGGTTCTTCAGCCTTGGCGAGGCAACTAGTCTAGGAGAAGGAAAACTCTGAATTCAAACATCTTAAACTCTGCTTAAAAAATTGACCTTGTGTCATATCCTGCCCGAGCGGAGGGGTTGGATAAATAGGATCACGTTATCTGCGTGGAAATAGCTCAGCCAATGCCACTATACGGGACATAAAAATGCTTCTCATTCCTCATGCCTTTAAATAACAAAATAGCATTGAGTGAACCAAACAGAGAATTATGTGTACAACATTTAATGGCAACTCAACACAACAATCATTTTGTCCAATCAATTCCAGTGATCAATAGGATTACAAGCTTCTACGACTGGCTATCTTCCGTTGCTCGACACATTCCTCAACATAACTTTCATATCATCGGAAGAGACATGAATGCTCAAAGAGGTGACCATGAAAATAATAAATTTGTCTGACATAACTTACAAATAAAAATGGCGAATATCCAACAGATTTTTCCCTCGAGAACTGTCATTCAAGCCTAAAAGCTAAATTTTTAAAATGGGAGGTAATGTATGGACCAAACATTAAAGCACAGGTAGAGTGAATACGCGTGAAGAAGAAGAAGAAGAAGAAGAAGAAGAAGAAGAAGAAGAAGAAGAAGAAGAAGAAGACAATAAATAAATAACACTCTGATATGTAACACACTCCTTTTTTAAAGGAATCTCTTCCGATTATTTAATCATCTTGTTAATGATACGTATAATTCTACGCAGAATTAAGAAAAAAAAACCCAGTGATAACCACATATAATGACAAATCCTCACTTACTCATAGAGATATAAGCATCACACACACACACACTTATATATATATATATATATATATACGGTAACTGTAAGAAAATAGATTTGATACTCTCCAGGAGAGATCTGAAGCATATTCTTAATGAAAACTTTATTAGCGCTTACATGTAAGTAGCCACTGAGGGTTTAATCAAAAGCTAAATATAGAATTCTATGGAATTCACTCGAAGTTAGGAAGAAACGAGCTAACTTAAAAACATCATTACCGACTTAAAGAAGGCCAACAAATTCCACCGCGCAGAGAGACAAGAGAGAATTAATCAACATATAAAATGACAAAAAAATCATAAAACATTCAAAGCCAATTCAATACAAGTAGAAATTCAAAAGAAGATAGAGAATTGGAAATTGCATAACAGTCATGAAGACATCAAAAGTGGAAAGAACATTTCAAGAATCTGCCCGAAAACCCTCTTGAAGTCACTAATAAACCTACGCAAAAATTATTAATGAGCAACTTGACATCAAGGTATGACAATTTACAAAGGAAAAAGTGAGTATTGAAAAAAATTTAAATAAAACAGAAAACTGCAGTCCTCGACAAAATATTAACTGAAATTTAGAAGACGATATTTTATGCAGTCTATAAGCAAAATAGAGCAAGAACAACAAAGGCATAATCTTAAATGCTGTAGCTGCTAAATTTTATGATATCCTGCTTCTCGTTTCCGACCCAAAACCGAGAAAAATTCATAGGAAACTTGAGAACGGCTATCTAAAGAATCGCTCCACAATTTCACAGATTCTGACAATCCTTGAATCTTAGAAGAAGTATGACAAAAAGCATTGAGGCAACACTTCCGTTCAAAGATTTTTCTGAGTCATTCGAATCCATTTTCAGAAAAAATAGGGAGCAAATACGACATTCATATGGTATTCCTAAAGAAATTGTTACCGCGATAAAATTGCTTAACAAAAACACGAAAGCAATAATTCTCTCCCTTGGTAAAGAAACAGATTTCTTCAACATTGTCCCAAGAGCGTAGCAAGAAAATATATTAGCACCATATTTGCTTATACTTTGTCTATATTACCTTGTTCGAACATCTATAGATCTAATAAAAGAAAATGGTTTCACATTGAAAAATGTGGTTCTATGCTAGTCACGGAGCCCAATGTGGTGTGACTACTAGTCACAGTACTTGTGGTTATTTTGTTCGGGACTACCACATTAGCTTCCGACTGTTTGCTTTGTCAAATCCTTCCGTGCCCACGCTGTGTTTGAAAGATCCACGGAGGCGGGTTGTCACAATTCAGCCGGATCTTCTTCTGACGGTCAGGTAATATGAGTTTCTAGATTGTCTAGCAACTCAAAGAATAGGGAAAACCCGTTGTTTAACAAAAAAATCGTTTTTATTGAAACACTTTTGTGAAACAATAAATAACAAACAAAGAGAAGAAGAAAGAATATCGAGAGAGGAAGAGTGACGATGAGGTGCGATTACAGTGACACTAACGTCTCTAAAGTCTGAGACTTTGAATTTTTGTAACGTCTGAAGGTTGTTCGGGGGGCCTCGAATCTAGAATGGAAGAGATGCTTTTTTGGCAGTCTTGAGTTTCTTCTTGGTCCCTTTTCTCATCCTCTCTGAAGATTTGTTTTCTTATCCCATTTTTATAGATCAATATCTGGACTAAAAATGGTTTCTGAATGGTTATCGAATAAGAGACAATTAGGAGCCATATTCTCATTGGTCAGCCAATCGTAGATTAGGATTATATCTTACAGATATAGGAAAAACACTTTTTAGATGCTTTGACAAATAGGAACAGGTTTAGAGCAATGGAGTTGAACAAAAAACTCTCGGCCTAATTTGAGGGTGGAGCAAAATTTAATCTCCCTTTATAACATTGACCTTCAAGATAATGACTTGAAAAATATGTTTTACGAAATGACCCGTTTCATCATTGTGATTGATGAAAATAGTTGACAAATGAAAAATTTGGCCTAGCAGTTAGAGTGTTCGCCAATGGCCCGGGAGACCTGGGTTCAATCCCAGGTCGAGTCATACCAAAGGCTCTAAAAATGGTACTTGATGCCTCCTTGCTTAACACTCAGCATTATAAGGTATGTATCAAGGGCAAAGTGGAGCAATCTAGGGAAGGAGCAGCGCCCTCCCCTACACCTTGGTGTAGTAGCTATTGAAAAGGGTCATCCTCGACTAAAGGGAGACAACTTTACTTACTTGCTTACAACTAACCTTTAAAATCAAAAACAATTTAAGTACTTAACCGCACGTTAAGACAAGAAGCAGACGATGTCTCACAAAAATTATGGCAGATACAGACTGCCCAGATGATCTAGTACATCTCTACGATTTCACCAGCCCACACAGAATCCGTAATGATTAGCCTAGAGCAAGCATCAGGAGACATTAGCCTGTACAATTATACCAATAAAACTAATTATGCCTGTTTTAAACAAAATGGAATCATCTTTACTGTCAGTAATAAACCTCTAAAGTTAGTTGAACATTTCACATATCTCAGGAGTAACATCTTATCAACTGAAAGTGATGCCACCATACGCCGAGCGAAGTCATGAAATGCAACTGATCAGATGGAAACATTTTCTACCCTGTAAAGTAAAACAGGATTTCTTCCTTTCTGTTGTTTGTGTCCCTATATAGTGAGATTCACCACAGGAAGACAAAGTTAACGTCTTCAGAAAAAAAGAATACATGCGAACTACACAATAATTCTGCGCGCTGTTTTAGATAAATCCTGGATGCAAAATCCCACAAAACAATAGCTGTACTGCCTCCCATCTCACAAACCAATCAAGTCGGACGAATAAGACATGCAGGGAACCGCTGGAGAAATTAGGATGAACTTATGAAGTCCTGGACATCTACACGCAAGTGCAGGCCGACCAGCAAAGACTTTTTTACATCTACTGTGCATGGACACAGGATTGAATCTAGAAGCCCTATCACGCGATGAATAATAGAGATGATTGGAGAGAGTGAGAGATAGCCAGACAGAGAGGGAGAGAGAGAGGGAGTCAGAGAACGTACGGATAGCGTGACTTGATGATAATAGTGATGATGATGTATATACTTATACAGGGTGGAACGATAAAATTGTCGCCCAAGAAAAGACATGTTTCTATTTCCATTTAATGAAAACCGGTTTTCTTTTTTTGTTGCCGACCATCTACTAGTTGGCCAGTTGTGTACAAATCCCAAGAGCGATATGAGCCTTCTATCATGTCTGAAAGTGATACAAAGTTCAACGAGCGAGATATGAGGTGCGCCGCTGTACAACTCATGCCCTCTACCGATCCAAGTTATGAAAACAGGACCATTGCCAGCACCCTCAAAATGCAAATCCGGACGATTCAACGTGCCCAGGGTGATGAAAACAAAGTTTCTGGCTACGGTTATGGTCTTTGATGTGGCTTCAAGTGAGGGCCACACCATGCTACCTCATATCTTCAAAGTCGCCTTGAAAGTCAACACCTAAGTGTACCTGGATCTGCTGAAGAGTGTGGTGATCCCCTTGGTGCAATCAGGTAGCCGGTGGCAGACCCTGGTTGTGGCAGCAGGACTCGGCGCCGGCCCACGAGTCTACGGAGACCCAGGCTCGGCTTCAGAAGGAGTGCTACAACTTTGTACCCTTCTCTCACTGCCCCCTCCTCCCCCGACCTGAACCAGTATATACATGTCGTCATCATCATATGCTGCGAGCACTGATTTCCCTGAATCTCCCCCTCCCTCTCTATTCGTCTCAATGGTCCATCGCATTCGGCAGGTACTCTAGACCACATCAGTTTTCTGTACAGAGCTGTTGTAGATAGGTTCTCGCCGGATGTCCCACACCCGTTCGTCTCTGTGAAGGATGCCACAGGAGAAAGTCGCTTATGAATTCGCCCTTACTTCTCCAGCAGTATTCTTCATGTCTTCTTCGTCTGATTTGAATGGTTTTAGAAATGGGGGTTAGGTGATCTCATAGGTGCTGTTTTGTGGGATGTTGCTTCCAGGTTTTCGTATATATCGATTAATACATAGATACATAGATAGATAAGTGCTAAATTGCAGGTGCAAATCGAATTTTTGAGCCAGAAAAATCCCTACAAAACTAAGGGTCGATTTATTCGGAAAAGTTAAAAGCCAAACAATTACCACCGAAGAGTACTCCTAACAGTCGATATACAGCACTTACCTTAACTTCAGAAGACTGCTACAAATATTTCCAACTCACACTCGTGTTTGATGAACATATTAAACAAAATAACACATATATTAATCATAATCATCATCATCATCATGTCGTACCGCCAGCACGGATATCCCTCTCTCTCTCTCTCTCTATATATATATATAGGCTGATATGTGTGAGTAGTTAATACAAATGCCGCATTCGGAAGCAACTCAATACCATCTCCAAATTAAGCATCACTTGATTTATGATTTGTAGATCACCTAACACGCGTTGCAGTGAAAGTCATCCTTACAGCGCAAGTCTCTGAAATATAACATGACCTTTTGTTATATAAACGCCATTAATGAGCCCCAATTGTTCGCAGATAGGACACACTCATCAATCAAAACCTAAAAGTCAGAATTAATGCCTTCTTATTCAACAATGTACACATTTGCCCATAGTAAAATCATCAGCTCTAGTGTATCCAAGAAGAATACTATAAATCTTTAAAATTGGTTGGCTTATTACTAAATAAATGATTCACTCTGCATTATCTGAAATATGATAAGCCTTTTCGAAACCTTCCACGAACAGTTTCAAAAATCCTAGTTGAATAGCCTCACCAGCTTTGGCTGTCGAATAAACCGATTACATCTCTGCAGAAGTGTAAGACTTCCTCCAACAAAGAGTGTTCTATATATGGCACTAACCTGCATCTGATACTGAAGCACCATTCCTGAAAATGTGGGGAATGTGGAGTACCCCTTCATTGATGTTACTTCCAAGTCCACACAGACCCGGGTTGGTAGTATCTGCTAGGGTCCTATCGATTGTTCCTTAAGAAATATTTAACCATCTAACTGTGTGTAAACAAATAACAAATATTGAACAGATAGCAATGACTGAAACCATTTAATTGTGTGCCAAAAAATGAGCTCAGGTTCGGCTAATAGACCTTCCACGAACGGTTTCAAAAACCCTAGTTGGATAGCCCAGTCAGCTTTGGCTGTCAAATAAACCGACTACATCTGCAGAAGTGTAAGACATCCTCCAACAACGAATGTTCTATATATGGCACTAACCTGCACCTGATGTTGAGGCTCCAGTCCTGAAAATGTGGGGAATGGGGAGTAACCCTTCATTGATGTTACTCCCAAGTCCACACAGACTCGGGTTGGTGGTATCTGCCTAGGTCCTATCTATGGTTCCATTAGAAATATTTAACCATTTAACTGTGTGAAAACAAATAACAGATATTGAACAAATAGCAATGACTGAAACCATTTAACTTTGGGTCAAAAAATGAGCTCAGGACCGTTTAAAATGTTACGAACAAAATGTGTTTACAAACAATATATATTTGATTTTAAAAGAGGATTTGGTATTAAATAACCAACGATGGTTGATATACCATAAAACCCAAACAAGCCAAATCGATGCAATAAATACAAAGTCTGGGTTTATTTGTATACGGTAATAACTCAATTTACCTCAATTCTTTTTATGTCAGATTCGCTTTTAAGGCATTTTTCTTGGCGAAGATTTAGTTCAGTTAACGTCAGATGTTACTTTAATAAGCAATCTTTTCTATTTTTAAAATGAATGAAATAAAAATAGCTGTCATTAAAAATTTTGAATGAATAAAATTGACTATAAAAGATAAAAAGATGTCAAAAATCATAAAAGAAGAAGCGTGACGACGAAAATAATTTACATAACTTTATTGTGTAAATAAGAGAGAGAGAGAGAGAGAGAGAGAGAGAGAGAGAAGGGTGGTAGTCTCTAACCATAGCTGGAGAAGACATTTAAAACATGTCTAAAATCTGTTTTCACTGTTTTCAACGATTTACCAGGAATTATATTCGTTTGCGAGTTATTTACGCTTATTTTAAAATGTTTGATCAAGTTTTAAAGCATTTTAAGCGTTACATTCAGTTTATATCAAAAACTGAGTTTGATCACGGCATTTGCAACTAAATAATTACGTTAGAGGGCATATGAATACAGTTATGGGTCGTACTTTCCACAAAAAATGTGTCTCCTGTTATTTTATCAGTAAACTTCTATGTTATTAGAAATAGAATTATTTCTATTAGAAATAAAAGTAAAGTTGGCGACCATAGACGAGGGTGACCAGAAGGTTCCCTTTTCCATAGCTCCCACACCAAGGTATAGGGGAGGGCGCTACTCTTTTCCCTGGATTGCTCCACTTTACACTTGATACGTACCTTATATTATTGAGTGTTAAGCAAGGAGGTATCAAGTACTATTTTAAAAGTCTTTGGTGGGATTGAACCCAGGTCTCCCGGACTATTGGTGAACACTCAGCCCACTTAGTCAATGAGCCGATATCCATAGAAATAGCGGAACCCATAACTGTATATATATTTTTGACAACCCGTCACCCAATATTTCTAGAAAACATTTTTGAAAGAACAAAAATCTATTCATATAGAAAATTGTTAACAAAAAAATAACTGTTTTCTTAATTCTGATAATGAAAAATCATTAGGAGCATATTAACAGCGGTTGATTTAATCTTCAGATTGAATTTTCAGTAAGGGAAGTCTCTGAGTTTGGCAAATCAATCAAACCAGTACAACGTTTAAGCATGTGCTGACCGGAGAATTGGTCCTCTGGGACTGAACCAAGTCAATTCACCCGACTCAGCCAAAAAAGCCACGAAAAGTACGCGAAACGTAAAATTAATATCTAAACAATATCAATCATACGCATTGATTTAGACTAATATTTTGTATGATCTTTGGTAACAAAGAGACGGAGGTTTTCCTTTAAAGCTCTAAAGATGTCAGGGCAGTAAGTCACTTCTCACTACAGAAACCATGTACTTCAAGTATTGGCAGAGAGCAATGGCCAACATAGCTGTCGGGGAGAGGTACATCTTCCTCTCCTTCTTCTGTCATCTTGTCTTCAGAGGGAACTTGACAACCTTCGTGGAGGGCCTCGTTCTTGGAATTACAACGCTGAGACATCGACTTCCCCATTCTTCCAGAAAGGTATAGTCAATTGTCACCGACGACCGTGAGACAGTTAAAACACGAATTTAAGCGATTTTTTGTCAGACTGTTTCCTCCCCACAGCTTTTTTCCCGATTGATGAAACAAAATAAAAGATTTGGAAGATGATTGAAGACAATATCGGTCTACCCGAGAAACTCGAGTTTTTGATTTGGAATTAAATAATCATTTTTTACAAACTGGCTGCCTCCCAAGGCTGAATAAATCATCCTGTCCTTTTTTTTGTCTATTGCTGTGATTCGTGCTTTTTCTAACGGCTTTATTTTGAAATTATTCCAAACGGTTTCAGTTGATATTTCATCTCGGTTCGTTGATTCCATTTTCCGCGCCAACAATCATTATAAAACTTGCACATTTCAACTAAGAAATATATTATAATAAAGGATCGTAAATAAAGGAAGGTGCCCGTGGTGTAATGGTTATCGTCGTAGGAAATAGACACGGCGACACGTGTTCAAATCCTGGACGAGACTGATTGCATTTCACATAGCACTAATATGAATCCAATTATTCTCCCTCCAGCTATGGGTAAATAAGTCTAGGAGAAGGAAAACTCTAAATTCAAACCTGTTAAACTCCGCTTAAAAATTGACCTTGTGTCATACCTTGCCCGGGGGAGGGGTTGGTAAATATGATAATAAAGGATCTTAAGTAATTTTTTGTCGATTAAAATCAAAGTAATAAATGTGAACAGTCTACTAATTTAAATTCGTATAAAAATCAATGGAATCTCATTAAAAAAAAAACTTTCTTTTATATTTAGGTATTTTTAGAATAATTTAAATTAACTCCATTTTTTTTTAAAAAGTCTAATTTATTTTCCTTGATTTATATCAAAAGACGATCATGAGCAACTGACTGACGATAACGTTTTAAATATTGTTTTCATTAACGACCTCATTGAAGAATTATATTTCTTATTATTTGAAAATTTTCTCTGGTAATCTTTCATTTCATTTTATATAATTTTCAAATTTTTTCCGTCGCGAATAAAATCCATACACCATCACCTCTTGTTTTTCCTGCGATGCTTCGACTTAAAAAATTGTTCACACACCTCAGTAGCAATATAACATCTACTGAAAGGGATGTGAACATAGACTATTCTTTAGACATTTACCATATTCACAATTAACACTATGTGCGAAATGGACATATAATGTTCATTACTATAGAATATATAAACCCATGTGCTGAGCCGAAAGGTTCTCAGCCTAACTAAAATCTATCTGGGAGCGATGGCAATGAAGGAGTACTCCGCATTCCCCAAAGATACAGCGTTACTGGAGCCTCACTATGAGATTGTTTAGTGTTATATCTTGGACACTCTTTAGGAGAACCTTACCCCTCTGCAGAGATGCAGTCGGTGTGTTACGTAGCAACAATTAACGCCATGTGCGAAATAGACATATAACATTCATAACGATAGAACATATAAAGAACATAGGAATCTCGGAATTAGAAAACACGTAACTACTTCTTGTTCAGGTACGAAACCTTTTTATTAACTTTGAGTTAAAGGTTTCGACGTAAGGAGGAGAGACACAATCTTCTATGCTGTCTTATACATTTGGCCCCCAACTCGTGCGTCCTCCCCATAGGGCGCAAGTTCGCCTCGCGCCTGCCAGCTCCAAAAATCGATCCTTCTCGTTTGGCGTCTAGTACCCGACTCTTTCTCTCTTCAAATTCTCACACAAACCTCTGCGCGCTTCCGGTGCGTGACGTCACCCGCACCCTGTCACCCGGTATCGTCTCGGACTATTATGACATCTGAGTGACACCTCCATCTGCCCGCGCGCACCCGCGTTAACACCTGCTTCAATGTTACACCCAACCAACCCGTGTGCATAGCCGAAAGGTTCTCAGCCTAACTAAACTCAAAGGCATGAACCAAAATCCCTCGGCTATTTTATAACAGACATTATCGACTACGTTTTATTACTAAACGCTACGGGATTAAAATTCTGTAACCGAAAAAGAAAATTGCATGGGTAATGCACACTCACAATTATAATTACAAACTCTCGGAAGCACACTCTCACAATTACCACTCCCACGCACACACTCACATATGTACTCGCACGTGGTATATCGGAGAGAGAGAGAGAGAGAGAGAGAGAGAGAGAGAGAGAGAGAGAAGGGTGGTAGTCTCTAAACATCATATTCATTTGTCTGATGTAGAAAACATCACTATGTCAAAAGGTAACTCGTTGTTGAAAAAAATAAATGAATGCATGGTTTGGTTTCCTGGTTTAATGCCATATCAACCATCGTGGGTTATTTAATACCAAATCTATCATTCTAGAAGAACAGTTATAGTAATTCTTAAACCATAGCTGGAGAAGAGGTTAAGAGGTTTCATGCCTTTCTAAAGGGTATTAGTCAGAAAGTGAACTTAATACCTTGACTGGAGTTCGAACTTGCTTACTAAGATGTCTCCGTTCAGCTTGTTAAACTCCACCTCAAGAAGACTTCTTTTGGCTTATTGGAAAAGAACAAGCACGTGGATTTTCATTAAATTTTGATTAGTTTGACGTAAGGTGATGATAATAGAGCACACGTGACAATCGAAAACACTACACCAGGCAATTTGTTTCCAGGAATGAGTCTGCACAACAACGAGCCAGGAAAAAGGGTGTGTCAGTGTATACAATTGGAAGAGAATGAAAAAGTCTCACCTCCTCTCAAAAAAATCGCTTCATCGTTTTGATTTCACGCCAAAAATATGTCAGAGCAGGAAAAAGACATTTGAAGGAACGAAACACTTAAGAAGTGCTCAATGGGTGCATAATTATTGACTGAAGCAGTTGTAATGGAAGACGCTTAATATTTCCCCGTTGTTTTTTTTTTCTTCTTTGGGTTGGGGGTCTTTTTCCGGGTTGAAACCTGTCTGTAAGGAAGGTAGCGGACATCGAAAAGTTTCCAATGAAATTTGCATCATGCGATAAAGAGCTGTTTCTTCAAAAGAGTGTGAAGTACCGAAGGAGAGAGAGAGAGAGACAGCAATAGAAAGATAGAGATTTTTGGGGAGAGAGAGAAAGAGAGAGAGAGAGAGAGGGGGGGGTATGTGGAATATCTCCGCTGACAAAGAGGAAGACAATGATTATATTAAGTACAAATGCACTGAAATGCAAATGCATTTCTGCTGCATTTCAGCATTTACACCAGACAGCCCTTTAAGAACTTTTAAAGGGTGCTATAACATTTTCTTTAAAGAAGAAAAACAAAAATTAACTGAGTTATACAATACCCTCGTTAATATTGAGTTATATAATGCCCTCCATAACATTGGGTTTATAAAAATTCTGTTCGATTTGATTATAAACCTTTAAAATCTATTCTAACATATTTTTAAAAATCCTATTCCTAGTGATTAAAGTGATTATACCACATTCCTATGGATCAAATATTTAAAATTTAAATTCCAAATAAATAAAAATTAAAATTCACTTTCCTAATGAATAAAGTATAAAAAATTCTCATTCTTAAGGGGTGGATGTCCTCGTGGTGTAATTGTTACCCCGCTAGACTGAGAAATAGTAGTAAGCGGGTTCGAACTTTATTACGTTCACTTTCGGACAAATACCCTTGGGAAAGGTATGAAGTCCCTCATCCTCCCATGGGTTAAATAGCATCACTGCTGTTTTTCTTGAAGGATGGATTTGGCATTAAATAACCCACGAAGGTTCATATGCCCTTAACCAAAGGAAACCAGCATTCATAATGATTAAAGTATAAAAATTCTCATTCATAATGATTAAAATATAAACATTCAGAGACCTAATGATTAACGTATACAATTCACATTGGTAAGGATCTAAAAAAAAAATAAAGTTTACATTCCCAAATGAATAAAATATTTAAAGTTCTCATTAATAATAATTAAACTATTAAAATTCATATTCCTAATAACTATAGAATAAAATGAACTTTCTTTATGATAAATGTATAAGAATTTACATTCCTAATGATTAAAGTATAAAAATGTTCGCTCCAAATGATTAAAGAATAAAAATTCAAATTCCTAACTGCTAAAATATAAAATTACATATTTCAAATGATTAAAGTATGAAAGTTCATATTCCTAAGGATTAGAAAATAAAAATACACGCTCCAAATATTAAACTATAAAAATACACATTCCAAATGATTAAAATATAAAAACACAAGGTTCAAAATATTAAAGTTTTAAAATTCAAATTCCCAATGACTAAAGTATAAAAATTCACATTCTATTGATTAAAGTATAAAAATACTCGTTCTAAATATAAAAGTATAAAAATACACGTTTCAAATATTAAAGTATTAGAATTCAAATTCCCAATGACTAAAGTATAAAAATTCATATTTCTAATGATTAAAGTATAAAAAACTCGTTTCCAATTACTAAAGTATAAAAATTCACATTCCTATTTATTAAAGTATAAAAATTACTCGTTCCAAATATGAAAGTATAAAAATACACGTTCCAAATGATTAAAGTATAAAATTTCATATTCCAAATGATTAAAGTATAAAAGACTTGTTTCCAATGACTAAAGTATAAAAATTCACATTCCTATTGATTAAAGTATAAAAATACACGTTCCAAATATTAAAGTATTAAAATTCAAATTCCCATCGACTAAAGTATACAAATTCATATTTCTAATGATTAAAGTATAAAAAACTCGTTTCCAATTACTAAAGTATAAAAATTCACATTCCTATTTATTAAAGTATAAAAATACACGTTCCAAATGATTAAAGTATTAAAAAAACACATTTCAATGACTAAAGTATAAAAATTCACATTCCTATTGGTTAAAATATGAAAATACACGTTCTAAATGATTATAGTTTAAAAATTCACATTCTCAATGGATAAAATGTAAACAACTTTTCTTATTTACAGTTTAAAGTACGAAAATTCCCAATCCTAATGATAAAAATATAAAAATTAACTTTCCTAATGATTATAGTGTTCGCTTAGTTAATTTTCGTCTCTTCGTGCCAGATTTGATTTTGAATGCCCCAAATCAGGAACATGAAAAAAGAAATGATGTTATTACTTTTTACATTTGTTCGAGCTCGGTCATAATTTTGTTTCATGACTATGTTCGACCACATGTTGCCTGAATGAAACTACAGAAGCTCGCTGACTTATAATACAAAAGTATCCAATATTCACAATATTCATTTTCCAAGCATTGGGACATTTTTTAATGCCAAAAACATTCTTTTTCAAAGGAGAAGTAGAATTATAATTGAAAGATATCTTGGCACAGACACCTTTAAAGTTTGATCATACACGTATAAATTATTTTGTTAATCGTTCGCAGACATGGATAGAAGTTCAGGAATCATATTTTAACTGATTAAAACTGTTTAACTTCATTAATTCAGGAGCGAATGGTTATTCACAAATCGAACATTAATATTTTTTGATTAATTATACAGACTAATAACTATTTATGAATTTTTATACTTTAATCATTAGGAATGTGAATTTTTACATTTTAATCATTAGGACCAAGTAATTTTCAATATTTTTTCATTTGGAATGTAAATTTTAATATTTTGAACATTACGAATGTAAACTTTTTTTACTTTATTCATAAAGTATGTGAATTTTTATTCTTAATCATTTTTAAAGAGAATTTTTAATATTTCATTCATTAGGAATGTAAATTTGATATTTTGATTATTACCAATGTGAATTTTTGTACATTTAACTTTAAAAATGTTAATTATTATTGATGCGATTTATTCATTATGAATAATAAACGTGGTGTTTTCAATAAATTTCCAGACATTTTTGTACAGGCATTTTGAATTGGCGGAGACTCTTGAATATTCAGTATGTTATTGCTATACATCTTATGATACGACTGGCCAATTTTATGATTTCAGGATCAAATGAACAGCTACAACAACAATTGGAATACACACTACTAAAGCCTGATGGTCACAGCTGGTGAATTTCAAAAATGCAATCTGGACGTGAGGACACTTTAGAAGAACGATATGCAATAAAATTCTGTTTTAAACTTGGAAAAATACTACAGAAACCTATGGTATGCTTCAGACTGCTTTTCGACCATCTTGTATGAATCGAGCATCAGTTTTTGAGTGGCATAAGAGATTCAAGTAAGGCAGGGAGTCTTTAAGGGATGATGAGAGGTGTGGGAGGAGTAAGGGAGTCAATACACTAAAGTTGATTGGCCAAAGGGTTAGGGTTAGGGATAGGCTTATTATGTTGAGGTTTTAAGGGAGTTCAGGCAGAGATTCGGTCGGAAGAGGCCAGCACTCTTCAAATCGGTTCAGTGGCATTTCCAGCAGGACAATGCACCAGTCTACAACTCCATCCTTGTCACAGACTATTTGACCAAGATGGGCATCAAGACAGTTCCTCAGCCTCCCTATAGTCCAGACCTTGCTCCCTGTGACTTAGTTATTAATTAAGCTCAGAGGCTGTCGTTATGAGACAATTGAGGAGATGAAAGAGGCTGTGACAAAGGTCATTGACACGCTCACACAAGACGACTTCCATGGCGCATTCGAGAAGTTGTTGGAACGGTAGAACAAGTGTATTGCAGCCGGAGGAGATTACTTCGAAGGGGACTAGAGTTTCATGTGTGTAGTATCAATAAAAGTGCCCATACGAAAAAAGTCTGGAAACTTATTTAATGATCCTCGTATAAGTAAAACGTAAGGTTGGCGGGCTAGGTCGAGGGTGCCCCGAAGGCTTCCTTTTCAATAGCTACTACACTCAGGTGTAAGGGAGGGTGCTACTCCATTTTCTGGATAGCTGCACTTTACCCTTTAATCCTTACCTTATAATGCTGAGGGTTAAGCAAGGTGCAATCAAGTATAATTTTTTGAGTCTTTAGTATGACACGTCGTGTGATTGAACCCCTGTGTCCTGGACTATTGGCGAACACTCTACCCATTAGGCCAAGAATGCAGACAAACATCTTCCCGAAAGGCACCGGATCCATAACGAAAAAATGAACGCGAATAATATATTAATGCGGAATTTTTGTTTAATTGAAACGCAATTTCTTCCAGGCAACGGTCGCATCGATACTGCTATATGGATGCACTACATGGACTCTAACAAAACGGCTGGAGAAGAAGCTAGACGGCAATTACACAAGAATGAGGCGAGCAATCTTGAACAAGTCCTGGCGGCAACACCCCACAAGACACCAACTGTACGGCCACCTGCCTCCTATCACGAAAACTATTCAAGTTAGACGAACCAGACATGCAAGACACTGCTGGAGAAGCAGGGACGAACTCATAAGTGATGTACTCTTATGGACCCCCACACATTGCCGTGCAAAAGCAAGACGACCAGCTCGAACATACATTCAGCAACTATGTGAGGATACGGGATGTTGTCCAGAAGACCTGCCTCAGGCGATGAACGATAGGGAAAAGTGGCGAGAGAGGGTCAGGGATATCCGTGCTACCAGCACGACATGATGACGATGATGATGATGATATGGTTTCAGAGAAATTTTCATTTCTAGCCATTAGTCTTCGTGAATATAATCTGTCCAAAATTATGTGGTTTCAAGTAACTGCCTTTTTATTATAATCATTTGCGTATGCAGTTCCGCAGTTTCAAGCAATCATCTTTTAAGAATAGATTTAGGCCGTTCTATTATATTTACAGGGTCCTTTTTCACTCTAGACTCAACCCTACATAAGGATTTTTGGAACGTAATCTTATATTCAGCTTTTGAAATAATATTGTTCGTAATATTGGTTGTTCTCTACCCTTTAAGTCCCCTCTTCTCAGGCTTTCGTCGGTTGGTTAGAATTTATGATATATCGAGCATTGTAGGTTATTTGATGCCAAATCTTGTTCAAATACACAGACGCACACAGACACACATACACAGAGACACACACAGACACAGACACACATATATATATATACATGTATGAACAAGATTTGACTTTTCTAAAATATACATTTACACTTTATGTATATATATATATATGCTCCCCCATGGGGGTTGAGTTCTCTGGCGAAGGAAATGCCGGCCGCCGCTAGCGTAATGCAAAGCTCTTCGAAAGAATTGAGCACTCTGGTAGCCGATAGGGTATAAAAAAATGTAAACAATGGCTGCTGCTGCTGTTGCTAAAATAAAATACCTTAAAATTCCCTTAGCCAACGTAGTCTGCTTGGTCACCGAGAGGTCTGAAATACAGTCTAACGTAAAGTTGGACGGGTTTCGATCCCGGCTTCGAGCGTACTGCGTGTCTAGCCACACTGAAGAGTTCTGATAGAACGAACCAGTCTGTCTGTGGATGACAATATATATATATATATATATATATATATATATATATATATATATATTGATATCACAGTTGATATCATAGAATGGTTAAAAAATATTCAAATAAAAAAGAAAAACACAACATTTATACAATTTGATATCATCGATATTTCCAATGTTGAATACAATCATTATTTCCAATGGCTATCTAATTTAATTACAGGACATTAGGTTTTTTATTAAAAGTAAACCTCGACTCACAAAGAACAACCTTCTACTTTCACCGGTTTTTAAAAAATAAATAGCAGATTAGAATATAAGTAAAGAAATATTTAAAATAAACTAAAAAGAGAAATATTCAAACATGAATATATAAAAAGAGATTTCGTAAGGAAATAAATAAGGTTTTCTATCTCTTCTAGCGGAAAACGATGTAGGGAAGTCTACATAATAGCCTAAACACCATCTGAAGAAGATCATAACGACAAGAAATAAATGTATTATGAAAACACTACATTGAAGTTTGTTCTTCAAATTTGCAATATATATATATAGTATTGAATTAAATTTGGTGGGCTATTACAATGCAAAATAATTATTATTTGAGTCTAATTAACTTAAAAGTAAAATTTTATTGTCAGAGACTTTTTTTTTTATTAATGAACACGATGTTGGAGGTTCACTTTTTTTAAAAAAATGAACATGACACTGAAGGCTCAATTTTTTTTTGAACCTCCAACATCATGTTCATTTATAAAAAATGTCTCTGACGATGAAGTTTTATTTGAAATTAATTAGACGCAAATAATTATTATTTCGCATTGCAATAGTCCCCTAAATCAATTCAATTCTATAAAATAGAATAATTTGTGCAATTTTTCAAGAAAATTAGAATATATATATATATATATATATATATAAATCTTAAGCTAGGTAGGTTTTTGGTGAATATAAAAAACGGCGTTTTCTCCTTTATCATTGGTCGGTGTTAGTCTCCCTGATGATCCGTTAAGGTGAAACTTTAGTAGGAGAATTCCGACTCGCGATTTAAGTTGAATTTGTAATTGGCTCCACTCGTGTTGAGCACTCTTGTAATTAATTGTAGCATTGAAGTGTTTACGGCGGGTTTTATTTTTCTTTTGACTAACTGATGCATATCTCTTGATTTTTTTCAACTGGTGTGACGGGGTTAGCCTTTTCTTTCTTTTTGTCCTATGATATTTTTCTTTTTCCCCCGGGCGGTAATTCGAGATATTTTAATCTCTTGTTCCTGGCAGGTTTTTTCTTCTTTTTTTCTGGTAACCGTGAATGCTGGTAGATAGTAGATTAGAATATATATATATATATATATATATATATATATATATATATATATGTGTGTGTGTGTGTGTGTGTGTGTGTGTGTGTGTGGTTCAGTATAATACTAATTAGCAATTTAACATCTGGCTTTTATTTTCATTCAGCTGAATGCTTAATACCGAATAAAGTTCTCTTTATTATTAATCATATGTTTGCAAACACTGAGAAGGTTTCAAGTATTGCTATCTAACAATAACAATTTAATTTATCGTAAGTCATTCGTTTGAAAATAGTTAAATTATCAAAATGATCTACATGACCAATACATAGGACTCAGTTTCTATGCCTTAGGAGAATAGTGATTCTCCAGAATTGTAGCCTCACCATCAGATATAGTTTAGTGTTATAAGCAGAACACTCGTTGGGGACGGTGTTACCCCTTTGCAGAAATACAATCGGCGACCACAGCTGACTTTCAGTCTTTCTTCTCATAGTCGAACCAATTAGCCGATCATACCTAAACATCCCGGGTGAAGATTCCGACAGCAAACCTCTGAATGAATAGGTCCAGAAAGAGATTTAAAAAAAAAAATTTTTTTTCTCCTACAGGTGTTTTTAAACGTCCTTGCACAATCTTCAGGGAGCCTTTTGTTTGAAACACTTGGGGGAGTAAAATATATCTATCAAAACATATCTTTGTGCGCCTATTCATTTTAAAATATTTACTTTTTTTCTCTCTTTGGACCAACAATATATATATATATATATATACATATATATATATATATATGTGTGTGTGTGTGTGTGTGTGTGTATGTATATAAGGATTGTATGTGTGTGTGTGTGTGAGAGAGAGAGAGAGAGAGTGAGAGTGAATGACTTAGTTTGATATTGGATTCTAATTTAGAACCCCACCTGTAATTTTTGAGGCATAAAAATCTTATTTTAGAAAGTAATTTCGAGAATATTTTCCTTAATTTAATAAACTATTATTAGTCTCGACTCTAATTCTAAATTTTACTTACAGTATTTCTCTTGTTGAGGGCGTCTAATGAATGTTCAGTAGTTCAATTGGCTATCACTGGAAGATTGTTAAGTCAGGTGACTAAAATGCAAGAAGTAATAAGTAAGATTATCAACTTTTAATTAGTTTAACTAGTCATTGAAAGCTCCAGACCTAATTTTAATCAATGTATAACTCCCTGCTTTTCGTACGGGTCGGTTAGATTATTCAGGAGACGTCTAAATGAATAAAATTATGTGTGCATACGTAAAAAAAGAGGTGCCCGTGGTGTAATGGTTATCGTCGAAGGAAATGGACAAGGCGACTCGAGTTCAAATCCTGGACGTGACTGATTGCATTTCATATAGCATGAATATCCTAGGGAAAGGTATGAATCCAATTATTCTCCCTCCAGCTACGGGTAAATAGTAGGACAGACTAGGTTCTTCAGCCTTTGTAAGGCAACTAGTCTAGGAGAAGGAAAACTCTAAATTCAAACCTTTTAAACTCTGCTTAAAAATTGACCTTGTGTCATATCCTGCCCGAGTGGAGGGGTTGGTAAATAGTGTAAAAAAAGAGTTTATTCCAACGAAGAGAATAGAGTAGCAAGTAAGAGATGTGGAATATCAAAGTGAAGAGGAGAACCAATCCAATCCAAAGAAGAAAAGAGGTATCCAATACATGCAAACATTTTAGATGAACGTAGTTCGCTTGTTGGCTGAGCAGTATGGTACTAAGTCTAACGTAAAGTTGGGCGGGTTTTGATCCCAGCTTCAAGCGTCCTACGTGTTTAGTCACATTGAAGAGTTGTGATACAACGAAACAGGCTGTTTGTGGATGACATATATATACACTCCCCCACGGGGGTTGAGCACCGGTGAAGGAATATACGACTGCCACTCGCATAATGCAAAACTCTTTGAAAGAATTGAACACTCTGGTATCCGGTAAGGCAAAGATATAAACAAACGAAGGCTGCTACATAATGCCTTATAATTCCCGCTCTGTCATGGTTCGCTTGTTGCCTGAGCAGTATGATACTAAGTCTAACGTAAATTTGGGTGGGTTTCGATCCCAGCTTCAAGCGTCCTACGTGTCTAGCCACACAGAAAAGTTGTGATACAACGAAACGGTTTGTCTGCCGATGGCAATATATATATATATATATATATATATATATATACATTATGGGGAATGAAATGCCCTGATATTAAAAATGTTGTCTGTTCCCAATTCTATAATATTTGTTATATAAAATAGATTTTTATTTCCAAGAATTGAGTTATTTTGATATTGCCTTATATGACCTCGTTGTACCTCAATTTTAATATCGATCAACATAGAAATTTACATTAAAATTCATTTTTTCAGGATATAATTTTTGGCGAAATAGGTGTAATAGGATGTTTTATTATTTAGCGATATATTTATATAATCTTATTTATTGATATAGTAATATGAATAATTCTAACCCTTCGCACCTGTCCTAAAAAATAATTACAGGTTTACCTGCTGTTATATAATTACGAAATGATTTTTTTTATATTAATCATTTTTCGTTAATTATATTTTATCATTCAGTTTGGTTGGGCTTTGAACTATTCGGGTCTTAGTTCAGGTGCACAGACATTGGTACAGTCTACGCTCGTGCGCAGAGGATATGACAGTCACAATTGTCATAATAAACCCCAGATAGAAAATGGAACTGGAGTTTGAATGACGTCATGCCCGAAAGCGATGGGCTGTGAATTTGGGTATTTTGAAAAACAGTCAGTTGGGGACAAGATGCCGAATTAAGAACCAGCGGCAGACAGAGGTGTGCCTGGTTCGTCTAACTTGGATAGTTTTCGTGATGGAATGTCGGTGGCCGTATAGTTGGTGCTTTGTAGGGTGTTGCCGCCAGGACTTGTTTAATACTGTTCGCAACATTCTTGTGTAGTTGCCGCCTAGCTTCTACTCCAGTCGTTTTGTTAGCGTCCAAGTGGTGCATCTATACAGCAATATCGACACGACCGCTGCTTAGAAGAAACTGTGTTTAATTTTATCGGTCAGGTCTGATTTCCATTTGACTGATAGCTTACCGATAGCTGTGCATGTCTTCGTTAGCCGCGTGTCGATGTCTTTTTCAGTTGATGAGACACTGCTTCCTAGGTTGGTGAATTCGTCAAACAGTTTCAGAGAGGTTCCAAAATAAATAATTTTTGTAGAAGCCCAGTGCTAATGTACTTAAATGTCTTTAGCAACTGGCACTAATTATAGAATTCCATTTAAAAGCAAACGCCATAATCTTCAACGGCAAAGACACCCTTACACAGTAGTAATATGCTTAAACAAAAGTTACATCAATTTTGTAATAGCTCCTCCTCTGATGAAAGTACTAGGTATACATACAACTATGGACAATACATAAATCAATTCCCCCCGAATACGATAAAAGTGATACGGGAATTCGAACGCATCCAGAAGAAAATATGTAAACATAAAATATCTATTATGTTTAATAAAATTTGTATATATATATATATATATATATATATATATATCAGAATAACTTTAAATGCACCATACATCGTAAGTTCTAAAAAATACCTTTTTTCCGTCAAGTTTCGTCAGAGAATGCAGTGATAATAGAAAGCAATACAAATGAATAAAGAACTCTACTCAGTAGTCGTCGACAATAATACCCCCCCCAAAAAAAAAGACAAAAAAATACAAAAAATAACCCCCAAAATCCAGAAAAACTCACTAAGTTTAAAAAAGAAAAACAAAAAACATAACAAAAAACGATTACCTGGAAGGGTTAGAGAGTTTTTTTTTTGGGGGGGGGGTTTCTTCGGATTTTAGTCTGATTTAGTTATTGTGTAATCACTGATCTACAACTGTTTGTGCTAGGGGTGCTTTATATCACCAAATACCAACCAGCTCTCTGCAAGAAAAAAGAATTTCTCCAAACATGATCATCATCATGTCGCGCTGGTAGCACGTATATCCCTGACCCTCTCTCGCCACTCCTCCCTATCGTTCATCGCCCTAGGCAGGTCTTCAGGACAAATTTGTTTAATCCTGCTGTTTACACTGCCACCGATCAGATCTCTTTATTTCACGGTATTCCATGCTTTTGTCACGGTGTTCTCTATCTTGTTGTGATAGAAAAAAAGAAGGTAGATCTTGAGAAAATTTTTGGGTCGTCTTCAGCGTGAGATTTTTGAATTTTAAAATCACGTTTTAATGACACAGTAAAATATACGAAACAACATGCAAAAAAACCACGTCATGAAAAAATTAAGGAGAAACACAGCGTCTATAAAAAGTCGGTTTGTATTAGTAGAGAAGGAAAGAAGAAATAAGAGAAAGAGGGAAAAAGATGAAATGCGAAGGAAAGAAGGGAAAAAGAAGACACGAGATGGAAGAAAGAGGGAAAAAGAAATAGCGTGAAAAAGAGGGAAACTATTGTGGACAAATAGAGTCAGGGTATCTAGTTGGGAGGCAGATAGAGGTATCTATTAAGTTATCTCTGTTTGTGTAAATTGAAATCGTTTAACATTATTTTTAGCTAGATAAGGTGATATTTTATTAAATCCTGGTCTCTGTTGTATGGTTTTGTAATGTGAAATGGCAGATGATTCAATAATTCTACGTTTGCTTTTATCATAAATGAATGCAATGATGTTCGATGTTGGAAGTCGAATGAGTGGTTATTTGAGATGTTTTGAATGACCAAAGAGTTAGAAAGATTACCTGATTTAAAGTCCCTTCTGTGTTCATTGATTCGTTTCGGTAAATTTCTACTTGTCTTGGGCAGTCCTACCAGCAAATCCTATGTATGCATGCCTCGGAAAAGGATTTTATTTTACTGTTATTATTCATTCATGATAAACACACACACACACACACACACACACACACACACACACACACACACACACATATATATATATATATATATATATATATGGAAGAAAATAATGGATAGTAATCCGACAGTTTGTGAAGAAAAATTGACAAGTAATCCAAATAGAAAGGGGAGATTTATTGAGAAACAAAGTCGACACTATAGCGTTTCGGTTCTGCTGAACCATCATTAGGACTATGAGGGGTTATATTAGTGATGTTTAAAAAATACAGATTTATATGATTTGAACTTTGTCGAAAACGAGGAATGATTCGAAATCTCTTGATGAACTTACTAAACGTGAATTCTGCACAATGTTTCTAATATCAGGTGACGTATTTTAAAGAAACGAACGCTGATTCATTGATCAAACGGCCAACTTTTTCTTGTCATAAACAGCCAACTTTTCTTGTTGCACAACTTTTCCAAATTTTATATATTTTTTCACTTTTATACATCCATCGTTAACTTAACATCACTAATATAACCCCTTATAGTCCTGATGATGGTTCAGCAGAACTGAAACGCTATAGTGTCGACTTTGTTTCTCAATAAATATCCCCTTTCTATTTGGATAACTTGTTGTCAATTTTTCATATATATATATATATATATATAGGATAGCGTTGACATACATCAAACAGTGGTTGGTTGGTGACTGTCAGTTTTTTGCCAACGCAATCATCGGATAAAACGCCGGTGACTTTGAGTTTACGTAATCCTAACATAAATATATGATTTCTTAACGATATCAAACACTTTCATATTTATCAATAGAGCAAAGCATCTTATTGATAAGAATATATAATCTGCTAGATGAGAATGCGTGGAAGTAACCTTTCGTTAACCCCTAATTTTTTTTTTTTGGGGGGGGGTATTTTGTTTTTTGTTTTGCTTTTAAACGACGTGATATCTAGCTAGAAATCTATGTACCTATTTCTCTATCGCCTTGTGTGAGTGTATGCGTGTGTTTTTCAAGTGCTTGAGAGGTTTCATATCAGGACTACTGCCAAGAAAGAAAGAAAGAAAGAAAGAAAGAAAATTGAATTGAAACTAGAAAGAAAGAAGGAAAGGAAGGAAGGAAGAAAGAAACAAAGAAACAAAGAAAGAAAATCAAAAAGAAGCTAAAAAAAGAAAGAAAGAAAATCAAATAGAGAGCTAAGAAAGAAAGAAAGAAAGAAAGAAAGAAAGAAAGAAAGAAAGAGAGAAAACCGAATAGAAGCTAATGGAGAGAAAACAAAAGAGAGAAAGAAAGGAAATTGAATTGAAACTAGAAAGAAAGAAAGAAAGAAAGAAAGAAAGAAAATCAAATACAAAATTCGATCCATATATTAAACACATATTCAACAAAATGTTATTAAAAATGCCTCTCATGACCAAATCTTCACTTGAAGTTTAAGTTTTATCTCCGTTTGGTGCCTGCATTAGAATAATATGATATTCAGTAATGGAAACGAAGAATTTGTTATCAAGGTTCATTTTAGGAAAAAAACCAAAAAATTGGCGAAGAAATGAATTCCCTTCATATACTATGATTCTTTAGTTTCTGGTTCTACTTTGTTCGTTTCTTTTTTTCTTTTTCTTATTTCAGGTTTTCTTGAACTTTTAGAGAATTGAAACGCTTAATAATCGTCCCCGCCTTTTTCCTGACTTTATTCAGTACCAATTTACCAAACACTTAGATCAATGCCTGTGAACTTATCTTAGTCGGAAGCCATTTTGCATAAATCTCGCATTGAATTTTTATAATTTGCTGCCATTTTTTTATGATTTCAAACGTTTTTACCAAAGAAGCATTGTTTCTGCCATCATTTTGAAATAATGTTTTTTTTTTTAATTTATCGATTGTATCTTAAAAAAGAAAAAAAGAAGTCAAATTATAATAGAGAAAGTTTTAACAAATGTAAAATTCAAAAAAGGCAATGGAAGAAGAAAGAAAAATAAACAAATTCATGAAAAGAAAGAAAGAAAGAAAGAAAGATTGAAAGAAAGAAAGAAAGAACATGCAATCAACGCAAGAATTTAGGAAAAAATGAATTAATAGGAAAGAGAGAAAGAAAAAAAGAAAATGAAATGGGATCTAGAAATAAAAAAAAAGATAAAAGAAAGAAAGAAAGAATGAATGTAAGAAAATTAAATGGATTTAAAATTAGATGGAGGAAGAAAAAATTTCAAAGAAAGAAAGAAAGAAAGAATCGAGAAATTTTATGGCCAGAAAGAAATAACAATAAAAGAAAGAATGAAAGAAAGAAAGAGAAGAATGAAAGAAAGAACAAAGAAATTTTAGAAAGAAAGAAATGATAAGAAAAAAACCAAAGAAAAAAAGAAAAAATATTAGAAAAAAAGAAAGAAAAAAAAGAAAGAAAGAATGTATAATTGAAAAAAAAAGAAAAAAAGGAAAAATGATGAGGAACAAAGTGGGAAAATGAAAGAATAGAAAACGGAATAAATAAAGAAAGAAAAAAAAATTAAAAGTAAAATCGAAAAAGTGAAGTAAATAAATTAATAGATGAATAATGAAAAAGTGAAAATATGTATATAAATGTAAGAAAGAAAGAAAGAAAGAAAGAAAGAAAGAAAGAATAAAACAAGGATGAGTGGGGGAAAGAAACGAAGGAATAAAGTAGGAAAAAGAAAGTGAATAAGAATAAAAGGGAGAAATAAAGAGAGTATGAAAGAAAAAAAACTAAAAATTAAACTTGAAAAAGTGAATTAAATGAATAAGTAAATAGAAGAAAAAAGAAAGAAAGAAAGAAAGAAAATTGAATTGAAACTAGAAATAAATAAATAAATAAAGAAAGAAAGAAAGAAAGAAAGAAAAAAAGAAAATCAAATAGAAGCTAAAAAAGAAAGAAAGAAAGAAAGAAAGAAAAAAGAAAGAAAGAAAATCAAATAGAAGCTAAAAAAAGAAAGAAAGAAAACTGAATAGAAACAAATAGAGAGAAAATGAAAAGAAAGAAATAAAGAAATAAAATTGAATTGAAACTAGAAAGAAAGAAAGAAAGAAAGAAAATCAAATAGAAGCTAAGAAAGAAAGAAAGAAAGAAAGAAAGAAAGAAAGAAAGAAAGAAAACTGAATAGAAGCTAATGGAGAGAAAACAAAATGAAAGAAAGAAAATTGAATTGAAAAATGAAAGAAAGAAAGAAAGAAAGAAAGAAAGAAAATCAAATAAAAAGAAAGAAAGAAAGAAAGGAAGAAAACTGAATAGAAACTAATAGAGAGAAAATAAAAAGAAAGAAAGAAAGAAAGAAAGAAAGAAAATTGAATTGAAACTAGAAAGAAAGAAAGAAAGAAAGAAAGAAAGAAAGAAAATTGAATTGAAACTAGAAAGAAAGAAAGAAAGAAAGAAAGAAAGAAAGAAATCAAATAGAACAAAAAAGAAAGTCGGATTGTAAAGAAGGGTGAAAATAAAGGAAATAAACCAAAAAGAATTAAATGAACCTGATTAGCCATTCCAAATGTTTTGCCAACTTTCCTTGTCGGAGCGTGTCCCTGGGGATGCCAGATAAGATGTCGGCTTATTTCTGTTGGTTTTATTAATAGTAATCATTACTCGACGTTCTTTCATTTGGCCATTCTATCTATGCTTCAGAGGTCGTTCTTTTATTTTCTTTGTCACGATTTATAATAACAAGTAACGCTTCTTCTAATCCCATATTTATGAGCGCTTATCTACGAAGATATCAAAACGTAACTTGTCATTGATTTAGACCCGATTTAGGAATGGTTCTCTGCTTTCAAGAAGGCTAGTTGTAGCTGTATATTACATAAAGTTATTAAAAGGAAAAGCAGACGACACGATTTGTTTAGTTTGCTAGCTTCTTGAATTATTTACCATAACTAGTTATCAATGTTCGAAAGAAAATGGAAGCCAGGCTTCACGGTTGTTGATTTTCAAGGCACACAAATTTTCTTCACGAAATAATTTTTATTGATATTTATTCTTTCTTTCTTTCTTTCTTTCTTTCTTTCTTTCTTTCTTTCTTTCTTTGCCTATTTCTTCTTTCTTTCTTTCTTTCTTCCTTTCTTTGTCAATCTTTTTCTTTCCTTTGCCTATTAATTCTTTCTTTCTTTCTTTCTTTCTTTCTTTTATAGTTTTCATACTCTTCTTTTTCTTTCTTTTTCGTTCATATTCATTCTTTTTTTTTGCTAATCTATTTTTTCTTTCTTTATTCTTTCTTTCTTTCTTTTTCAATATATTCTTAATAATTTTTCTTTCCTTTGTCTATTTATTCTTTCTTTTTTTCTTTTATATTTTCCCTCTTTTCTTTTTCTTTCTTTTTCATTCATTTTCTTTCTTTTTTTGCTAATTTATTTTGCTATTTCTTTCTTTCTTTCTTTCTTTCTTTTCCAAATTTTTTCTTTTTTCTTTCTTTTTTTTCTTTTGTTCATATATTTTTATTCTCTTCTATCTTTTGCATATGTCTTTTTCTTTCTTTCTTTCTTTCTTTCTTTCTTTCTTTCTCATTCATTTTCTTTTTTCTCATGGTAATTCATTCTTTCTTTCTTCCTTTCTTCCTTTCTTATGCCAATCTCTTTCATCTCTTTATCAATTTCACCATTAAAATTTTTCGAAAGCTCTCAGAATAGTTGAGGTCATATTAATCTACGTACATAGAAGGATAGAATAACAACTCCACTTGTTCTATTCGCCAAAACGAGGCTCCTGTCTTCTCGGAATACATATCCTCCCAGTATAACCTCCATTGAAGTTTTTTTTCAATAGATTTTCCTTCTGGTGCCGACAGTCCTTCTACCGTATGCATTTCTTTCGCCAATCGCAATTTTACCTATTCCCTTTGAAATCTTCTGATCGAAAATCAATACCTTTGATCTTTATGCCACAGAACTGCTGCGTTTGACAGCGAGGAACGACCCGCCTTTTGGTAAACGTCATCATAAAAATGATTTATCAATTCCTGCTTTTTTCTTCTTTATTTCAGGGTAGAAAATAAATATGTACCAAAATCTTGTATCAGTGTTTTTACTGTAGGTTATCTTCATTAGGATTAGTCTAGGCTTACCCCTTATATAGCCAGCGGGTCAATTTCAGTTTTATTTCTAAATTAAAAAAAAAATCAGTGAAAATATATTCATAAACTGTCTGAATTTAACTGCATGTACCCATTCAGGATTTTTATGCTTAGAATCACGTTCATTGTAAGTAAAGTTGGCGACCGTAGTCGTGGGTAACCAGAAGGCTCCATTTTCAATAGCTACTACACTGAGGCGTAGGGGAGGACGTTACTCCTTTTCCTGGATTTCTCGACGTTACCCTTGATACGTACTTTATATTGCTGAGTGTTAAGCAAGGAGGTACCTGTGGTGTTATGGTTATCGTCGCAGGAAATGAACACGGCGACACGAGTTCAAATCCTGGACGAGACTAATTGCATTTCACATAGCACTAATACCCTTGGGAAAGGTAGGAATCCCGAAACACTGACGACTTTCTTTAGTTCAGGTGTGAAACGTTTATTGACTTCTTGAGCTTAGTCTTTCAACACGACGAGAGAGAGACACAATTTTTACTATGCTAACCGTCCCATCTGACCCAACAAACGCGCAGCGCATCCCGTAGCCCCACTGGACTCCTCTCGTCCAACTTCAAATTTCAACTGCTGCTTTTTCAAAAATCACCAAAATTCCCAGCCCATCGCTTCTGGGCATGACGTCATTTACATCCCAGTCCCATTTCCCATCTGGGGGTTTTATGATGACATCTGTGATTGTCACATCCTCCTTGAGCGAACGTGAACACCTGCGCTCAATGTGTGCACCTGCACGTGCACTAAGCCGAATAGTTCTAAGCCTAACTAAACCGAATGATAAGATATAACCAACGAAAAATGATAAAATAAAAAAAAAATCATTCCGCAATTATATAATATACCAAAGTTAGAATATCGTCTGCCATAATATCTTCCCCAAGCTGGAAGTAGAATAGTTGGATTCATACCTTTTCCAAGAGCTATGGGAACTGCAAACAGGATTTGAACACGGGGACACGTCCATTTCTACCAACGATAGCCATTACACCACGGACATAGTACATATGAATATGATATAGATCTAAGATCTCTTTGCTCGCGCTGAGATTAACAATAGCTCAGGGATTTGCCAGGACACAGATGCCGAACACAATGTTCTCGATCATTTACCCATAGCTAACAGAGAGAATAAGAGAAAGAGTCATGCCTTTCTCAAAGAGAACGGTTCAAATGTGTAAAATAAAGGGAAAAGCTCGCAAGGAGTAATAAATATAGAAATAATAATTTGAAATACTGAGCATTATAATGATAAATAAATTAACCGTAATACACACACATATATGAATATATATATATATATATATATATATATATAATCCTCCCAGCATCTACATCTGCATCTACACAAAAATGTTAAACAATGATCATATACACAAAAGTACTGAGGAAATATGATAATTTCCAATAAAAAATATTTTAAAGTTGTAAGGACAGAGAGTTTAAAGAAAATCATCTTCGGCTGGGACTACATGCCAACTTGTCTGCAGACTCATCTGAATTTCAACTCCTGTTGATAACAAAACACACACACACACACACACACACACACACATATATATATATATATATATATATATATATATATATATATATATATACTGACTTTACAACACATTAGATAGATAGATAGATATATAGATAGATAGATATGATTTATGGTAGATAGATATTTACAAAAACATACAAAAATAGCTTGATAGATTCAGAGTTAGATATCAAAGCGTAGATAACTACATAGCTATTTAAACCCCCACCCCACCACACAGATAGATAGATAGATAGATAGATAGAATTAGCGCTAAATAGGTATATATGTATTCACAAAACTTAGCTTGATTCCTAAATCGATAGATACAGTGAGAGTTTGATATCAAAACATAGATACCAAGATATTTAAATAGACTGATATATAGACATGGACAGACGTAGATAGATAGATATATAGATATGAACATACATTTTCAGATAGATAGATAGATAGATAGTCGTGAGAATAATATGCGTAGGAGGTAGAGTCAATCGATAAGCCATCAAAACCTTACAATCATCGTGCCATTTAAAAGTAACAAAATCCTTCTGAAAGGATGAACAGATTAAAATAACGAGTTACAGGTTACTTAGACACCTATTCCATAGCAGCAGACAGTTATTTGGCGACATAAAGTGAGAGACAAACTTATTTCGTTTTCGATGAAACATTGTTGTTGTTTTTTTTGTTTTTTTTTTCTGCATTTGACGTTTTCCGTGTTTTATGGGTGTCGTTCTCTTTCGTACTCTTGACACGATCAATTCCCGCCGCGACAACGGCGCATGCTTGGATTATGTGTAACAATGATATCAATCGAGACTTTAAAAAGCTGGAGACAAATTGCCTGAAAGAATGGATGCGACTAGATCAGAATACATTCTAAAGTCAAGGCAGACATGTAATAAGTTTCAAAATAAGTTTTAACAAGGAACAAACAAACAAATGTTTATTGACGCATCTATATGGAACCGTTTGTATAGAAAAAAAGCATCAATGGCCTATTTTAAATCCAGTCTATGTTTTTTGTGAGGACTTATACGTAGGCGAACGTCGGTCAGAGGCTAAGGTTTACATGTCTCTCGTAGAGGTGCAATTGGCGTAACAGTTACGGTCGAAGAAAGTGCTCAATATAGTAAGGCAGTTTGGACTTTTAACATTGGAATGATAAACGGTGTACGAGAAGGACAATAGTAAATTCTAACTAAACCAGGTGAGAGATATATTCCGCATGTCTCTTTTTGCACAATGCGCGTTACTTAGAAGGGTCCCATTACGAAACCAGTCTATCAAGGCAGTTTTAGTATAACGGTGACAAGAGATACAATGCTGGACGAATCTTTTTTCCTTTTAATTTGTGCTAATGCTTTTGGCAGAGGCATGGATCCATCATTTCACTCTTCAGCTATATGTATACCGAGGGAAAGGTAAGGCTCTTAATCCTTTCTTCGACAATTAATCTAGGATAAAGTTAGTGCTCTTCAGTCTTCCTTTGATAAATGGTATTTGGTATTTGTCGTGCACCCCATGTACGCGCGGGTTTTTGCGGCTACTTCGTGCGCGCGAGTTAATCTGGGTACCGTAGCTCAAACATGCCTGAAGATTGCAAAAATGTCTTGAAACTCGCTGGTATTCCTCGAAAAATACGCGCCTCAGACGCCAGGTGATAAACCCAGTCCTCTCCATAGAGGTTTAGAGCCGAGGGGAAACCCTCCTGAGACTCAAGGACGCTGTTCTCAGCAACAAGAGGCGTATATTGGGCTTCCCCGGCACCTGCGTCAGGCAGCCTCTATCGATTGCCACCAAGCCAAGACACCTTTGACCCGTTCTGTGTAGCCGGCCGAAGTGTCTCCCAACTCTGTGCTGGTACTTACAAACCAAATCAAAATACGGAGGTTGTCACTTGATCCCAGTAACTAAATAAAGAATAAACACGCATTCAAAATTTCATTCCCTTATTTATTAATGGTGTTAAAAATTCAAGCCGACAATCTTTTAGGACAGAACGAAGTACAGTTACTGCGCACCATGCAGTCTTCATTGACAACTAGTCTACAAGAAAGAAAACTCTATATAAAAACCAGCTGTACTCCATTTTAAACAATTGGCTTTTTGCTATATTATGCCTATGGGGGATGGATTGTTTGAGTACGTACGTGCCTATCTAGGCTAGTATTCGTTCTATATACTAGTTGACCAATCATCATGTAGTAAAAGGGGGTGGTGGTGGTGGATGGTAGGTATGCCTTCTCAGCAACAGAAAGAAAAGAGTATCTCGTAAGCAGTTGTACAAAGGAAGGAAATGGATTCCGTGATTTGTTTTCCTTACAGTTGTATCCTCAGACAATTGGGCTGCCTCAGTTGACTAAAGGTAACAACACACGCGCCTAGCAGCCCTTCCTCAGTATACTTCTGGTCAATCAGTCAGTCAAAAAGCCGTCCACAAAGAACAACAACAACGCCAATCCTGCTACTGGCATGCTCTTTTATGCAAAGTCTGGCATAAGAAATTTACATATGCGGTATGTTTCTTCTCGTGACACTCGAGATCAACCCACTATAACTTCTGCCTTCGGAAGTGAACATATTCTCTACTGCCCGACATGTAAGGCACAATCTTACGCGCTTTAATCCAGGAGGTAAGTTTCTCCTCTCGCTACACATCACTTGGAAGGTTTCATGCACAAAAAGGAATAAAGATTATTTCCGACTGAAACAAGCGATACGAAAGTTTGCATTGTGGGTTTTTGAGTAGGATTCCTACAATGCTGTCATGTGGATGTCTTTTTTATGAGACTAACCGTTAGCAGTTTGTTTCAAGGGGGTTCGATATTTTCCTTAGAATATAAAGACAATATGCTAATATTGTAATATAATGGCCCGAGGGATTTCGTTTTATATATCTTGCCTTTCGGTTTAGTTGGGCTGGTAACCTTTAGCTTAGCGCATGGGTTAATTAGATGCAAACATGAGCGCAGGTTTTCACACGCGCGCGGAGCGGACGTGTCATTCAGAGATGTCACAATTGAAACCCCCGAGAGAAAATATGACCGGGTGGTGTGAATGACGTCATGCACCGGAAGCGAGCGCAGAAGATTTTGGGGATTTGAAAAAAAGTCAGTTGAGTTGAATTTTCGCGTCCGAGGAAGACGGTTGACTTTCGGGGTTCGCCGAGGCCTTGCGGCAGGTGTCGCACGTGGTTTGGGGCAGATGGAAAAGCCAACATAGAAAGAATGTGTATCTCTCTCCTTATGTCGAAAAACCTTTTAACTCAAAGGTAATAAATATTTCGTTCCTTAACTAAGAAGTCGTAAGTGTTTTTTTGTGTTTCGGGATTCCTATGTTATATATATATAAGTTATGAACATTCTATGTACATTTCACATATTCATGTATGGCTATGTTACAATATCTATGAAGGACGGTTAGGAAACTTACAGGGATAGTCGGCTTGATTTTTTATTAACATTAACAAATATGGGAACGAAACTTTAAATTCAATGACATCCTTTCTATTTTGATATGGTTTGCGAGTATAAGCAAAGTATCACACATATACTAACAGAACAACACAACATTTTCCGTTTTAGCTTTTTGGTAACCGCAAAGTAATCACACAAAAAAGTTCTTGGAAAACGAAAACTAGATAATTGATTTCTGTTTTGCATATTTTTTAATTAGATTCTACTTTACATGGTAAAAGAAAAAGAAATTCGGTTTATTAAACCCGACAAGAACAATGGGATTCTAAGATAAACAATAAATCGAACCATTTATTTAAATCTAGAAATTTAAGCCAGATTTCCATCCCAGCTTGAAACCTCTCACGTGTCTTACCACACTAATGAATTGTGATACAACGAAAAAGACTGTGGATGTTTATATATATATACATAGTCATCCACAGACAAACTATTTCGTTCTATCAGAACTCTTCAGTGTGGCTAGACACGCAGGACGCGCGAAGCCGGGATCGAAACCCGTCCAACTTTACGTTAGACTAAGTTTCAGACCTCTCAGCCAGCAAGCGGACCACGTTGGTGAAAGAATTTTTAAGGTATTTATTTAGCAACAGCAGCAGCAGCCTTTGTTTACATTTTTTTATACCCTATCGGCTACCAGAGTGCTCAATTCTTTCGAAGAGCTTTGCATTACGCTAGCGGCGACCGACAATTCCTTCGTCAGAGTGCTCAACCCCCATGGGGGAGCGTGTGTGTGTGTGTGCCCGTGTGTGTGAAGTAATTGCTTGCCGAGCTCAAGAAAATATTGATTAAAAGAAGTACTTTTTCATTGAATTCGCTCATAGATATCCAACGAAAACGAAAAGTATTCAGAGAAACTAAATCCCTCTCGAAAGATGAAAAACTGAAAGAACTCGTCCTTAATTACCGAATCACCTTTCCCATTGCATCAAACATGAAAAATTGTAAACTAAAATCAATAAGAAAATATATCATTTTGTTTGGATAATGAGTTTTTTTCTGCGTTTGAAATTGTCAGTGTTTTATTGGTGTAGTCCATTTCATTCTTGCCCAGTCGGCTGGTGATGTAGAATACACCGACTGCACCTCTGCAGAGGGGTAAGACTCCACCCAATGAGTATCCTGTTATGATACTAAATAATCTGATGGTGAGGTTCCAGTAATGCTGGGGCTTTAGGGAATGCAGAGCACCCCTTCATTGCCATTACTCCCAGGTACACTCTAGCCTGGCGCGGTTGCACCTGATAGGGCCCTATCTATGGGTTAAATAGAACTAACAGCATACTTATGCTAAACTGAATTATTTCATTAAACTGAATAGTCTGAAATAGAAATGTGTTTGACAATTAAATCGTACTTACATTTAAACTGCGTGCTTATGCTAAACTGAATTATTTGAAATGGAACTGTTTTTTAACATTGAAACTGTACTTACACTAAACTGAATTGTTTAATATAGAACTGTTTTAACATTTGACTGTGTGTAAACAAAATCAGTATTTATACTGAACAGAATTAGCTGAATTAGAATTGCTTGAGTAAAATGAATAGCTTGAAATAGAAATGTTTTTCACAATTAAACTGTGCTTACATTTAAACTGCGTACTTCTGCTAAACTGAATTGTTTGAAATAGAATAATTTTCATAAAAACGGATATGGCGTTAAATAACCTATCAAGGTTGATATACCATAAAAACCTAAACAACCAACCAACCAACTACCGTTTCATTCATTTGACTCGATTATTTCCCCCCACGGCAGCGGCACATTATTTGTGGATTATTTGTGATAATGGTTTTGCTAGTGGCTTAAACTGTATTTTGATGTTTGACACCTTTGGTTAATATTTAGATAATTTTGGCAAAGAGCTCCTTATTTTCGATTGAGTAGAAAAGAAACAGAGATTTATAGATCTCTTACTTAAAGAAAGAGCGTACATCATTAATCCTGGTGATGGGTTTGAAATCAAAATATACAGCCATTTTGAGTAGAGTATGATCACAAGATGGCATGGACGTAATGGCAGTAAAATGAATACTCTCTATCCCCTATATCTCAAGAAAAAGAGTCTAAACCTCTGGTTCAGCTTAATACCACTCCCGGTACATCACTTGGGTGGATGGGAAGGTCTTACCCCAGTAAGATACAGTCGGATACAATCAAGGTATTAGAAGACCTTCAGATCGTAAAGTTGATTAGTTGTTTGGGTTTAATGACATGCGCAGTGGCTTCAATAAATTTCCAGATTTTTTTTGTACAGGTATTTAAAATTGTTGTAGTCTCTTGAAAATTCAGTATGTTATTGCTATACATCTTATGAGATGACTAACCAATTTTTATGGTTCAGGTTCAAATGAACGGCTACAGCAGCAATTGGAATACACCCTACTAAACCCTGATTGTCACATCTTGTGAATTTCAAAAATGCAAGCTGGACATGAGGACACGTTAGAAGAACGATATGCAATAAAATTCTGTTTTAAACTTGGAAAAAATGCCACAGAAACGTATGGAATGCTTCCGACCCTCTTTTGGAGCATCTTGCATAAATCGAGCATCAGTTTTTGAGTTGCATAAGAGATTCAAGGAAGGCAGGGAGTCTTTGAGGGATGATGAGAGGTGTGAGAGGAGTAAGGAAGTCAACACACCAGATTTGATTGGCCAAAGGGTTAGGGTTAGGTTACTATGTTGAGGTTTTAAGGGAGTTCAGAAAGAGATTCCCTCGGAAGAGGCCAGCACTCTTCAAATCGGATCAGTGGCATTTCCACCAGGACAATGCACCAGTCCACAACTCCATACTTATCACAGACTATTTGACCAAGATTGGCATCAAGACAGTTCCTCAACCTCCCAATAGTCCAGGCATTGCTCCCTGTGACATTTGGGTAATTCTCAAAGCTCAGAGGCTGTCGTTATGAGACAATTGAGGAAATGAAAGAGGCTGTGACGATGGTCATTGACACGCTCACACATGAGGACTTCCATGGGACCTGTCCGAAGTTATTGAAACGGTACAACAAGTGCTTTGCAGCCGGAGGAGATAACTTCGAAGGGGAGTAGAGTTTCATGTGTGTACTATAAGTAAAAGAGCCCATACGAAAAAAGTCTTACTATCAAATTGTTTATTGGGTATTATCGTCTAGGTATAAATAACCACGTCAATCGATAACAGAAATACCTCGATATTCAGCGATTATATTTTCGCTGAAGAAAACACTTTTTACATTCAGTAATTCATGAATAAAAGTTTATTCTAAAATCAGTCATTATTTTCCGAACAACCACGTCAATGAAAAAATGTTGCAAGACTTTGTTAAATCAGCAATCATTTAGGATGACAGGTATTGCCAGACAAGGGGTGTCCCTCGATCGGTTGTATGAACCCCAAAAAGAGAAGTTTCCAGGATAGGATACGAAATTTTATACGGAAGCGAGTTTTTGAGTGTCAAAAGTCAATACGAAGATGCCAATTTTCCCAGGTCCCCACTGTATAAGTGTGAAAATATCTATTTTGGTCCCATGTACGTGTCAAACATATCTGTTTGAAAAGTACTGGTATTAGATATTAGAACTTGAAAACATAAAGAGGTGTCCTCGTGGTGTAATGGTTAAAACGATGGACTGCGGAATCGTAGTAAGCGAGTTCGTACTCCAGTCGTGCTATTACGTTCACTCGGGAAAGGTATGAACCCCCTTATCCTTCCAGCTATGGGTTAAATAGTACCACTATTGTTCTTCTAGGAGAATAGCTTTGGCATTAAATAACCTTCAAAGGTTGATATGCCATTAAACAACGAAAGAAAACTTTGAAAACACATACTTGTATATAGGCAAACGAGATAGTCACTTGAAACCAGAAATGTTTTTAGATTTTTGTATTTATTTCGTTGAAGATTTGGTTTTCTATAAAGGATTATTTTCGTTAGTTATTTTAAGCCATATTAGTGTTTGCAAAAAAAAAACAAAAAAACTTTGCTATAACCCTCCCCCCCAAAAAAAAAACATCTGCAATGTGTGAGCATCCGACCAGATGTGTTGTTTTTGAAATTCTGAAACGCAGTTTCTTCCAAGCAGCGATCGTGTCGATACTGCTATATGGATGCACTACATGGACGCTAATTAAACGGATGGAGAAAAAGCTTGACGGAAACTACACAATAATGCTGCGAGCAATATTGAACGGGTCCTGAGGGAAGTACCCCACAAAGTAGCAGATGTACCGCAACCTACCACCCATCACGAAAACTATCCAAGTTAAACGAACCAGACATACAGGACACTGCTGGAGAAGTAGAGACAAGCTCGTAAGTGATGTATTCTTATGGACCCCTTTGACATGGCCGAGCAAGGTGACCAGCTCGAACCTACATACAGCAGCTATGTGACGATACGGGGTGTAGCCCTGAGGACCTGCCGAAAGTGATGAACGATAGGGAGGGGTGGCGAGAAAGGGCCTGGGATATCCGTGCTGATGGCACGACAAGATGATGAGATGATGATGACAACTTATGTAAAACAATGATATACATTTTTGAAAATACGTATACATATTATTTGTTTTAGTTTAGTTAATGATTATAGTTAATGATTATTATCGTTAGTTAGCCGTAAGGCATGGTCAGCTATCGATAGGCTTTCGATCTTATGGAAATCAAACCTGACCGATAAAATGAAACACAGTTTCTTCCAGGCTGCGGTCGTGTCAATACTGCTGTATGGATGCACTACTTGGACGCTGACTAAACGGTTGGAGAAGAAGCTCGACGGCAATTATACAAGAATGTTGCGAGCAATATTGAACAGGTCCTGGCAGCAACACCCCACACGGCACCAACTGTACGGCCACCTACCACCTATCACGAAAACTATCTAAGCTAGACGAACCAGACATGCCGGACACTGCTGGAGAAGCAAAGACGAGATCGTAAGTGATGTGCTCCTGTGGACCCCCGCATATGGCCAATCAAAAGCAGGACGACCAGCTCGAACATTCATACAGCAGCTATGTGATGATACGGGATGTAACCCCGAAGACCTGCCGAAGGCGATGAATGATAGGGAGACGTGGAGAGAGAGGGTCAGGGATATCCGTGCTAGCCGCACGTCATGATGATGATGATCATTAGTCACTTAAAAACAAATAAAAATCTGTTCTTTATCAAAGACACATAACTTTTTTTCCTGATAACCATTGAGCTATTAGTCACTTCAAGATGAAACACTGAGGCTGGATTACTTGATTATAAACACTTGACCATGAAAATCGCAGTTAGAAACTAGTACCTAGCATTCTTGCCAGTCATAATGTTTTTACTCGCTAGGGTACGTTGCTATCAACTTCCTTATATTCATAGAACACTTGCTTAAAGATCAATGATTTGAGTTGATGGCTGTGTGTTTTTCCTGCGTTTTCCAGTTTGCTATGGAAATTAGGTAGAGACGATAATATCGATAGATACACCAAATAAGATTCCACCAAGTGCATTTCCAGCCATTGATCTATCTATATATCAGTCAAATACTGACATCGACCTATGTTTTTCATCTAAGACTGCGTATATGCAAATGGAGATCGTATGCAGTCTTTGTCTGTTTACAATTTTCACTCATTCTAGCACTTTATAAGTATACGTTATCAGTTGCGCTCATAAATATTTGAACAAAAATACATTGCACTTATAATTGCAATTCAAAAGATTTTTGTAATTTATATGAAAAATCACAAAAAATGATGAAATTCAGGGCTTATAATATCAATGATGTTTTGTTTTGGTTTAAACTTTCAGTTTAAATTCCAAGACAGTTAGAAAAAGCACTTGCCTTTTCAAACATGTGGAAATACATCTATCAATAGATCTATCTATCTCTCTCTCTCTCTCTCTCTCTCTCTCTATATATATATATATATATATATAAGTTTATATCATCTGAAAAAGTAATTTAGGGTTGAGACTTATTTTGTAGTAAACCTGGGTGGATTGGAATCTCCGTTGAGTGCTCAATGACGACAGCTATCGGATATATAATTAATTTTCGATTAAAAATATACCGAAAATCACATGCAGAGCGAAAACTTTTTTTTGGCAAATTTGACGAAAAAACGTCAATTTTGTATTTCTGTTTTAAATTTCTTTCTGGTCGCTATGACCTTCTTCAGATGGACTTAATACATTGGTACTTAGGCTATTATGTAAAATACCCTACCACGTGAAAAGAGACCAAAAACAAAAAAAAAAAAAACAAAAAACAAAAAAAAATTTACTCCCTAACGAAATATTTTTTACTTATTAATGTTTAGATATTCTTCTTTATTTTATTTTATTTTATTTTATTTCAAAGAATTTTTTACTTATATTCTAAACTGGTATTCATTTTATCAAAAACGGGTGAATATCAGTAGGTGTTCCTAGTAAGTTGAGGTTTAGGTTGAATAAAGTTTAAGTTAGCGACCGTAGTCGAGGGTTACCCGAAGTGTCTCTTTTCGATAGCTACTACACCAAGGTGTAGAGGAGGGCCCTACTCTATTCCCTGGATTGCTCTACTTTACCCTTGATCCGTACCTTATAATGCTGAGTGTTAAGCAAGGAGACATCAAGTACCATTTTTTGAGTCTTTGGTATGACTCGACCTGGGATTGAACCCAGATCTCCTGGGCCATTGGCGAACACTCTAACTATTATACCATTAGTTCATCTAATAATTTTTGTGGTGGTTAGAAATTGTTTTAGAGATATTATTAGTACAAGTGTAACTAACTTTTACACTATTTCGGCTGATTATTTTGCTAAGTGGGTTATCCTTTTTTTTTACAAAGTTTGTTTATTAAATTAAAAGAAATATTTCCCTATATTGATATTTGAGAGCTTGCAAAAAGATATTTGTATAACTAATTTTACACTATTCCTGTTGATCATTCTGCTTTCATATTATTATCTTTGTAATTGTTATGTTTTTTTCTTTTTAGTTTCTTAATATTTATGTTCATTTTTTATATCTGCTGTAATGTAGTAAGTAAGTAAAGTAAAGTTAGCGACCATAGTCGAGGGTGACCCGAAGGCTCCCTTTTCGATAGCTACTACACCAAGGTGTAGGGGAGGGCGCTACTCCATTCCCTGGATTGCTCCACTTTACCCTTGAACCGTACCTTATAATGCTGAGTGTTAAGCAAGGTGGTATCAAGTTCCATTTTTAAAGTCTTTGGTATGACTCGACCTGGGATTGAACCCAGGTCTCCCGGGCCATTGGCGAACACTCTAACCGCTGGGCCAGTAGGATTTCATTATAAATCTCTTTTGATTGTTAATATCACTTTAGAAGATGATAATCTATTTATTCTAATCTTTATCGCATTAGGAATTTATTAAGTAATAGGTGTTGGGTGGTAGGAATTAATATTTTTGTATGATTGTACTGTATTGGTTTTTTTAACTGGTTTATAGGAATTTTCAATTAAATTGAATGTGACGTCTAAAAAGTTGACTATTTTTAACCACACGTTCTATTAACTATCTTTTCTAGTTTTGATGTTAGGGGTCCCTTACTATTCGGGATGGACATTAATCATTCATCTCAGTATATACCTATCTTAACGGCTTCGAACTGACGAAGAAAAGAAGCAGAAGATACCCCGCAACAACAATTACCAACGCCGACTACGCCGATGACATAGCGATACTGGCAAATACACCTGACCAAGCCGAAACACTTCTGCATAGTTTGGAACGAGCAGCAGCAAGCATAGGCCTCTATGTTAATGCACACAAAACAGAATATATGTGCTATAACCAAACGGGGGACATCTCCACTCTAGAAGGAACCCCACTTAAACTAGTAGACAAATTCACGTACCTAGGAAGCAGCGTCGAATCAACCGAAAAGGACATCGAAACGAGGTTAACGAAAGCATGGACAGCTATCAATAGGCTATCGATTATATGGAAATCAGACCTAACCGATAAAATGAAACGCAGTTTCTTCCAGGCAGCGGTCACATCGATACTGCTATATGGATGCACTACATGGACGCTAACAAAACGGCTGGAGAAGAAACTAGATGGCAATTACACAAGAATGCTGCGTGCAATCCTGAACAAGTCCTGGCAGCAACACCCCACAAGACACCAACTGTACGGCCACCTGCCCCCTATCACAAAAACTATTCAAGTTAGACGAACCAGACATGCAGGACACTGCTGGAGAAGCAGAGATGAACTCATAAGAGATGTACTCTTATGGATCCCCACACATGGCCGCGCAAAAGCAGGACGACCAGCACGAACGTACATTCAGCAGCTATGTGAGGATACAGGTTGTTGTCCTGAAGACCTACCTAGGGCGATGAACGATAGGGAGGAGTGGCGAGAGAGGGTCAGGGATATCCGTGCTGCCAGCATGATATGATGATGATGATGACTAAGATTAATGTTTCTAAAATGTGTATTCCAACTAAGTCCGCAATTTCGGTGTGTCGAATCATCCCATGGTGACATTGAAATATACCGTCCCCGTTTTTACCCAAGTGGTGTCATTATTAATAAGAATATATTTTCACCGGGCATTGGCATAATGGTTAGAGTGTTCACCAATTGCCCGAGAGACCTCGGTTCAATCCCAGGTCGAGTCATACCAAAGACTCAAAAAATGGGACTTGATGCCTGCTTGCTTAACATTCAGCATTATAACTCTTTCTAATAAAGAAAACAACTAAAAGGTGGTTACGATATGTCTTCTAAAGAAACATTTAATTAATTTGATGCTTAAATTAATTACCAAAAATACATGGACAATATTATTAAATATTAAATACAAAGATTAATTTCATAGAAAATTAAAAATCAAAGGTTATCTCTAATTCAACTATAGGAATTTTGTTGCCTATTCTGCTAGGGCTGTAGAATACACCGACTGCATCACAGCAGAGGGATACCGCCCCATTGAGTATCGTGAATATGACGATAAACAATCTGATAGTAAGGTTCCAGTAATGTTGGAGTTTTGGGGAATGCAGAGTAGCCATTTATTGCCATCGTTCTTAGGTAGCAGCTGATAGGTCCTATCTATGGGTCAAATAGAACTAAACTACGAATTATGCTAAACTGAATCGTTTGAAATAAAACTGTTTTTGACATTGTAACTGTACTTACACTAAACTGAATCGTTTGAAATAGAACTGTTTAACTAAATTGAATAGCTTGAAATACAAATGTTTTTGTCAATTAAACTGTGTACGCATGCTAAACTGAATTGTTTTAAATAGAACTGTTTATTTGTATAAAAATGGATTTGGTATTAATTAACCTATAAAGATTGACATTAAAAAGTTTTGGAATCAATAAATAGGAATTTGGGTTCTCATTTAAACTAAACCTCAACTTACTAGGAACACCCTCCAATAGTCTCCGGTTTAAAAAAAAACAACAACCAAATACCTGTTTAAACTATAAGTAAAAAATTCTTTGATGTAAAATTAAAAAAACTAGGAATATCTAAACATAAATATATTAAAAGATTTCGTTAGGAAATAATTTTTTTCTCTTCTTGCCGGAAACGAGGTAAGGAAGTCTATATAATAACCTAAGCAATATTGTACTAAACCCCATCTGAAGAAGAAATAAATTTATAATGAACAAGTAGAATTGAAGTTTGTTCGTCAAATATATATACATATATACATATATATAATACAATATATATATATATATATATATATAAATGCTCTATCCTAGATATTGAGTGCTCTCCATATTATATTGCACGTGGTTCAACAAAATCCCTAAAGGGATTTAGTGACAACCAACACTTTTAAAATATTATATATATATATATATATATATATATATACACACACATGTATATCTATCTATCTATCTATCTATCTATCTATCTAAGCGTGTGTGTGTGTGTGTGTGTGTGTTGCCTTGCGATCCGAATTCTTGTGCTCGACGTTCAAGCTTCATCCGCACGTCTTGCATTGATACTGATATTTCAACATGATAACTGCGGATAATTGCTGCTATTTAAGATCAATTGATTGATTGTAAGATCGATATGTCTCATCTGCTGCTTCAATAATTCATCCTATTGACGAGAAACAAGAAGATTTAATTGCCGATTATCTGCTTCTTGTTTGTTTGTTGTTTGTCTCTATGTTAACGCATTTTGAATGATGAGCTGTGAAAGAGTTTAAACCAATCCACGTATGTATTTATGTATTTTATCAAGAGATCAATTTCAAGATATGTGAATATGCTATATGCATTGGAGATCAAGTGCAATGTGCATTCATTCATGGATTCATTCGGTCTAATGGAAATAATTATCTTTACTTTAAAATAAGAGTCAAAAGGAAGTCTTGAATCCTCTTTCCCTTTGTATAATTCAATCACCTGATTTGTAACGGTTCGTATATTGACATTGGTTACAAATCTGAAATGATGGAAAGGAAATGGCTTTGGTTTATTTGCTTAACGTCGAATAAAATTCTTGTGTTTTGTTAAATATCACAATGTTGGATAGCCGCATACATATACATATACAAATATAAGCGGAAACATAGTCAACAATAATGATGACTTCAATGAACGAACGAACACACTTCTTTATAAAAATATACCACTCACACTTTATTCGAAAGAGTTGATGTTGGTTGTGTGTGATAGGTGAGTTGGAGACGGGGACAGACCCCAAGTTCTTCTGACCTTAGCAGCACCTCTTTCGCACTCTGGCTGGGATGCTCAACCGTGGGTCACTGAGAGCCGCAAGTCCTCAGTCTGCAAGCTGATTCTCCCGCTGGCATCTTGTCCCCAACTGACTCCAACTGCAACTGGAACTGAACTGACCCAAGCCGTCTGTGGCACCTGGTTATATAATTGTTTGACACCCACCTGATTCCTGTGGGCGTATGCATCTGCACCGAATTCAACCATGTCCACAGGTCAAGGTGATATTCCGATATCTTGGACCGGATGCACCTGTTTCGCTGTTCTTCTGCTTATTTGCACAGGTGCATCTCTTGATTGACGGCTCGGTCGAGGGTCAATATGTTACAACAATTTCATTCATTTGTTTGATCTTAATCTTTACGATAATGATATATTTCTATTGTATTTTTTAACCACACGTTTTTTTTTACTTGTCTGTAATCATTTGTAGGCTAACATGGCATCTTTTTTATTTAACACCATTAATTTGCAAGAAATTTTCGGTTTTTAAGTAACTAATAGTAATAATAATCCTTAGTAAACGATTATAACTTTACTGACTATTCTTAAATCTAATAATTTTCATACAGTAAAAATATTCCTATCGAACATTAATAATTATATTTATTAATCCTATTTGCCTAGTGGGTAGAGTGTTCACCAATGGTCCGGGAGACTTCGGTTTAATCCCAGATTGCGTCATACCAAAGACTTTAAAAATGGTACTTGATATCTCCTTGCTTAACACTCAGCAACGTAAGGTACGTATCAAGGGTAAAGTGGAGCAATCCAGGGAAAGGAGTAGCGCCTTCTCCTACACCTCAGTGTAGTAGCTATTGAAAAGGGACCCTTCTGGTCGCCTTCGATTATGGTCGGCAACTCTTTTACAATTAATCCTAATAATCGTTTATTTGCTTACAGTTACATGGTTTCATAGATTCCTATCTAATATTGATATCCTGTTCTTAAAATTTATCTATAACCATTTTTTATACAGAGATATATGATCTAAATTTATTCCTACAAGATGCCACTAGTTTATCGACATTTCTATGGTAACAAATACCTTTTCAAATGATTTATTATTCGAATAACGATTACATTATGATTTATTTGTATAGTAATATGGTTTCAAGTATTTCTCTCTAACACCTAAAATTTGCAAGCGATTTCACTAAACAAATATTTACCCCGTAGAATGCTTTCTCCAGTTATTTATATACGTGTATATGATTTGTCGTTCTCTTTGTCATTTCATTATTCCTTTCTTTGAAGACCATTTCAACTTGAGGCTGAAAAAATTTGGGAAAATACGGTGCCGTTGTAAATTCATTCCCTCCAGAAGCCAAATAACTCGCTTAAACGAATCAAAGATTAAAATAAAGCAGACACAACGTGCCTGTCCTACGTATTTAATCAAATATGATCAAAAAATTTAATTTAAATAATGTAATATATCAAGCAATAATTTACCCAAAAGAGAATATTACGGATAAAAAAACTTATATCGGTTTGTCTTCCACGAAATGGAAGGAGAGATATGCAAACCACAAATTTACCTTCTCCCACGAACACCTTAAACACTATGCGGCACTATCGAAGCAATTCTGGTGTTTGAAAAACAAAGGTTAACCCCTGAGATTGAATGGTCTATTTTGAAAAAATCAAATACTCCAAATAGTTTTGACGGTAGATGCAATTTGTGCTTAGAAAAGAAAATACAAATAAAAAAACGGAAATTCAATAAAACGAGGAGGTAACTCTTCACCTCTCTCCCTCCCCCTTCCCCCGTGTCTATTCTGTTTTATTTATCCATTAAATCTGAAGAAGTCCTGTCATATTTTTCTTCCTGTTTTTAGTTTCCACCAGAAACGCAAAACAGGATGGAAATAAATTTATAATCCTAAAATAACCGGTCTTTGGTTTTTTTCTTTAAAGAAACTATTGCTCTGTAAAAATAATTGCATTGAGCTCTCAATCAGGAAAATTTAAATGTTCAGCTCTTGAATGATTTTCTTGTCCTGAAGGAATTACTCCCAACTCTGGTTTAACTGGACCGAATACTACTATATATATATATATATATATATATATATATATATATATATATCATGTTCTTCTGACCTCAAGTTCTTCTGACCATAGCAGCATCTCTTTCACACTCTGGCTGGGCTGCTCGGTAAGTCAGTAAGGACAGTCACTATGCAAAGAATGAGGGATCAATGTTGGGCTATTTAATACAAATTATGCCTGCAGATCAAATATATATTTTTTGGTTAAAATCAATTTTGTAGCCTTTAATTCTTTTAAAGTATAATAGATTGCAACTTGATGTAACGTAAAATGTGTCCTCGGAATTTACCGGAAAAAAGAAACCAAATTCCATTTGAAATTTATCTGAAGAGCTTGTAAAAGTGAAGTAGATATATCATCTAATTTTGTAAAGTGAAGTAGATATATCATCTAATTTTCTTATTTTTTACCCCACCTTATATATATATATATATATATAAATTGAAAACATAGGTGTCGAAGTGATTACCTATGCGTATTAATCTGATGAAAGTGAGTGTGTTTGATGAAAAATAAGAACACCTCAAACCCGAATAAAAATACTAATCAATATCTGCCATGTTTATTTTTGCGCAAATTTTAGGAATCTTTTTGGCTAAAGGTCAGCAATATTCTGTAGACTAACAAATCTGTCTAAACAGTAAATTAGACCCTAAAAAATAATGTACTGATTGCTTTCATTTCTAGATGCAGTATTAGATATGCATTCGGGTCCCCTACGACGCCAAAATATGCTACAAGGTCGGTTTAATTTAAGAAAACCCCTGGGCGTGTGAAAAAAAACTTGCATATTTTCGCCGGCATTCTCCTTCCTGGAGGCATCAGGCACCGGGCAATAAACCCAGCCCTTATTTCTTCTGTAGGAGAGGACACGTGAAGCCTGGGGAGGGACGGGCCTCCATGTCAAGGCACACAAGACGGAATATATGTGCTTCAATCGACATCTCCACACTAAACGGTTGCTCCCTGAAACGAGTTCACAAGTTCACCTACCGAGAGAGCAGTGTCTCATCAATTGTGAGAGACATCGACACACGACTAGCAAAGGCATGGACAACTATCGATAGGTTATCGGTCGTATGGAAGTCAGACCTGACCGATAAAATGAAGCGCAGTTTCTTCCAAGCAGCTGAAGTATCGATACTGCTATATGGATGCACCACGTGGACGCTATCAAAACGTATGGAGAAAAAACTTGACAGCAATTCCACAAGAATGTTGCGAGCAATGTTGAATAAGTCCTGGAGATAGCACCACACAAAACAGCAACTGTAAGGCCACCTACCACCGTCACGAAAACTATCAAAATTAGACGAACCAGACATGCGGAAAACTGCTGGAGAAGTAAGGACGACCTTGTAAGTGATGTACTCCAGTGGAACCCTTTACAGGGACGAGAAAAGGCAGGACATCCAGCTCGAACGTACATACAGCAGCTCTGTGCAGATACTGGATGTAGCCCGAAAGACCTGCCAAAAGCAATGGATGATTGGGACGGGTGGCGAGAGAGGGTCAGAAATATTCGTGCTGATAACGTGACATCATGATGATGATGAATTCCCGCCCACCAGTTAAGGCTGACCCTGCTAAGATATAGTGCTTATTACCTACAACCAACCGTGTCAATTTTTATAATGCATATAATAATGTCTATAAAGTTACAATCTTCAGAGCTTGAGGGAGGGAGATTTACTCAAATGCCCCATTCATCTACTTCTTTCTCCTTCAACCTGTGGAGTACACGAGGGACGAGAGAAATGTTCATAAGATAGAGTGCAAAGATATTGATTAATACTTTTTACCAGGTGTAAGAGAACCAGATGAACCTATGTAACCTTAGCCAAAATTCGATCGAGCCTCGTTAATTTCATTTACGGCTGAAGTTACACGGCAAGGCAGTCACGTCTTAAATATAATATCACCGGTAAAGGCCAGAAGCACAAGAACAGTATTACGTACACCTGGGATTCGTGTTGGGATTAAAGTGTAGTACATCTTTCTCAAACAACAAATGTGTTCATATTATCGGACTAATTGTATTTGAAAAAATAACACAAAAAAAAAAAGAAGAGAAAGACCTTTCCCGCGACACCAACACTCACACTGAAGAAAAGGGGGAAGATCTGTGTAGTACGACGACTATATGACAACGGCCTTGGAAACAAGGCCAATTTTAGAGTATCTTTATCAAAGTGAGCTGGTATCAAACACTGTACATAGTGGGATGTATATTGAGGAATACAGAATTTTAATAAATAAAAGATCCTATCTATCTATCTATCTATCTATCTATCTATCAAATTCTATTCATATTCTACTATTAAAAACAAATCTATCATCGTCTACTCGTTCTTAGCTTCAATCTATCTAATTACCCATGTATTTATCGCCATTAATATATTAATCTCTTTATATATATTTTAGAATTCACAATTTTACATGCGTATACGAACACACATGCACAAACACACGCACATAAACAAATATATATATATATATATATATATATATATATATATATATATATATATATATATATACCATATAAAAGTAAAACCTTTTAAAATCACTCATATATTTTGTGATGACATTTATTTCAGCAAACCCTCTATATTTTAAATGTTAGGTCAGCTTCTTCAGACAAAGAGAAAAATATGCATATATTTTTTTCTCAGGTAAATTTATATATATATATATATATATATATATATGCAGCATATATATATATATATATATAGATTTACCTGAGAAAAAAAAATATATGCATATTTTTCTCTTTGTCTGAAGAAGCTGACCTAACATTTAAAATATAGAGGGTTTGCTAAAATAAATATCATCACAAAATATATGAGTGATTTTAAAAGGTTTTACTTTTATATGGTATATATATATATATATATATAAAAGTTTTTCTTTTATGTATATATTTTAAAGGTTTTTGTTTTATATGGTATATATATATTTTTTTAAAGGTTTTTCTTTTATATATATCTTTAAATGTTTTTCTTTTACATGGTATATATATATATATATATATATATATATATATATATATATATATGTGTTGTCACTAAGAGCTTATGGAGGATATATTGTAATTGGCCTACACAGCGAGTATAATATATATATATATATTTTTTTTTAAGGTTTTTCTTTTATGTATATATTTTAAAGGGTTTTGTTTTATATGGTATATATATATATATATATATATATATATATATATATATATATATATATATATTTAAAGGTTTTTCTTTTATATATATCTTTAAATATTTTTCTTTTAAATGGTACATATATGTTGTCACTAAGAGCTTATGGAGGATATATTGTAATAGGCCTACACCGCGAGTATAATATATATATATATATATATATATATATATATATATATATATATATATATGTGTGTGTGTGTGTGTGTGTGTGTGTTAGTGAATGCTGTAGGTGTGTACGAAGAAAACCTAAACGATAATGTCATTTTAATGATTTTACATTAGAGATGAAACGTCTTTCTATCGGTGCGTTTGTACTGATGCAAATATTGCTAAAACGAATGCAACAGCTTAGTGTTTGTCGAACTTATAGCGGGACATCTTTTACAGTAATGTGCATAATGCAACATGGGACCGTTAACGATTATCCATTGGCGAGCCTCCAGCAAAAATCGTTAAATGGAGCGAAAACAGCTACCATTTGCCAGAAGGGAATCATCAAACTGCACAAACATACACTTACATCGAAATCTTTATACTATTCGTATTTGTCAATCTATTTTTCTATCTTCGTGTCGACCAATCTACCTACTTTCATATCTATCTATCTATCTATCTATCTCAGTCTGATCCTATCTATCTATCTATCTATGTTTTTAAATAATATCTATCTCATCCAACTTTTCGTTCAGAGTTGGCTATTAATCTAACAATCAAGCTCCTTTCTCTCTCTCTCTCTCTCTCTCTCTTACACACACGCACACACACACACACACACACTTTCTCTCTCTCTCTCTCTCTCTATATATATATATATATATATGATAAATTAAAATCTATGAATTTATTTTATAGTCCTATGCGGTTATTGAGGTAACACTACCTTAAAATTGACGTTCGATATACATTAGTATATCATATATGAAATATTGTCTGATAAATTAAATAACTGAAATAAATTAAACAGAATATATATATATATATATATATATATATGTGTGTGTGTGTGTGTGTGTGTGTGTGTGTGTGTGTCTGTCTGTCTCTCTCTCTGTGTTTGTTAGATATATATTTGTTTGTGGTTCTGGATCTCTCTCTTCAATGCTCGTGTGACATTTTCTCCTAAAATTTTAATCAAAATCTGATGTTTTTATACGAACAGATAATAATTCGTGCGCCCCATTAAAAACACCACCAAACAAGCATATTCTGCTGTAGATGTGCACGGAAAACTCTGATATTTGAATAGTCTGCTGACAACTGCTGTGAAAATGTTTGAAAATAGCGAAAAAAATTCAAATATGTAAAATCAATGTTAAACATTCACTGCATAACGTGATGCAAGTGAGTACAACGAAGAGAGCATCTGTGTATCTTTAGAATGTGGGCAAATATTTTTAAAAATGATACTGCTTAATCGACGTAGATAATGACGCTTGATAATAATAATAATAATAATAATAATAATAATAATAATAATAATAAAGTTATATATTACCAGTATACAAATATATGCGGAAACATAGTCAACAATTATGACGAACTTCAATGAATGAACGAACACAGTTCTTTATAAAAATATAATCTCTCACACTTTATTCTTGAAAGGGTGATGTTGGTTGTTACTTCTGTTCTGCTAATCTTCTTGTCGTCAGTATTACTTCTGTACTCTGTAATCAGTCTTCATCGGCGTTTTTTGATGAGTTGGAGACAGGGACAGACTGCTATATTGACCCAGTAGTACTTCTTTCTCATCTTGGTTGGTTGCTCAACCGTGGGTCACTGAGTGCTCAAAGCCCTCTGTCTACCGCTGGCTCTCAATTCGGCATCTTGTCCCCAACTTACTCGAGCCGTCTTGGGCACCTGGTTATATTATTGTCTACACCCACCAGCTTCCGCTGTTCTTCCGCTTATCAACACAGGTGCATCTTTTGATTGACGGCTCGGTCAGGGATCAACATATAATAATAATAATAATAATAATAATAATAATGGACGTGGCTAAGAAAAGGAAACTTTAAGAAAGAAATAGAATCTCTCCTAATAGCAGCAAAAAACAACGCCATAAGAACCAACCATATCAAAGCGAAGATAGATATGACTAAAAAAATAGCAAATGTAGACAGACGAAACGATCAATCACATAATAAGCGAATGCAGCAAATTAGCACAGAAAGAGTACAAGACTAGACACGACTGGGTGGGCAAGGTAATCCACTGGGAAATGTGCAAGGAATTTAAATTTGACCATACTAACAAATGGTATGTTCACAACCCAACACCTGTCCTAGAAAATGACACACATAAATTCCTATGGGACTTTGATATACGCACGAATCACCTAATCTCGACCAGAGGACCAGACCTAATAATAATTAACAAAAAGAAGAGAATTTGCAAAATTGTCGACTACACTGTCCCGGCTGATCACAGAATAAATCTGAAAGAATGTGAAAAGAAGGAGAAGTACCTCGACCTTGCTAGAGAATTGAAAAAACTATGGAACATGAAAGTGACGATTGTACCAATCGTGATTGGTGCTTTTGGCACAGTAACTAAGGGATTGTTAAAGGGCCTAGAGGATTTGGAAGTTGGCGGACGAGTGGAGACCATCAAAACAATAGTATTATTGAAGACGGCCAGTATACTGAGAAGAGTCCTGGAGGCTTGAGGAGACTTGCTGTCACTCAAACTCCTGTGAAAACCATCAGCTGACGCTGAGGTGAAAAACTCGAAAAGAGTATATAATAATAATAATAATAAGTGAAAATATACAGTCAAGATATAGGAATTGAATTTGGCATAGAAAAATACACCTTGCTAGTAATGAAAAGCGGGAAACGACACATGACGGAATGAATCAAACTACCAAACCGAGAAAAAATCAGAACCCTCGGAGAAAAGGAAATATAGATATACTTGGGAATATTTGAAGTGGAGATCAAAGAAAAAATTTTAAAAAGAGTATCTCAGAAAACCAAAAAACTACTCGAGTCAAGATATATAGCAGGATCCTAATCAAAGTTATAAATACCCAGGTTGTCCCTCTCGTAAGATACTCTGGATCATTCTTGAAGTGGACTTGAGAAGAACTTAAACAAATGGATCAGAGAACAAGAAAGCTAATGACCATGCATTAAGGCCAACACCCCAAAGATGACATTGACAGATTAAATGAGTTAAGAAAAGAGGGAGGAAGATTGCTACCATTGACGACAGTGCTGACGCATCGATATAATGATTCGAAGACTACATAAAAAAACAAAAAAAAAACGCCGAGGAAGACTGATTACAGAGTTCAGAAGTAAATACTGACGACAAGAAGATAGGCAGAACAGAAATGACAAGAAAACAAAAATGGGAAGAAAAAACAACGGTATATATGTTTTAAGTGACTAACAAGTGGCATCTCACACGTGAAAGCGTGGACGTGGCTAATAAAGGGTAACCTTAAGAGAGAAACCAAATCTCTTCAAATAGCAGCACAAAACAACGTGATAAGGACCAAGTATATGGAAGTGCCCGTGGTTATCGTCGCAGGAATTGGACACGGCGACACGAGTTCAAATCCTGGACTGATTGCATTTCACATAGCACTAATACCCTAGGGAAAGGTATGAATCCAATTATTCTCCCTCCAGCTAAATAGTAGTGCAGACTAGTTTCTTCAGCCTTGGCGAGGAAACTAGTCTAGGAGAAGGAAAACTCTGAATTCAAACCTGTTAAAATTCCGCTTAAAAAATTGACCTTGTGTCATATCCTGCCCGAGCGGAGGGGTTGGGTAAATATGATAAGGACCAAGTATGTTAAAGTAAAAATAGATAGAACGTGACTAGACACGACTGGGTGGGTAAGGGGATCCACGGAGAATTGTACAAGAAATTAAAGTTTGACCATACGAATCAATGGATTATTCAGAACCCGGAGTCTGTATTGGAAAATAAGACTCATAAACTCCTCTAGGATTCTGAGATTCAAACCGATCTCCAAAAAAAGTGAACCAGCCAAATTATGGACTTTGCTCTCCCGACAAACCACAGAGTAAAATTAAAACATAGCGAAAAGAAAAATGAATACCTGGACCTTCCTAGGAAATTGAAAAAAACTGTGGAACATGAAAGTGACGGTTATATCGATTGTAATTGGTGCTCTTGGTACAATCCTCAAAGCATTGGTAAAAGGACAAGAAGACTTGGAAATAGGAGGACGATTGGAGACCATCCAAACTACAGCATTGCTGAGATCGGCCAGAATACCGAGAAAAATCCTGGAGACTTGAGGAGGCTTTTTGTCACTCAAACTCCAGTGAAAGACCATCAGCTAACGCTGATGTGAAAAACTCTCAAGGAGTAAAAATAATAAAGACAGTAATACCAGAATCTGTTCTAGAAAATGAGACACAACATTCTGTGGGATTTTGAGAGACAAACGGATTGTTTAATCACAGCCAGACCAAATGAGAGTCTACAAAGAAAAAAAGAACATGCCAAAAATTGGATTTTGCCGTTCTGGCTGACCACAGGGTAAAACAGAAGGAATACAAAAAAGATAGTTAAGTTATCTGTCCTTGCTAGAGAATTGAAAAAAAACAACTACAGAAAACAAACTACGTAACATGAAAGAGACATTGATACCATTTGTAATTGTTGCTCTTGGTACAGTAACCAAAGGATTGGTAAGGGGATTGGAGGACTTGGAATCATTGAGGGGAGGAACGTTTTTTCGTTTGTAAAAGTCTATATTGAATTCTAGGAAAAAAGGGAAGCTAAGATGTAGCCTCCTCTCCAGAACAAAAAAACCCCCAGCTCCACTCAGTATTACTGTAGAAATCCAACCGTTTACGATTATCCATTGGCGAGTAGAAATCCAACAACTAAATCTCAAAACGCAAACCTTTTCGGTCTCATTTCAACTAAGAAAACCTCTAAACTCTCATTTATCAAACGTCTCCACACTGCAGCCATCGAGATATTTGGGCTGTGAAGACATTACATAACCCTTAACCTTACATAACTACACACCTAGAATATCGAGTAAATCTTTCTAAAAATACGGTAGAAATATTTACCGAGAAAATTGAGCTCCTCAGTCATTGCTTAGTTGTGGTTTTGTATCCACCCCGATGAAGAAAATGAACCGATAAAGTTTGTGTAGTCATTTTGAGTATCAATAAATAACACTGCATGTAAGTTAAATTGTATTTGGCTGAACACTGATGATTTGAAATTGAGAAGCATTCAAAACAGATTATTTATAAAAGTTAGGAAATAAATTGCATTTCCCTATCAAATGAAAATATTTCCTGTAAATTGATTTGAGTTGACAAGGTGATTAGTGTTGGCTGATGTATGAAGTGTGTGCCGGTGGGACAAAGTCTCCTATGAAACACAGAAAATTCGTGAGATTTTATTTACTTGAAGTATATATATATGTATATATATGTGTGTGTGTGTGTGTGAGTGTGTGTGTGTATCTGTGTGTGTGTGTGTGTGTGTGTTCAATCTCTTCCTCGCAACAATGAGTAAAAAAGAAACAATATTTTATGAAAATTGGTTTGGTTGGTTGGTTTTTATTGAATATCAATCTTTTTAGGTCAGTTAATGTCAAATCATGTTATTTTTAACTTGCTATTGCTCATTTGTTTGCACATAGTTAACTGGTTTCTAGCATTGCAGTATAACTTTAACCATTCTATTCTATATCAATCGTTTATTTTACTCACTGGTTTCACGTATTATTCACAGTGATAGGTCAACTAGTAAACACTTAAATCGTTTCAAGATTTGCTATTTAACGCTTATAATTCTATCTAATATTATTCATCCATTTGCACACAGTCAAATGGTTCCAAGTATTCCTATGTCAAACAGTTCTATCTCATCCATAAATCGGACTCTATCAGAGCTTAGCAGTCTGGAATCAATGGTTATTCCCCAAAGCTCCTGGAATTGAGCCTGTCTATTAGATTGTTTGGTGCCATGTACAGGATTCTTCCTGGGGGGTCTTTCCCCTCTGTAGAGATGTAGTCGGAATATTCTACCATTAGTCAGTCATGAAAATAATTTCTCACAAATTTCTCAACAAGAGGAATACAGGAGCTTATATTATAATAATACAAAAAAGCAGCTCCTACCACTAATACCCTGAGAGGAATAAGCTGCTTAAAAAAGTCTTATTTGATGCCAAAATTTACTGTGCTCGTTAAAAAGCCAATGTCACTTATGAACCCTAATTAATTTATATGTAAGAAATATGACTCCTTCTCTGACGGAAATTGACCATGTTTGAAAAGTAAGGTAATTTACTTTTTGCTTAGATGTGGCACAAGGCCATATGAATGCGGCACCCAATGATACTCAAACTAACTCGTGTAGGTTTGCTAACCATTATGCTACCCGAAGCGCCCATGTTTGAAAAGTATGTATACTCTGTCCAAATAAGCATCTTTGACCTTTAACTTACAGCAACTAACAATACTATAAATTGATCTGACGAGCGACTTTCAGGAAACTCGGTATCACGGGAACATAATTTTGTAATATAGTTTCCTAACCATCTCTGCATTTTTTGTTTGAGAGCAAGCTTTTTTAAAACATATAGTTCCTCTCGGCATATTGTTGGGCGGAGGGAAAAGTGGCTTGTTTGCAGTTATTTTAATATTATATATATATATATATATATATATATATATATATATATATATATATGTATCTGTGTGTGTATTTATGTAATTATAAAATGTCCTATCCAGGACAATATATATATATATATATATATATATATATATATATATATATATTGTCTAAAGTATTACATTTATATTTATATATATTCCGTGAGTCGGAATTTGATACCCTGAGGAGCCGTTTAAGCGAAACTGTAGTAGGATAGTACCTGACTGACAAATTAATTTTTGTAACTATTTTGCTCTACCTAGTATTGAGCATTCTTTGTAATTGTAGCATTGCAGCATTTTGCGGTGGGTTTTTGTTCTTTTGACCAACTGATTGCATATCTCTTGATTTTTTTCAATTGGTGTGACAAGGTTGGCTTTTTCTTTTTTTTCTCCCGATATTTTTTTTTCTTTTCCCCCGGACAGTGATTCGTGATATATTGTTATATCCGAATTCTGGCAGTGTTCTTTATTTTTCTCAGTCACCGTAAATGCTGTTAGTTTGTATGTTAGTATATATATATATATATATATATATATATATGTGTGTGTGTGTGTGTATTTATGTAATTATGAAATGTCCTATCCAGGACAATATATATATATATATATATATATATATTGTCTAGAGTATTACATTTAATTGCATCTGATTGCGAGGCTCCAGCTACGGAGTCTGGGTAATGTGGAGTACATCTTGATTACAATTACTCTCAGTTCCACTTTGACCCAGAGTGAGGTACTTTGTAGGGTACCTTGTAGGGTACCATCTATGGTTCAAATATCACAGTTAAATCTCTTTAGTGAGTATAATTAATATCAACAAGACTTATTTATTACTGATAATAGAAAACAGTACTTAAATCCATTGACCTGTGTGCAAATAAAACAGAGTGCTAGATAGCAATACTTAAAAACTATTTAACTGTAGACAAACAAGTGAGCTCTGGCTGGTTTAAAGATAATATTACCTACAAATTATTTACGCTAATATATATATATATATATATATAATCAAAAGAAATAATCGAAGGGGTAGGAGTTTCTATTATGAGTGCTAACTGCCAACGGTTATCGACTGTATTTGGGTTTAAAAATACATGGAAACTTATTTGCATAGTAAATATATTTTTTATGTAAAAATAAAGATATATATATAATCTAAAAGGAAATGGAATGTCAACTTTTAAGTTTTGTTTCATTGCTAAAAGTTTAATAAGTTTTCTATGAAATAATAAACACTTTTTTTGAGTTTCATCACCGAAGAGTAAGTGACTCTAACCGGGTCGTCGAACACTGGCACGTCCATGTGTAAGATCCAATAAGAGAATGCTACCTTTTGGTTTGTCCGTGCTTCTCCAACAGTGTCCTGCATATCTTGTTCGTCTTATTTGAATCGTTTGTGAGTTCAGTAAACGAAAAGCCGCTGTTTTGTGGGGTGTTGCTTCCAGGATTTGTTCAATACAGCAGGCAGAATTCTTCTGTAGGTCTCATCTAACTTTATCACCATCCTTTTTGTTAGAGTCCATCTGGTGCATCCATAAGTAAAGTTGGCGACCTTAGTCGAGCTCCACTTTACCCTTGATCCTTACCTTATAGTGCTGAGTGCTAAGCAAGTCAGCATCAAGTACCATTTTTGAGTTTTTGGTATGAATCAACCTGGGTTTGAACCCCGGTCTCCTTGACTATTGGTTAGAACTCTACTCATTAGGCCAATACCCTAGCGCATGTAAACGGGAGTATTAACCCAGCCAATAAAATAAAACTGGAAGAAATCGCATTTTATTTGATAGATCAGACTTACATAGGATCGATATCCCATTGATAGCAGTCCACGACTATGTTGACATCAATTTTTGTAGATGAAATATTATTGCCAGGGTGTGTGAAACGTTTTACTTATTTAAGAGGCTTAGAGTTGAAATGGCATTTTTCTTAAAATTTGTGTACTCTGTTTTATTTGTATTCATACAGAGCCTTTCGCGGTTTGTTTTTGGCTATGGAGTAAGGATTTTACTTAGATGTATTTCTGAGAAGCACTACGTCATCTGCGCAATCTGCGACTGTCATAGTTTCTACGAAATATTTTCTGCTTGTTGCCTTTTTAATGATAAGCCATTTTTCTTGTATATATATATATATATATATACCCAACTCTTCCACAAGAACAGGATGCTAAGTTTAACAAGTTTGAATACAGAGTTTTTCTTCTCCAAGACTGTTTGTGACACCAAATGAAAAAAAAACAAAAAAAAACAGTCTACCTATTTCTCAATAGCTGGAGGGAGAATAATTCATGCAAACAGAATAGCCCAGAATTTGTTTATTTTCTAAGACGAAAATTAGCACTTAAAAAATTTGAATATAATTTATGTATTCGTAATATATATCATACATTGTATATATTATTTAAATATATTCATGTGTGCCTTGAGCGACTCCACAGGGAATAGTATATATATATATATATATATATATATGTTTGTGTGCATGTATTTGTGTGTGTGTGTGTGTGTGTGTGTGTGTGTGTGTGTGTGTGTGTGTGACTTTCTGCAATGTGTGAAGAGTGGAACAGACTGGGCTCCTTAACTTTCATATGACAACCTGTCTAGGATAAATTCTTCTTAAAAATCAAAGTTGTGTTGAATTCCTCGTGTACTTAGTGCCTGCACACAGACACACACACACACACACACACACACACACACACACACACACACACACACACACACATATATATATATATATATATATATATCATAATTCTATCAAATATTACTTACAGTGACTTATGTAGATCTACCCACTCTATTTATATACGTGGTGAATTTAATAAGTTTCCAGACTTTTTTGTACAGGCATTCAAAATTGTCGTAGACTTTTGAAAATTCAGCATATTATTGTTATACATCTTATGAGATGACTGACCAATGTTCATGATTACAGGTTCAAATGAAGAGATACTGCAGGAATTGTAATACACCCTACTAAAGCCTGATTATCACAGCTGGTGAGGACACTTTACAAGAACGATATGCAATAAAATTCTGTTTTAAACTTGAAAAGATGATGTCACAGAAACGTATGGAATGCTTCAGACTGCTTTTTGACCATCTTGCATGAATCAAGCATCAGTTTTTGAGCGGCAAAAGAGATTCAAGGAAGACAAGGAGTCTGTGAGGAATGATGAGAGGTGTGGGAGGAGTAAGGAAGTCGATACACCAGAATTGATTGGCCAATGGGTTAGGGTAGGGTTACTATGTTGAGGTTTTAAGGAAGTTCAGGAAGAGATTCCGTCGGAAGAGGCCAGCACTCTTCAAATCGGGTCAGTGGCATTTCCACTGAGACAATGCACTAGTCGACAACTCCATCCTTGTCACAAACTATTTGACCAAGATGAGCATCAAGACAGTTCTTCAGCTTCCCTATAGTCCAGACCTTGCTCCCTGTGACTTTTGGTTATTCCCTAAGCTCAGAGGCTGACGTTATGAGACAATTGAGGAGATGAAAGAGGTTGTGACGAAGGTCATTGATACGCTCACACAGGAAAACTTCCCTGGGGCCTTCCAGAAGATGTTGGAACGGTACAACAAGTGCATTGCAGCCGGACGAGATGTCCTCGAAGGGGACAAGTGTGTACTATCAATAAAAGTGCCCATACGAAAAAAGTCTGGAAACTTATTTAATGAATAACTGTGAAGCACAATGCCATTTATTCTCTGAACTAGAAACTTTGTATTCAGAGTTTAACTACGGGACAGGTTGCCCTATCAAGACGAGAAGGCCAAGTCTGCCTTGTTATTTTATTCATAGCTATACAAAGTTTCCTTCTCATTGTAACATCATCGTTGGAAAAAAAAGAAACTTTATTACCTTTTAGAGTCGACGACTGTATAAAAGATGACTTACCTAAAAAAAAGAGAAAAAGCAAAATAATTTAAATTTAATCTAAATGAATTGATAGAAAACAATCTAAAAAAAAATTGGTTTTGTTTTACAATACATAATCAATCGGAAACAGTTCAAAAATAAAAATACAAAATTATACACAGATCATGAATACAATTATTAGAACGTGCGTATTATTCAACCAATAAACATTGTGCCTTTGAAAATTAAAAATATTATTTAAGTTTGATTTGGTTTGATTTGGCTTTATTGAATATCAGCTATTACTGGTTATTTAATGTCAAATACTATTTTTACATATATATTAAATATATGTTTTGTTAAAACAGTTCTATTTCTAACTATTCAGTCTAGCATAAGTTAACAAAGTTAAATGGTTCCAAGTATTATTATGTATCATTAATAATTCAATCCAACGTCAGTAATTTGTTTACTCATAGTTAAATACTCAAACAGTTCTATTTCAAACAGTTTAATTTGGCATACATCATTTGTTTGCACTCAGTTGAAATGTCAAACAGTTCTATTTAACTCATATATAGAACCCTATCTGGTGCAACGACTTCGGTCCTGAGTAGACCTTAGAATGTTAGCAATGAAAAGGGTACTCCACGTTCCCCAAAACTCCAGAAATTGAGCCTCAGGATCAGATTGTTAAATCGTTATATCCAATAAAGGGTTACTCCGCATTTCCCAAAGCTCCAGCATTACTGGAGCCCCATTATCAGATTATTTAGTGTCATACATAGACACTCGTTGCGGGGGGTGTCACCCCACTGTAGGAATGCTGTCGTTGTATTTTACAGCCCTTCTACAGCTGTATAAGATAGAAATACTTTATATCATAAGTGTTACCTCTGTGGAGAGATGCAGTTGGTGTATTCTACAGCCCCAGATGACTTATTTCAAGTGTGACGTATTATGTATTTTAGCTGTATCACATGATAGTTTAGTAGGGTCATGAATACTTAAAACTTATTAGCGGAGATTAAACTTTAAAATTCTGTTCATCTGGCACAAAATTCAATTTGCAGTGATTGCTTTCCACAATGAAATGATATACTTCCTGACAAAATATGAAGTTAATTTGGAGAGAAACTAAAGCCAGAAATACCCAGTGTTCAGAAAGAGAAGCTGCTGGAGAGTCCGCAGGAAGAGCTTCCGACTTCTGTATAAGTTTGTCATCGATACATACACACACACACACACACACACACATATATATATATATATATATATATATATATATATATATATATATATTGCATATTTCTTGGTAATATTCAATTTCCGTTGATATTGTTCTGTTTTTTAAATTCATCAGCATCTCAGTTTTCTCCAACTGTACGTTAACGTAATTTTATTATGTTATAAAAACCTAAAAACTTTCTAATCTCTTAAAAAAAAAAAAAAACACTCTTTATACAAACAAAAAGGGCCGAAAGCGCTCAGGACAATTTTGGCAAATTTATCCACCGATCTGAAACCAAGACACTTATCAAGAAACTTAATAAAATTATGTAGACAAAATGTGTCTTTATTATCTAATCAAACATGCTTAAATAAAAGACTGCTGGCCAACCACACACACACACACACACACACACACACATATATATATATATATATATATATTGGATTTTTGACATTTGATTAGTTGTTACAAATAATATCTGAAGACATGATATATAGAGTGACATTAATATTCAAAACATATCCCAAGTCTTTAAACCAACAACAAAGAGTTTAAAGTAAAATCTATCAATTCTCTCTCTCTTTCTATATATATAGGGAGAGAAAGAGAGAGAGAGAGAGAGAGAGAGAAAATTCAAATATACGGCACACACACACACACACACACACACACACGCACACACACACACATATATATGTGTGTGTGTATGTGTGTGTGAGTATGTCTATGTATGTGTGTACGTGCGTGGGTGTGTATGTAATTTTGTTGAATTACTTCGTGAATGATGGCATTAATAAAAATAATCAAATAATGCAAAGAAAAATCCTTAAAATTAAATTAGATAAAGTTTTCAGAATTTTTAAAAATATTCTAGAAGGTTATGTTCAGAGGTTAATTGCAAATACAAACCACCTGTAAAATTTAATTTGATAGCTCGTCAGTTATGTTTTATACATCATCATCATCATCATATCGTGCTGGCAGCACGGATATCCCTGACCCTCTCTCACCACTCCTCCCTATCGTTCATCGCCCTATGTAGGTCTTCAGGACAACAACCTGTATCCTCACATAGCTGCTGAATGTACGTTCGTGCTGGTCGTCCTGCTTTTGCGCGGCCATGTGTGGGGATCCGTAAGAGTACATCTCTTATGAGTTCATCTCTGCTTCTCCAGCAATGTCCTGCATGTCTGGTTCGCCTAACTTGAATAGTTTTCGTGATAGGGGGCAGGTGGCCGTACAGTTGGTGTCTCGTGGGGTGTTGCTGCCAGGACTTGTTCAGGATTGCACGCAGCATTCTTGTGTAATTGCCATCTAGTTTCTTCTCCAGTCGTTTTGTTAGCGTCCATGTAGTGCATCCATATAGCAGTATCGATGTGACCGCTGCCTGGAAGAAACTGCGTTTCATTTTATCGGTTTGGTCTGATTTCCATATAGTCGATAGCCTATTGATAGCTGTCCATGCTTTCGTTAACCTCGTTTCGATGTCCTTTTCGGTTGATTCGACGCTGCTTCCTAGGTACGTGAATTTGTCTACTAGTTTAAGAGGGGCTATACATATATATATATATATATATATATATATATATATATATATATGGGGGTTAAGAACTCTGGTGAAGGAATTTTCGGCTGCTGCTCGCATAATGCAAAGCTCTTCAAAAGAATTGAGTACTCTAGTAGCCAATAGGGTATAACAATGTAAACAAACGGCTACTTCATAATACCTTAAAAAATTCCCTTAGCAAAACATGGTACGCTTGTCGGCCGAGCGGTCTGAGACTTAGTCTAACGTAAAGTTGGATGTGTTTTGATCCCGGCTTCGAACGTCCAACGTATCTAGTCACGCTGAAGAGTTCTAATAGAACGAAACAGTCTGTCTGTGGATGACAATATATATATATATATATATATATATATGTGTGTGTGTGGGGGGCCAATAGTCTGGAAGACCGGGATTCGTTCCCACATTTAGTTATACCAAAGACTAAAAAAAATGGTACTTGATGCAACCTTTCTTAGCACTTAGAATTATAAGGTACAAATCAAGGGTAAAGTGCAGCAATCCAGGAAATGGAGTTGCACCCTCCCCTACCTGTGTGTCAATGTGTTTGTGTATCTGTCCGGTTGCGTGTGTGTTGGGTATCACCCACTTTTTCCACACTATGAACTAGTCTATCTGCTATATATAGCAGTAGCTACTAATACCAGGGCAGACCAGAAGGAGAAGAGTAGCTTCTGATAGGAATAGTATTAGAGCGTTGAAGACTGGAGATCGCACTAGATCACCTTACTTGCTACCGTAATAACGGAAGCCAATACTATCGTTGGACTATATGTTTATTCTGTATTCACTAATCCTATGTTCTTGTCTACTAATAGTCTCTCTATTGTAAATACTTTTTTCCTGAGAATATATCTCTATTTCCTCTCATATCGTGGTTTGTCCTTTATTTAATATTACAAGCGTTCACTAACCAGAACGCAACAGTTGGCGACGAGGAATCAAACACACGCAGCAACAAAAATTCATTCACCCTGCAACAGTATGCATACCGAGTCAGTGTACGAAACAAGATTTTATGTACATTTATATATATATATATGTGTGTGTGTGTTTGTGTGTGTGTGAGAGAGAGAGAGAGAGAGTGAGATATCTTGCCCAACATTTCAGGTAAGTTGAATAGATTGAGCTGTTCATCTGACAAATTACCTGGTGATTCACCTGACTTGTTTGACATTTCCTATTTGTCTCTTGAAATCACTCAACAAGAAATAAAAACATGTATATGTTAAAAGAATCCTTTTCACGCATTGACTTTACCAAAGATTTATATACTGCAGCACGCACTGAGACACAGACGCGAACACGTGCAAAAAGCCAACATACAATTATGTGTGTGTGCGTGTGTGCGTATATATAACTGTTATATAAATATATATATATATATATATATATATATATATATATATATATCCCACAAAAAGTGCATGTAATAATTATATCCTTTCAAGAGAGATATCATTATTCAAAGTTTTTTTTAAGACGAGGTTATCAATATCTTTGCCCAAGTGCTGGGAGATAACTATATATATATATATATATATGTGTGTGTGTGTGTGTGTGTGTGTATACACCATTTTCAAGGCCACATGGTAAGGCAATAAGCCGGTATGCAACTCATTACTATAAGGTTTTACAACAAGATTAGATTGTTATCGCTTCACCGCCGTAACATGTCATATATATATATATATATATATATATATATATATATATATATATATATGTGTGTGTGTCTGTGTCTGTGTGTATGCGTTGGATTTGTACAGTGAATATTATTTTGCTTTAGCTAAATGTGTAAGATCAATTTAACACATCCTATTAATAACATATATATCTGGCAAAGGATTACTGCATATATATATATATATATATATATTTAAGTAGTTAGTAAAGTTGGTGACATTAGTCCAGGGCGACCAGAAGGCTCCCTTTTCATTAGCTACTACACGAAGGTGTTGCGGAGGGCGCTACTCCTTTCCCTGGATTGCCCCACCTTACCCTTGATTGCGGAGTGTTAAGCAAGGATGTATCAAGTACCATTTTTAAAGTCTTAGGTATGACGTGACCGGAGATTAAACTGAAGTCTCCCGGACCATTGGCGAATACTTTACCCACTTGGCCAAGTATGCAGATATTTAGATAGATTTGAAAATATACATCCTCCCACATTTGCCCACCCTCGTGGATAGATAGATAGATAGATAGATAGATTGGTATAACTGTCATGCGCAGAATGTATTCTAAATAAAATTCAGTTTAGCAAGGGATAAACGGACAGTAAATAGAGGTGCCCGTGGTGTAATGGTTATCGTCGTAAGAAATGAACACGGCGACACGATTTCAAATCTGGACGAGACTGATTGCATTTCACAGACCACTAATACCTTTGGGAAAGGTATGAATCCAATTATTCTCCCTCCAGCTATGGGTAAATAGTAGGGCAAACTGGGTTCTTCAGCCTTGGTGAGGGAACTAGTCTAGGAGAAGGAAAACTCTGAATTCAGACCTGTTAAACTCCGCTTAAAAATTGACCTTGTGTCATATCCTGCCCAAGCGGATTCATACCGTTCTCAAGGGTATTAGTGCTATGTGAAATGCAATCAGTCTCGTGCTGGATTTGAATTCGTGTCACCGTGTCCACTTCCTACGACGATAACAATTACACCACGGGCACCTCCTATATATATATATATATATATATATATATATAAGTAAAGTTAGCGCGAGTAAAGTTAGTCGAGAGTGACCCGAAAGTTCCCTTTTCAATAGTTACTACACTGAAGTGTAAAGGAGGGTGCTACTCCATTCCCGGGATTGCTCCACTTTACCCTTGATCCTTACCTTATAGTGCTGAGCGCTAAGCAAGGTGACATCAAGTACCATTCGTGAGTCTTTGGTATGAATCAACCTGGGTTTGAACCCCGGTCTCCTGGACTATTGGTTAGAACTCTACTCATTACGCTAAAAGCCCTGTTCCTATAATTATGATAAGGATTTGCTACTGAGACAAGCGCGATGGCTAACATTTGGAACATGTTCTGAAAAAAATGCATCTTTTGAGCTGGAGACGTCAGATTAATGCTTTTTGTAAAAACATTATTATATCAGTTTCCAGGACATGCAACATTCTTTTGTGTTTCTTGTCTCAGTAATAAATCTTTTTCATATTAATTGGTTGAATCTATTTTGAGACAGTTTTAAATGATTTTGTCTCCAAATAAATAGTAACGCAAAATATTTTCACCTGTTTTGTCCAAGGCATTGTGATCGAGGATTGGTTGGTTGGGTTTTGTGGCTTACCAATCTTTGTTGGTTATTCAAAACCAAACCCATTTTTATACAGATAGTCAGTTCTATTTCAAACAATTCAGCTTAGCATGAGTACACAATTTAATTGTCAAAAACATTTCTATTTGAAGCCATTCCGTTGATTCAAACAGTTCTAATTCAGCTAATTCAGTTTTGTATAAGTATAGATTCTCTTTACACACAGTTAAATATCTAAACAGTTCAATATTAAACAAATCAGCTTAGCGTAAGTACAGTCCCATTTCAAACAATTCAGTTTAGCAAGCTCCGGCATTACTGGAACCTCACACCATCAGATTGTTTAGCGTCATATCCAGAGGACCCTCGTCGGGGGGGGGGATCTTACTCCTCTGCAGAGAAGCAGTCAGTCTATTCCACAGCCCCAGCCGACTGGGCAAGTGATCGTGGATTAATAGTTGTTATAGTACACTATTTTCAAATCTGAAACAAAACAGAACTCAACCTTTTATTATTAGTAGAGTTATTAGCAGTCAAGTAGGCCCCATGTAAACTGAGACACTCAAAGTATGTATGTACACACATCAATATGAGTGCAGACTTCAACCATTGATGTTGATGTAAGGTGGTGGGTCATAAAACTATCAGTTCAATTCTAGTGAGCTTTTCCTCTTGCATCACCCATCCTCGCCTAAAAGTGTAGACGATGGGTTGGCTGCCTGGCGCTTGGGGAGCTCTTCAAGAGAAATATAGAAGAAACGTGACCAGTTATTTCACCCATCCCCTGAGGCGCTTAGTTCCTGGTGGACACCCCATATTAAACCTACTTTGTGTCACATTATGGGCTCATGAGGAGGCATATGAATAATGCCATATATATATATATATATATATAGTCTTTGAAAAGCTAAAATATTATGCCAAGTGGCATGTAGTCACATACTCAGGTATATATATATATATATATATATATATATATATATATTATCTGAAGGCTAAATTATTATGAACAGTGACATTTGGCCATTGTCTACTGACAAATGTGCATATTAGGGCCAGAATTATATAAGCAAGAAAGACAGGATCGAGTATTTCATTTTGATGTGTTGAATAATCTACAAGAACAAAGATTACAGTTACTTTGATAAAAGTAAATTTATGAGTGGCTAGATCGCTAGGTCCGAGCATTTTCGCAAAGTAGGGTGCTTTAGTTCATCTGACTCCTTCATCTCACCAGCATTGTAAGGATGGGCAAATCACCAACCAACGACAAAGAATTATGTGGCTAATGAAGGGAATGTACAAAACAGCTATAACAACAACAAAGGTGATTGTTGCACAAATTGCAGGTGGCGTTAATGAAGGTGAAGGAAGAACTGCCTCAGAGCACACACTGCATCGATACTTGTTTTCTATGGGCGTGTGTCGCTTTAGGCTTGATAGTAATACTTGCGCTAACCATCAACCTTTGGTAAAAATTTCTTTAGGGTCCAAGCGAGCGTTAGAATTTAAAGTCCCCATCTCCAATGATTTGTGTTTATTCCTGAACCAGTTGAATGGACACAGCTAGTGTCAGTTGGTGTCAAAAATAAGAGGAAGCTGACAGATTCATAGATGGAAATCAATGAGTCAGTCAAGTCATATTGAATGTAGCAAGTCCTGTGAAATCAACGAAGTTAAGAAGTGATTCCTATGCTGACTGGTTAGATAGGATATCATGAACGTGTGCTGTATAAATAACGTGAGATCTGGTTGCCAAAGTAAGAAATTATTATTAAATAGTAATAACGAAGCAGTATCTCAAGCGAGATAGTTTTAGGGAAGCCTTTGACTATATCATTGTCGACAATCGTGATCACAATAAATCTATGCATTCGTGCTATAGTGGTTAACGTCGTAGGAAATGAATATGATGACACAAGATCTAAATCCTAGACGAGACTTCTTGAATTTCACATTGCACTAATATTCTGGGGAAAATATGAACTCAATTAACCTCTCTCGAGTTATAAGTAAATGGCAACGCTGGCTTTGGTTTTGCAATCGGTCTAGGAGAAGGAAAACTCTGAATTAAAATCTCTTGAAATTCATATAAACATTGACCTTGTGTCGTATACCATTCGTGCGGAGGGGTATATAATTATATACGAATACGTATATACGAAGTGCCTTCAATAAGTTTCCAGACTTTTTGTATGGGGATTTAAAATTGTCGTAGACTCTTGAAAAATCAGTATGTTATTGCTATACATCTTATGAGATGACTGACCAATCTTTATGATTTCAGGTTCAAATGAAGAGCTACAGCAGCAATTGGAATACACCCTACTAAAGCCTGATTGTCACAGCTGGTGATTTTCAAAAATGCACTTTAGAAGAACGATATGCAATAAAATTCCGTTTTGAACTTCGGAAAAATGCTACAGAGAAGTATGGAATGCTTCATACTGGAAACCTATCGTATGCTCCTCATATATATATATATATATATATATATACGCCCATTTAGCTGAGGCTGAAGAATACGCTAATTGCATCGCTGCACAGGGATAAGTCTCCTTTCAACTAGTGTCCTGATACTGAACCGTCTGATTACAGGGTTTTTTCGGTAAAGTGGAATACCCCTTCATGGCCATTAATACCAGTTTCACTCTGACCTGGAGTGATTATTCCTATTAGGGTCCCATCTATTGGTAAAATAGAGATTTTTAATCATTTAAATGTGAGCTAGCAGATGACTCTTCTGCATGGCGTTTAAACGCCCCACGTGTCACCGTGATTACAATACCCCAAATAGCGTTCTAACACTTAACGTGACATCATGTTTACAACATCTAAAAATTTGAATATACAACACCGAATTCATATCATAAAAGTCTCTGATGATGAAGTTTTAAACTTCGAAATTAATTAGACCCTGAATAATTATTTTGCATTGCAATACCCTTCAAAATAGATACAATAAAATAAAATTATATATATAGTCATCCACAGACAGATCTGCTTCGTTCTATTAGAACTCATCAGTATGGTTAGACAGTAGCTTCCCGTAGTTGGGATCGAAACCCTGGATGACTCAAACGCCAAGCCAAATCTTCTAACCATTCAGCCACGAGGAGCCATTAGCTGCGAAGTAAATTTCAAACGGTTATGAATCACAATTACTATTGTTTACATACATCCGTTCATATACATATATATATATATATATATATATATATATTACTAAAATATATTAAAAAATATATATTACAAAAATGTATTACAAAAATAAATATATTACAAAAATACAAATCTCAAACAGTGCTCCATAGTCCGTAAGGAGAGTACTATATGATTAATTTTAAAATTAACAAATACTTTTCTTATATGCTCTCTAAGACTAAGCTCGACAAAGAGATTAATTTTGTTATTATGACTGTTTTTCATAAAGGTTTTCCATTAAACCATATACAATCTGGTTTTAGAACAAATGTCTTTGATTACAATGAAATGAAATTGGCCTCCACACAAAGAGGCCTTGTTTATTTTCAC
>OY757925.1:15626310-15693810 GCA_963585895.1 Sepioteuthis lessoniana
CTATGGAATCATTAGTGTTTCATAGCAATACTCGGAAGCATTCAAGAGTTTGGCTATAGAATCATTAGTGTTTCATAGCAATACTTGGAAAGCATTTTTCTGTTTGGCTATGGAATCATTAGTGTTTCATAGCAATACTTGGAAGCATTTTTCTGTTTGGCTAGAGAATCATTAGTGTTTCATAGCAATACTTGAAAGCATTTTTCTGTTTGGCTATGGAATCATTAGTGATTCATAGCAATACTTGGAAGCATTTTTCTGTTTGGCTATGGAATCATTAGTGTTTCATAGCAATACTCGGAAGGATTTTTCTGTTTGGCTATGGAATCATTAATGTTTCATAGCAATACTTGGAAGCTTTTTTCTGTTTGGCTAGAGAATCATTAGTGTTTCATAGCAATACTTGAAAGCATTTTTCTGTTTGGCTATGGAATCATTAGTGATTCATAGCAATACTTGGAAGCATTTTTCTGTTTGGCTATCGAATCATTAGTGTTTCATAGCAATAAATGAAAGCATTCAAGAGTTTGGCTATAGAACCATTAGTGTTTCATAGCAATACTTGGAAGCATTTTTCTGTTTGGCTATGGAATCATTAGTGTTTCATAGTAATACTTGGAAGCATTTTTCTGTTTGGCTATGGAATAAGTAGTGTTTCATAGCAATACTTGGAAGCATTTTTCTGTTTGGCTATAGAATCAGTAGTGTTTCATAGCAATACTTGGAAGCATTTTTCTGTTTGGCTATGGAATCATTAGTGTTTCATAGCAATACTTGGAAAGCATTTTTCTGTTTGTCTATGGAATGATTAGTGTTTCATAGCAAGACTTGGAAGCATTTTTCTGTTTGGCTATGGAATCATTAGTGTTTCATAGCAATACTTGGAAGCATTTTTCTGTTTGGCTATGGAATCAGTAGTGTTTCATAGCAATACTTGAAAGCATTCAAGAGTTTGGCTATGGAATCATTAGTGTTTCATAGCAATACTTGAAAGCATTTTTCTGTTTGCCTATGGAATCATTAGTGTTTCATAGCAATACTCGGAAGCATTTTTCTGTTTGGCTATGGAATCATTAGTGTTTCATAACAATACTTGGAAGCATTCAAGAGTTTGGCTATGGAATCATTAGTGTTTCATAGCAATACTTGGAAGCATTTTTCTGTTTGGCTATGGAATCAGTAGTGTTTCATAGCAATACTCGGAAGCATTTTTCTGTTTGGCTATGGAATCATTAGTGTTTCATAGCAATACTTGGAAGCATTTTTCTGTTTGTCTATGGAATCAGTAGTGTTTCATAGCAATACTTGGAAGCATTTTTCTGTTTGGCTATGGAATCCTTAGTGTTTCATAGTAATACTTGGAAGCATTTTTCTGTTTGGCTATGGAATCAGTAGTGTTTCATAGTAATACTTGGAAGCATTTTTCTGTTTGGCTATGGAATCAGTAGTGTTTCATAGCAATACTTGAAAGCATTCAAGAGTTTGGCTATGGAATCAGTAGTGTTTCATAGCAATACTTGGAAGCATTTTTCTGTTTGGCTATGGAATCATTAGTGTTTCATAGTAATACTTGGAAGCATTTTTCTGTTTGGCTATGGAATCAGTAGTGTTTCATAGCAATACTTGAAAGCATTCAAGAGTTTGGCTATGGAATCATTAGTGTTTCATAGCAATACTTGAAAGCATTTTTCTGTTTGTCTATGGAATCATTAGTGTTTCATAGCAATACTCGGAAGCATTTTTGTGTTTGGCTATGGAATAATTAGTGTTTCATAGCAATACTTGGAAGCATTTTTCTGTTTGGCTATGGAATCATTAGTGTTTCATAGCATTACTTGGAAGCATTTTTCTGTTTGTCTATGGAATCAGTAGTGTTTCATAGCAATACTCGGAAGCATTTTTCTGTTTTGCTATGGAATCATTAGTGTTTCATAGCAATACTTGGAAGCATTTTTCTGTTTGGCTATGGAATCAGTAGTGTTTCATAGCAATACTTGAAAGCATTCAAGAGTTTGGCTATGGAATCATTAGTGTTTCATAGCAATACTTGAAAGCATTAAAGAGTTTGGCTATGGAATCATTAGTGTTTCATAGCAATACTTGGAAAGCATTTTTCTGTTTGGCTATGGAATCAGTAGTGTTTCATAGCAATACTTGAAAGCATTCAAGTGTTTGGCTATGGAATCATCAGTGAACCATAGCAATACTTGGAAGCATTTTTCTGTTTGGCTATGGAATTAGTAGTGTTTCATAGAAATACTTGAAAGCATTCAAGAGTTTGGCTATAGAATCATTAGTGTTTCATAGCAATACTTGGAAAGCATTTTTCTGTTTGGCTATGGAATCATTAGTGTTTCATAGCAATACTTGGAAGCATTTTTCTGTTTGGCTAGAGAATCATTAGTGTTTCATAGCAATACTTGAAAGCATTTTTCTGTTTGGCTATGGAATCATTAGTGATTCATAGCAATACTTGGAAGCATTTTTCTGTTTGGCTATGGAATCATTAGTGTTTCATAGCAATACTCGGAAGCATTTTTCTGTTTGGCTATGGAATCATTAATGTTTCATAGCAATACTTGGAAGCTTTTTTCTGTTTGGCTAGAGAATCATTAGTGTTTCATAGCAATACTTGAAAGCATTTTTCTGTTTGGCTATGGAATCATTAGTGATTCATAGCAATACTTGGAAGCATTTTTCTGTTTGGCTATCGAATCATTAGTGTTTCATAGCAATAAATGAAAGCATTCAAGAGTTTGGCTATAGAACCATTAGTGTTTCATAGCAATACTTGGAAGCATTTTTCTAATTGGCTATGGAATCATTAGTGTTTCATAGTAATACTTGGAAGCATTTTTCTGTTTGGCTATGGAATAATTAGTGTTTCATAGCAATACTTGGAAGCATTTTTCTGTTTGGCTATAGAATCATTAGTGTTTCATAGCAATACTTGGAAGCATTTTTCTGTTTGGCTATGGAATCATTAGTGTTTCATAGCAATACTTGGAAGCATTTTTCTGTTTGTCTATGGAATCATTAGTGTTTCATAGCAATACTTGGAAGCATTTTTCTGTTTTGCTATGGAATCATTAGTGTTTCATAGCAATACTTGGAAGCATTTTTCTGTTTGGCTATGGAATCAGTAGTGTTTCATAGCAATACTTGAAAGCATTCAAGAGTTTGGCTATGGAATCATTAGTGTTTCATAGCAATACTTGAAAGCATTAAAGAGTTTGGCTATGGAATCATTAGTGTTTCATAGCAATACTTGGAAAGCATTTTTCTGTTTGGCTATGGAATCAGTAGTGTTTCATAGCAATACTTGAAAGCATTCAAGTGTTTGGCTATGGAATCATCAGTGAACCATAGCAATACTTGGAAGCATTTTTCTGTTTGGCTATGGAATTAGTAGTGTTTCATAGAAATACTTGAAAGCATTCAAGAGTTTGGATATAGAATCATTAGTGTTTCATAGCAATACTTGGAAAGCATTTTTCTGTTTGGCTATGGAATCATTAGTGTTTCATAGCAATACTTGGAAGCATTTTTCTGTTTGGCTAGAGAATCATTAGTGTTTCATAGCAATACTTGAAAGCATTTTTCTGTTTGGCTATGGAATCATTAGTGATTCATAGCAATACTTGGAAGCATTTTTCTGTTTGGCTATGGAATCATTAGTGTTTCATAGCAATACTCGGAAGCATTTTTCTGTTTGGCTATGGAATCATTAATGTTTCATAGCAATACTTGGAAGCTTTTTTCTGTTTGGCTAGAGAATCATTAGTGTTTCATAGCAATACTTGAAAGCATTTTTCTGTTTGGCTATGGAATCATTAGTGATTCATAGCAATACTTGGAAGCATTTTTCTGTTTGGCTATCGAATCATTAGTGTTTCATAGCAATAAATGAAAGCATTCAAGAGTTTGGCTATAGAACCATTAGTGTTTCATAGCAATACTTGGAAGCATTTTTCTAATTGGCTATGGAATCATTAGTGTTTCATAGTAATACTTGGAAGCATTTTTCTGTTTGGCTATGGAATAATTAGTGTTTCATAGCAATACTTGGAAGCATTTTTCTGTTTGGCTATAGAATCATTAGTGTTTCATAGCAATACTTGGAAGCATTTTTCTGTTTGGCTATGGAATCATTAGTGTTTCATAGCAATACTTGGAAGCATTTTTCTGTTTGTCTATGGAATCATTAGTGTTTCATAGCAATACTTGGAAGCATTTTTCTGTTTGGCTATGGAATCATTAGTGTTTCATAGCAATACTTGGAAGCATTTTTCTGTTTGGCTATGGAATCAGTAGTGTTTCATAGCAATACTTGAAAGCATTCAAGAGTTTGGCTATGGAATCATTAGTGTTTCATAGCAATACTTGAAAGCATTTTTCTGTTTGCCCATGGAATCATTAGTGTTTCATAGCAATACTCGGAAGCATTTTTCTGTTTGGCTATGGAATCATTAGTGTTTCATAGCAATACTTGGAAGCATTCAAGAGTTTGGCTATGGAATCATTAGTGTTTCATAGCAATACTTGGAAGCATTTTTCTGTTTGGCTATGGAATCAGTAGTGTTTCATAGCAATACTCGAAAGCATTTTTCTGTTTGGCTATGGAATCATTAGTGTTTCATAGCAATACTTGGAAGCATTTTTCTGTTTGTCTATGGAATCAGTAGTGTTTCATAGCAATACTTGGAAGCATTTTTCTGTTTGGCTATGTAATCCTTAGTGTTTCATAGCAATACTTGGAAGCATTTTTCTGTTTGGCTATGGAATCAGTAGTGTTTCATAGCAATACTTGAAAGCATTCAAGAGTTTGGCTATGGAATCATTAGTGTTTCATAGCAATACTTGAAAGCATTTTTCTGTTTGTCTATCGAATCATTAGTGTTTCATAGCAATACTCGGAAGCATTTTTGTGTTTGGCTATGGAATAATTAGTGTTTCATAGCAATACTTGGAAGCATTTTTCTGTTTGGCTATGGAATCATTAGTGTTTCATAGCATTACTTGGAAGCATTTTTCTGTTTGTCTATGGAATCAGTAGTGTTTCATAGCAATACTCGGAAGCATTTTTCTGTTTGGCTATGGAATCATTAGTGTTTCATAGCAATACTTGGAAGCATTTTTCTGTTTGGCTATGGAATCAGTAGTGTTTCATAGCAATACTTGAAAGCATTCAAGAGTTTGGCTATGGAATCATTAGTGTTTCATAGCAATACTTGAAAGCATTCAAGAGTTTGGCTATGGAATCATTAGTGTTTCATAGCAATACTTGGAAAGCATTTTTCTGTTTGGCTATGGAATCAGTAGTGTTTCATAGCAATACTTGAAAGCATTCAAGTGTTTGGCTATGGAATCATCAGTGAACCATAGCAATACTTGGAAGCATTTTTCTGTTTGGCTATGGAATTAGTAGTGTTTCATAGAAATACTTGAAAGCATTCAAGAGTTTGGCTATAGAATCATTAGTGTTTCATAGCAATACTTGGAAAGCATTTTTCTGTTTGGCTATGGAATCATTAGTGTTTCATAGCAATACTTGGAAGCATTTTTCTGTTTGGCTAGAGAATCATTAGTGATTCATAGCAATACTTGGAAGCATTTTTCTGTTTGGCTATGGAATCATTAGTGTTTCATAGCAATACTCGGAAGCATTTTTCTGTTTGGCTATGGAATCATTAATGTTTCATAGCAATACTTGGAAGCTTTTTTCTGTTTGGCTAGAGAATCATTCGTGTTTCATAGCAATACTTGAAAGCATTTTTCTGTTTGGCTATGGAATCATTAGTGATTCATAGCAATACTTGGAAGCATTTTTCTGTTTGGCTATCGAATCATTAGTGTTTCATAGCAATAAATGAAAGCATTCAAGAGTTTGGCTATAGAACCATTAGTGTTTCATAGCAATACTTGGAAGCATTTTTCTAATTGGCTATGGAATCATTAGTGTTTCATAGTAATACTTGGAAGCATTTTTCTGTTTGGCTATGGAATAATTAGTGTTTCATAGCAATACTTGGAAGCATTTATCTGTTTGGCTATAGAATCATTAGTGTTTCATAGCAATACTTGGAAGCATTTTTCTGTTTGGCTATGGAATCATTAGTGTTTCATAGCAATACTTGGAAGCATTTTTCTGTTTGTCTATGGAATCATTAGTGTTTCATAGCAATACTTGGAAGCATTTTTCTGTTTGGCTATGGAATCATTAGTGTTTCATAGCAATACTTGGAAGCATTTTTCTGTTTGGCTATGGAATCAGTAGTGTTTCATAGCAATACTTGAAAGCATTCAAGAGTTTGGCTATGGAATCATTAGTGTTTCATAGCAATACTTGAAAGCATTTTTCTGTTTGCCTATGGAATCATTAGTGTTTCATAGCAATACTCGGAAGCATTTTTCTGTTTGGCTATGGAATCATTAGTGTTTCATAACAATACTTGGAAGCATTCAAGAGTTTGGCTATGGAATCATTAGTGTTTCATAGCAATACTTGGAAGCATTTTTCAGTTTGGCTATGGAATCAGTAGTGTTTCATAGCAATACTCGGAAGCATTTTTCTGTTTGGCTATGGAATCATTAGTGTTTCATAGCAATACTTGGAAGCATTTTTCTGTTTGTCTATGGAATCAGTAGTGTTTCATAGCAATACTTGGAAGCATTTTTCTGTTTGGCTATGGAATCCTTAGTGTTTCATAGTAATACTTGGAAGCATTTTTCTGTTTGGCTATGGAATCAGTAGTGTTTCATAGTAATACTTGGAAGCATTTTTCTGTTTGGCTATGGAATCAGTAGTGTTTCATAGCAATACTTGAAAGCATTCAAGAGTTTGGCTATGGAATCAGTAGTGTTTCATAGCAATACTTGGAAGCATTTTTCTGTTTGGCTATGGAATCATTAGTGTTTCATAGTAATACTTGGAAGCATTTTTCTGTTTGGCTATGGAATCAGTAGTGTTTCATAGCAATACTTGAAAGCATTCAAGAGTTTGGCTATGGAATCATTAGTGTTTCATAGCAATACTTGAAAGCATTTTTCTGTTTGTCTATGGAATCATTAGTGTTTCATAGCAATACTCGGAAGCATTTTTGTGTTTGGCTATGGAATAATTAGTGTTTCATAGCAATACTTGGAAGCATTTTTCTGTTTGGCTATGGAATCATTAGTGTTTCATAGCATTACTTGGAAGCATTTTTCTGTTTGTCTATGGAATCAGTAGTGTTTCATAGCAATACTCGGAAGCATTTTTCTGTTTTGCTATGGAATCATTAGTGTTTCATAGCAATACTTGGAAGCATTTTTCTGTTTGGCTATGGAATCAGTAGTGTTTCATAGCAATACTTGAAAGCATTCAAGAGTTTGGCTATGGAATCATTAGTGTTTCATAGCAATACTTGAAAGCATTAAAGAGTTTGGCTATGGAATCATTAGTGTTTCATAGCAATACTTGGAAAGCATTTTTCTGTTTGGCTATGGAATCAGTAGTGTTTCATAGCAATACTTGAAAGCATTCAAGTGTTTGGCTATGGAATCATCAGTGAACCATAGCAATACTTGGAAGCATTTTTCTGTTTGGCTATGGAATTAGTAGTGTTTCATAGAAATACTTGAAAGCATTCAAGAGTTTGGCTATAGAATCATTAGTGTTTCATAGCAATACTTGGAAAGCATTTTTCTGTTTGGCTATGGAATCATTAGTGTTTCATAGCAATACTTGGAAGCATTTTTCTGTTTGGCTAGAGAATCATTAGTGTTTCATAGCAATACTTGAAAGCATTTTTCTGTTTGGCTATGGAATCATTAGTGATTCATAGCAATACTTGGAAGCATTTTTCTGTTTGGCTATGGAATCATTAGTGTTTCATAGCAATACTCGGAAGCATTTTTCTGTTTGGCTATGGAATCATTAATGTTTCATAGCAATACTTGGAAGCTTTTTTCTGTTTGGCTAGAGAATCATTAGTGTTTCATAGCAATACTTGAAAGCATTTTTCTGTTTGGCTATGGAATCATTAGTGATTCATAGCAATACTTGGAAGCATTTTTCTGTTTGGCTATCGAATCATTAGTGTTTCATAGCAATAAATGAAAGCATTCAAGAGTTTGGCTATAGAACCATTAGTGTTTCATAGCAATACTTGGAAGCATTTTTCTAATTGGCTATGGAATCATTAGTGTTTCATAGTAATACTTGGAAGCATTTTTCTGTTTGGCTATGGAATAATTAGTGTTTCATAGCAATACTTGGAAGCATTTTTCTGTTTGGCTATAGAATCATTAGTGTTTCATAGCAATACTTGGAAGCATTTTTCTGTTTGGCTATGGAATCATTAGTGTTTCATAGCAATACTTGGAAGCATTTTTCTGTTTGTCTATGGAATCATTAGTGTTTCATAGCAATACTTGGAAGCATTTTTCTGTTTGGCTATGGAATCATTAGTGTTTCATAGCAATACTTGGAAGCATTTTTCTGTTTGGCTATGGAATCAGTAGTGTTTCATAGCAATACTTGAAAGCATTCAAGAGTTTGGCTATGGAATCATTAGTGTTTCATAGCAATACTTGAAAGCATTAAAGAGTTTGGCTATGGAATCATTAGTGTTTCATAGCAATACTTGGAAAGCATTTTTCTGTTTGGCTATGGAATCAGTAGTGTTTCATAGCAATACTTGAAAGCATTCAAGTGTTTGGCTATGGAATCATCAGTGAACCATAGCAATACTTGGAAGCATTTTTCTGTTTGGCTATGGAATTAGTAGTGTTTCATAGAAATACTTGAAAGCATTCAAGAGTTTGGCTATAGAATCATTAGTGTTTCATAGCAATACTTGGAAAGCATTTTTCTGTTTGGCTATGGAATCATTAGTGTTTCATAGCAATACTTGGAAGCATTTTTCTGTTTGGCTAGAGAATCATTAGTGTTTCATAGCAATACTTGAAAGCATTTTTCTGTTTGGCTATGGAATCATTAGTGATTCATAGCAATACTTGGAAGCATTTTTCTGTTTGGCTATGGAATCATTAGTGTTTCATAGCAATACTCGGAAGCATTTTTCTGTTTGGCTATGGAATCATTAATGTTTCATAGCAATACTTGGAAGCTTTTTTCTGTTTGGCTAGAGAATCATTAGTGTTTCATAGCAATACTTGAAAGCATTTTTCTGTTTGGCTATGGAATCATTAGTGATTCATAGCAATACTTGGAAGCATTTTTCTGTTTGGCTATCGAATCATTAGTGTTTCATAGCAATAAATGAAAGCATTCAAGAGTTTGGCTATAGAACCATTAGTGTTTCATAGCAATACTTGGAAGCATTTTTCTAATTGGCTATGGAATCATTAGTGTTTCATAGTAATACTTGGAAGCATTTTTCTGTTTGGCTATGGAATAATTAGTGTTTCATAGCAATACTTGGAAGCATTTTTCTGTTTGGCTATAGAATCATTAGTGTTTCATAGCAATACTTGGAAGCATTTTTCTGTTTGGCTATGGAATCATTAGTGTTTCATAGCAATACTTGGAAGCATTTTTCTGTTTGTCTATGGAATCATTAGTGTTTCATAGCAATACTTGGAAGCATTTTTCTGTTTGGCTATGGAATCATTAGTGTTTCATAGCAATACTTGGAAGCATTTTTCTGTTTGGCTATGGAATCAGTAGTGTTTCATAGCAATACTTGAAAGCATTCAAGAGTTTGGCTATGGAATCATTAGTGTTTCATAGCAATACTTGAAAGCATTTTTCTGTTTGCCCATGGAATCATTAGTGTTTCATAGCAATACTCGGAAGCATTTTTCTGTTTGGCTATGGAATCATTAGTGTTTCATAGCAATACTTGGAAGCATTCAAGAGTTTGGCTATGGAATCATTAGTGTTTCATAGCAATACTTGGAAGCATTTTTCTGTTTGGCTATGGAATCAGTAGTGTTTCATAGCAATACTCGAAAGCATTTTTCTGTTTGGCTATGGAATCATTAGTGTTTCATAGCAATACTTGGAAGCATTTTTCTGTTTGTCTATGGAATCAGTAGTGTTTCATAGCAATACTTGGAAGCATTTTTCTGTTTGGCTATGTAATCCTTAGTGTTTCATAGCAATACTTGGAAGCATTTTTCTGTTTGGCTATGGAATCAGTAGTGTTTCATAGCAATACTTGAAAGCATTCAAGAGTTTGGCTATGGAATCATTAGTGTTTCATAGCAATACTTGAAAGCATTTTTCTGTTTGTCTATCGAATCATTAGTGTTTCATAGCAATACTCGGAAGCATTTTTGTGTTTGGCTATGGAATAATTAGTGTTTCATAGCAATACTTGGAAGCATTTTTCTGTTTGGCTATGGAATCATTAGTGTTTCATAGCATTACTTGGAAGCATTTTTCTGTTTGTCTATGGAATCAGTAGTGTTTCATAGCAATACTCGGAAGCATTTTTCTGTTTGGCTATGGAATCATTAGTGTTTCATAGCAATACTTGGAAGCATTTTTCTGTTTGGCTATGGAATCAGTAGTGTTTCATAGCAATACTTGAAAGCATTCAAGAGTTTGGCTATGGAATCATTAGTGTTTCATAGCAATACTTGAAAGCATTCAAGAGTTTGGCTATGGAATCATTAGTGTTTCATAGCAATACTTGGAAAGCATTTTTCTGTTTGGCTATGGAATCAGTAGTGTTTCATAGCAATACTTGAAAGCATTCAAGTGTTTGGCTATGGAATCATCAGTGAACCATAGCAATACTTGGAAGCATTTTTCTGTTTGGCTATGGAATTAGTAGTGTTTCATAGAAATACTTGAAAGCATTCAAGAGTTTGGCTATAGAATCATTAGTGTTTCATAGCAATACTTGGAAAGCATTTTTCTGTTTGGCTATGGAATCATTAGTGTTTCATAGCAATACTTGGAAGCATTTTTCTGTTTGGCTAGAGAATCATTAGTGTTTCATAGCAATACTTGAAAGCATTTTTCTGTTTGGCTATGGAATCATTAGTGATTCATAGCAATACTTGGAAGCATTTTTCTGTTTGGCTATGGAATCATTAGTGTTTCATAGCAATACTCGGAAGCATTTTTCTGTTTGGCTATGGAATCATTAATGTTTCATAGCAATACTTGGAAGCTTTTTTCTGTTTGGCTAGAGAATCATTCGTGTTTCATAGCAATACTTGAAAGCATTTTTCTGTTTGGCTATGGAATCATTAGTGATTCATAGCAATACTTGGAAGCATTTTTCTGTTTGGCTATCGAATCATTAGTGTTTCATAGCAATAAATGAAAGCATTCAAGAGTTTGGCTATAGAACCATTAGTGTTTCATAGCAATACTTGGAAGCATTTTTCTAATTGGCTATGGAATCATTAGTGTTTCATAGTAATACTTGGAAGCATTTTTCTGTTTGGCTATGGAATAATTAGTGTTTCATAGCAATACTTGGAAGCATTTTTCTGTTTGGCTATAGAATCATTAGTGTTTCATAGCAATACTTGGAAGCATTTTTCTGTTTGGCTATGGAATCATTAGTGTTTCATAGCAATACTTGGAAGCATTTTTCTGTTTGTCTATGGAATCATTAGTGTTTCATAGCAATACTTGGAAGCATTTTTCTGTTTGGCTATGGAATCATTAGTGTTTCATAGCAATACTTGGAAGCATTTTTCTGTTTGGCTATGGAATCAGTAGTGTTTCATAGCAATACTTGAAAGCATTCAAGAGTTTGGCTATGGAATCATTAGTGTTTCATAGCAATACTTGAAAGCATTTTTCTGTTTGCCCATGGAATCATTAGTGTTTCATAGCAATACTCGGAAGCATTTTTCTGTTTGGCTATGGAATCATTAGTGTTTCATAGCAATACTTGGAAGCATTCAAGAGTTTGGCTATGGAATCATTAGTGTTTCATAGCAATACTTGGAAGCATTTTTCTGTTTGGCTATGGAATCAGTAGTGTTTCATAGCAATACTCGGAAGCATTTTTCTGTTTGGCTATGGAATCAGTAGTGTTTCATAGCAATACTTGGAAGCATTTTTCTGTTTGGCTATGGAATCAGTAGTGTTTCATAGCAATACTTGAAAGCATTCAAGAGTTTGGCTATGGAATCATTAGTGTTTCATAGCAATACTTGAAAGCATTCAAGAGTTTGGCTATGGAATCATTAGTGTTTCATAGCAATACTTGGAAAGCATTTTTCTGTTTGGCTATGGAATCAGTAGTGTTTCATAGCAATACTTGAAAGCATTTTTCTGTTTGGCTATGGAATCAGTAGTGTTTCATAGCAATACTTGGAAGCATTTTTCTGTTAGGTTATGGAATCATTAGTGTTTCATAGCAATACTTGGAAGCATTTTTCTTTTTGGCTATGGAATCATTAGTGTTTCATAGCAATACTTGAAAGCATTTTTCTGTTTGGGTATGGAATCATTAGTGTTTCATAGCAATACTTGGAAGCATTTTTCTGTTTGGCTATGGAATCATTAGTGTTTCATAGAAATACTTGAAAGCATTCAAGAGTTTGGCTATAGAATCATTAGTGTTTCATAGCAATACTTGAAAACATTTTTCTGTTTGGCTATGGAATCATTAGTGTTTCATAGCAATACTTGGAAGCATTTTTCTGTTTGGCTATGGAATCAGTAGTGTTTCATAGCAATACTTGAAAGCATTTTTCTGTTTGGCTATAGAATCATTTGTGTTTCATAGCAATACTTGGAAGCATTTTTCTGTTTGGCTATGGAATCATTAGTGTTTCATTGCAATACTTGAAAGCATTTTTCTGTTTGGCTATGGAATCATTAGTGTTTCATAGCAATACTTGAAAGCATTTTTTCTCTTTGGCTATGGAATCATTAGTGTTTCATAGCAATACTTGGAAACATTTTGTGTTTGGCTATGGAATCATTAGTTTTTCATAGCAATACTTGGAAGGATTTATCTGTTTGGCTATGGAATCATTAGTGTTTCATAGCAATACTTGAAAGAATTTAACCCTGTGCTAAAAAAATAATTAATTTTGGATAATAATAAAACCATTTGAAACCATTTAATTTTGCGTAAACAAATGATTACTAACTCGTTTAAAAATAATGTTACCAAAACGTATTCGTATGAAATTTATATATCTATCTATATATATATATAGATAGATAGAGAGAGAGAGAGTGTGTGTGACAGAGAGCGAAAGAGAGATAAACTTGATTTGGCAATAAATAAGCCACAACGGTGGATATGTAAATAAAGTCGGTGACCGTAGTTGAGAGCGACCGGAAGGTTCTCTTTACAACAGCTACTACAGTGAGGTATAAGGAGCGGCGTTAATCTTTTCCCTGGATTGCTCTACTTAAAACTTGATACGTACCAAATAGTGCTGAGTGTTAAACCAGGCGGTATCAAGTACCATTTATTGAATCTTATTTATGTATCGATCTGAGATCGAACCTCGGCCTCCTCGGCCACTGGCAAACACTCTACCCACTAAATTACTTTTAAAGGTAACCAACCAACCGAATGATTAAAACGTTCTCTCTGTTAATCCTATTTACCAACCCCTCCGCTCGGGCAGGATATGACACAAGGTCAATTTTTAAGCGGAGTTTAACAGGTTTTAATTCAGAGTTTTCCTTCTCCTAGACTAGTTGCCTAGCCAAGGCTGAAGAACCTAGTCTGGCCTACTATTTACCCATAGCTGGAGGGAGAATAATTGGATTCATACCTTTCCCAAGGGTATTAGTGCTATGTGAAATGTAATCAGTCTCGTCCAAGATTTGAACTCGTGTCGCCGTGTTCATTTCCTACGACGATAACAATTACACCATATATATATATATATATATATATATGTGTGTGTGTGTGTGTGTGTGTGTGTATACACATATATATATAAATGCAAGGCTCCTCGAAAGAATTGAGCTCACTGGTAGCCGGTAGGGTATGAAAAAATGTAAACAAAGGCTGCTGCTGCTGTTTGCTAAATATAAAATACCTAAAAATTCCCTTAGCCAACGTAGTCTGCATGTGGCCGTGTGGTCTGAATCCTTAGTCTATCGTAAAGTTGGACGGGTTTCGGCTTCGAGCGTCCTGCGTGTCTAGCAACACTGAAGAGTTCTGATAGAACGAAACAGTCTGTCTGTGGATGACTATATATAATGCCATGGAATTTAAGCTGCAACTCCTAGGTTTCATAAAGTTTTTTTTTTTAGAAAATAGCAATCATCAGGTAGTTAACAAGTCTCAATTCCATGTCATTAAATATAACTAATATATATCTAATCATTATTATTATTATTATTATTATATAATAGCACTAGCATAGATATTGAGCACACTCCATATTATATTGCACTTGGTTTGCCACAAACACACAAAAGGGATTTAGTGACAACCAACAGTTATAATATATATATATATATATATATATATATATGTGTGTGTGTGTGTGTGTGCGTTTGTGAATATATAATTTGCATCAAATATATATATAAATACATTTGTATCACACACTCACACACACACACACACACACACACATATATATATATATATATATATATTGAATATATATGTATACGCAAACGTATACATATATAGTTTGCATCAAATATATATATCAATAAATTTATATCACACATACTCAAACACGCACACACACATATATATATATTTACCAACTCCTCTGCTCGGGCAGGATATGACACAAGGTCAATTTTTAAGCGGAGTTTAACAGGTTTGAATTCAGAGTTTTCCTTCTCCTAGACTAGTTGCCTCACCAAGGCTGAAAAACCTAGTCTGCCCAACCTTTCCCAAGGGTATTAGTGCTATGTGAAATGAAATTAGTCTCGTCCTCGATTTGAACTCGATAACCATTACACCAAGGGCACCTCCATGCATACATATATATATGTAAATATATATGTATACACACACATACACATACATACATACATATATACAACTACATATTTTGCATCAAATATATATATATATATATATATGTAAATACATTTGTATCAAAGACACTCACATACACACGTACATATATAAGAATATATATGTACACACACACACACACACACACACACACACACACACACACACACACACACACATATATATATATATATATATATATATATATATATCTAATTTGCATCAAACTAAATATGTATATATATAACTTGTATCAAATATTTATATAAATACATCTGTATCACACACACGCACTCACAGATATAAATATATATATACACATGCAGATATATATTTTACATCAAACATTTGTGTCACACACACACACACACACACACACACACATATATATATATATATATATATATATATAGTTTGCATTAAACATATATACAGTTGTATCTCATACACACCGACACGTGCTTACACAACCTCGCGCACACTAATATATAAACACTCCCCACACCCACACATATATATAGTTTGCATCGAACATATAAATACATTTCTATCACATATACACACATGCACACACGCACTCACACACACATATATGTACACACATGCACACACACTCACAAACAGATATATATATATATATATATATATATATATATGCATCAACTGCTGTTAGTGCAATGATCGTCATAGGAAAAGCATATGTTTATATCGGAGACAAGACTGCCTTTCTTATTGCGTAAATACCAAGGACAAATGAATGAATCCAAACATTCTCTTTCTAGTTGTTGATAAATAGATTTCTTTTAAGCATTAGGATCAATGTTTATTGCTTCGAGTATCCAATAATAAATAAAATAAAAAAATAACTACTATAAAAAATAGTATTCAATACGGTTATTAACATATTAAACATATTCAATAACTAACCCTACCGCCCTTTCTAAATAGAATGAAGATAATATATTCAATAAAAAACTCAACCCCAAAGAAATATAAAAGGTTACCGCAACACACAGTAAAAAAACAATCAAACACAACCCCCGAGGACGACGCAAAATGGTCGAAAGCGCTTGGGCTGGTATGGGGCAATTTCTTTACCACCTCGACCCAGACATAAGGAAAATAATAAGACTTGAACATCTCCTCGTAAAGATCCTAAAAAGAAAATTCTCCGCAGTCTTCAGCAGAACATGCCTTAATAAAGAGCTGCTGCCAAAGTGCATAATATTACACACACACACATATATATATATATATATATATAGAGAGAGAGAGAGAGAGGGAAAGTGCAAATAACTGTATGTGTTCAATTATTGCCTTATATATTATTAAAGTGATTGCCAAGTAAGTACATTTGAATTGTACGTAAAACAAGAAGGCATCGTTCGATAGTAAGTGGGATTTGACAAAAGCAAGGTTTGAAATTCAGGGGAAACATTTAGGTGGTTGAGGGTAGTTTAGTTTAGATATATAGCAAGAATCAAGAGCTTCATATAAGGAAATGTAATCGTTCCGATCACAGAGTCCGTAACTGAAGTTCCAGATAGTACTTGAAGTTATTGCGGAAAGTAAAACGGTAAAGGGTTAATAAAAGTAAATGAAATGTTAGGACAGAGAGAGAGGGGGGAGAGAAATAAAGAGAAAGAATAAATAAATGCCCATGTGGTTGATGGGGTGAAAAAGAGTAAAAAAAATGATGAGCCGTTTAGTGGAATCAGTTGATAACTGAAGACGGACAATTAAAAAAAAAATCACAGAAGAATGAGAGAAGCATAGAGATTAATTGTGTTTAGAAAAAATATACTTGGATGCTAAAGTTATTTCAATGTTCTAAATTATACATTTAGTGAACTATGTTCAAAATATGAGCCCGAGTAACATTAATGGCTTAGAGTCGGCTCCGATGTATACATATATATATATATGTAATCTGTTTATATGAATTTTCTTGTACCAGAAATTTAATATATATATAGACAGCTATCGATAAGCTATCGATCATATGGAAATCTGACCTGACCGATAAAATAAAAAGCAGTTTCTTCCAGGCAGCGGTCGTATCGATACTGCTGTATGGATGCACTACTTGGACGCTAACTAAACGGCTGGAGAAAAGGCTGGACGGCAATTACACAAGAATGTTGCGAGCAATATTGAACAAGTCTTGGCGGCAACACCCCATAAGACACCAACTATACGGCCATCATGAAAACTATCCAAGTTAGACGAACCAGAAATGCAGGATACTGCTGGAAAAGCAGGGACGAGCTCATAAGCGATGTCTCCTATGGACCCCCACATATGGCCGAGCAAAAGCAGAACGACCAGCTCGAATATACATACAGCAGCTATGTGAGGATACGGGATGTAGCCCTGAAGACCTACAAGATGCGATGAATATATATATATATATATATATATATATATATATATATACCAGTCGTTCAAAAAGTTGTAATTCGTATCCATTTTCCTCTGGCAATACACTATCACTTCTTTTATAACAAGAAAAACCAACTGTGATTTCTGTATCAATTTTGTGTATAGAGGAGGCCTAGAGAGAGAGAGAGGTAAGATAAAGCAACTAATCCAAAAGCTGGATGTGGCTTAGAACTTCATGAACGAACCTCGTAAATCTATCTATCTATCTTATTATCTATCTATCTGTGTGTTTTAACTTAAACTATGTTGAACGTTGTCTTGACCATCTACTCATTTTGAGGTTTTCATTAACCTACATAAATCTAATTAACATAATTGAATTAAAAGTTCCTTATTGAAGTTTCGCACACAGACTTTGCACGTGGATTTCACGGAAAACCCGTGTCGCGGTCAGTGTCTCGACATGTTACCAAGTCAGTTAATTCAAATCTTACATTATCGAATAAACAACTCATATCTGGAATCATCTGCATGGACTGAAAAAGTGTAAATCGAACAAAGGCTGATGCCGAGGATGTAACTTAATTTGGAAGTCCTACAATGTGTCAGAAACCAGCAAAGTCTCAAGGGATTTCAAAATACTGCCAGGGTGTTTTTGGTTACTGATTTAATGATGATTTTGGCTTTGTATGAGGTTGAATTTCGTGCGTTGTAGAAATTTTAAATGAAAAACGATTTTTGCGTCTATTAAATTGCTCTCTTGCTTTCATGAAAGAGTGTAAAGAATCTTTTTTTTTTAATTTCTCGATTAATGTATGGAAGAATGATTGAAAAGTTCAAGGTAAAATGGTTTCATCAAAGAATGAAAAATTGAAAGAAAATTAATTTTTTTTTTCATATTCTAGTGGAGCGATATCGAAAGACACCGGAAGCACGGGATAACATCATCTAAAGTATGTTATCAATTTTTTTCAAAACTCTCTCTCTGTCTCTGTCTCTGTCTCTCTCTGTCTCTCTCTCACAAACACACAAATACACGCACACATAAACACACACATACACTAACACACACCATATATATATATATATATATATATATATATATATATATATATATATTCATTTTATTAAATTTTCTAAACTAAATTCATGAATAAGGAATAAACCAGCAAAAGGAAAAAAAAAAAAAAGAAATTGAAAATATCATAATAAAAGTATCTTCTATCTTCCTTTCTCTCTGTCTGTCCGTCTATCTGTCTGTCCCTCTCTCATCTCAGTCATGAATGCACACACACACACACACACACACACACACACACACACACACACACATACACACACACAGAGTCTCACTTTCTCTTTTCATAACACATTTGTGTAAAATACACACACACACACACACACACACACACATATATATATATGTATATATGTGTGTGTGTGTGTATGTGTGTGTGTGAGGGTCACGCTTAGTACAACGATTATATTCTAAGGCATCGATGACCCGAGTTCAAACCCTTGACGAAGCTGTTTGCATTTTACTTCCACCTTGTGCCTTTGGGAAAGGTATGAATCTGTTTGTTTTTTCCCTAGCTAGGGGTAAATTGATGGAGCATCTATGATTTTTAGCCCTTGATAGGCATCCAGTCTAGGAGAAATCAAACTCTGAATTACAACCAGCTTTCATCCGCTTAACTAACTGTCATTGTGTCACATCCGGCTCGTAGTGTAATGGTTATCGTCGCGGGAAATATACACCGCGACACGAGTTCAAATCCTGGACGAGATTGGTTGCATTTCACATAGCACTAATACCCTTGGGAAGGTATGAATCCGATTATTCTCCCTCCAGCTATGGGTAAATAGTAGCGCAGACTAGGTTCTTCAGCCTTGGTGAGGCAACTAGTCTAGGAGAAGGAAAACTCTGAATTCAAACCTCTTAATATCCTGCCCGAACAGTGGTGGGTAAATATGATATGAAGGATTCGTGGTGGAATGATTACCGTCGTATGAAATGGAAACGGCGATACGAGTTCAAATCCTGTCCAAGATTAAATTTCACATAGCATTAGTCCTCTTAAGAAAGATATGAATCCAACTATTCTCTCTCTAGCTATGCGGTAATAGTAGGATAGACTGACAATTTAACTTTGATTTGGCAACCTATCTAGAAAAAGGAAAAATATGAATTCAAGCTTGTTAAAATCTGCTTAAAAAGTGACTTTGTGCCGTATCCTGTTCGTACAGTGGTCTATATATATATATATATATATATATATATATATATATATATAATAGATTTATATATTTAGATTTTTAATGCCATGGAATTTAGACATGAAGTATAGGGGTTATGCTTCATGGAGTTTCTTTTAGAAAACAACAATCATCAGGCAGTTAACAAAATGAAATGGTTCGAAAATCGAAAAATTACAGTCAAAAACTGTTGGGATTTTGTAGGAAGTTTTACGTGTGATTGTAAGTGTGTGAGTGTGTGGGTGTGTGCGTGTGTTTGTGTGGGTTATAGTTGCATATTATTGTGTGTATGTGTGGGTGGCATATAGTGTATGTGTATGTGAAGGTACAAACGCAGGGCGTTGTTTTTACCGGATGTAAAGTCGTTGGTGTATCTAATTTTTGCTACATTAATTTATTTCGCTATGTTTAGGTGATTATAACTAAGGAACAAAAAATCATCATTGCATTTTGGGGGAAATGAATTAAGATTTGATTTGAAAGCGTATTTAAACGGTTATAGTGTGGTAGATCAGAATCACAAAGAATATCAAGGGATATATTGTATTGCAATATACTATGGAATATTGTATAATGTTTGTATTATATGTAGGGAAGAGATTTGGGCAAGAATATAATAATGGTTTGTTGAAATGTTGCGTAAATATTATATATACTATAGTTATCTATGATAGTATTTACATAATGAAAATAATGAAGGAGTTACAATAATAGTTATTATTTTTATGTACGATGATGATTATAACTGAAGAGCAAAGTGTTATATTTATACATATTGTTGGGATTTTTATGTACCCCGAAAAGCCCGGCCTGTAAAAGAAAAAACCGTACCCAACAGCAGTAGGGAATTGGTGACAGCTTTTGAAGAAAGGGACGAACGACTTATACGTGCAACAAAATTTATATACAACAACAACAATAAACAGGGTTTTACACCAAATGGAATAAACAACGAATTGGAAGAGTTCACGATGTAAAATAAAGGTTTGGTTTCTTTGTTTAATGGCATATCAACCTTTGTAGATTAATTAAGGCCAAAGTAGTGGTACTATTTAACTCAAAGCTGGGAGGATAAGGGGGTTCATACCTTTCCCAAGGGTATTTGCCCGAAAGTGAACGTAATAGCGCGAATTGAGTACGAACTCGCGTACTGTGATACCGCATTCCATCGCTTTAACCATTACACCATGAGGACACCCCCTGTAAAACGAAGTATGGTTAGGTATTGTAAAGGTTGTAAGGTTTTGTCAAGGTGTTTAAATGTATGTGAAGGTGTTTGAAGGTAAAGTAGATTTGATAAGGTTTGTGAAGGTAAAGTGGGTTTGCAGATAAAATGCCTGCTGGAACTTAACTGTGTGTGTCCTGTTCCTTTAAACCCAGCACGTGAGTTCGTCGCTCTCGGGTCCCGGTTGTGGAAGGTACCAAAAATACGTATGCCGTCAAGGGGTGCTACGAAGAGGACCTGTGCTAACAGTGTTGGTAGTGGAACCAAAAGAGGGCGAGTTTCCAGTGGAGCTCCTTTTTATAATTGACGTCACGTGACCACAAGGGGCTGCTGGTGTTCGGTGAAACAGGATCACCAGTTCCTTACCAAAATTTCTACAATATGTATATAAACAGTAGCGAGCATAAAGATCAGAACGATGTTAAGAAAAAGTTTAAATGTGACATAACTTTATTTGAAAGCTTTATAGAACATTTTATCAAGGAAAAATAAGGATATAAATGTAAATTATTTAATTCCAAAACGTAAAGTTCGATAAACCTTTTTAAATAAAGGTTTCGGTTTGGTTCGGTTTGGTTTGGTTTGGTTTGGTTATTTTGTTTAATGGCATATCAACTCTTTTTAGGTTATTTAATGCCAAAGCCATTCTCCTAGAAGAACAGTAGATAAGGGGGTTCATATCTTTCCCAAGGGTATTTGCCCGAAAGTGAATGTAATAACGCGACTGGAGTACGAACTCGCGTACTACGATTCCGCAGTCCACCGCTTTAACCATTAACCCTTACCCTAACCCCTTTTTTTAAGTAAAGTTATAAAAATGATTATATGACATTTGAAAAAAATAGACGATCAAAAACATCAAAACGATTAAATAAATCCGTCAAATTAATAATTACTTTGTATTATTAAATAACTTATTAGGGTAAGAATATAAAATTGGGTAATTTACAAAATTACACCAGCTCTTCACAGGCTCTTGCATTGTAAATATCACGAAAAATCTGGACCATCATTGGAACTTGGAAAACTGATAATCAAGTTACAGAATGGAGATAAACTCTCGATTGGGGATATTTCAAAGAAAGTGGGGGAAATCCAAAAGTTTTATTCATAGTATTTTATGAACGCTTAAGGAAATTTAGTCATGCAAAGCCAAGAAACCATCTTGCAAGCCTAGCAAAATAACTGCAAAGAAAGACAGATAGATTGTTAATGAATCAAAAAAGGATCGATTTGCGACAGCAACGGCTAATTCTAAAAGAGCTAATGCTAACCTTGGTATTAAAATATCAAGGCACACTATTTCCTTCCCGAAGATTTAATGAAATAAATTTGAAAAGTCGAATAGCTTCAACGATGCCTTACATTTCTAAAAAGAACAAAATAAGCCAATTGAAATTTACCACTGAACACGTTATATGGACTGAAGGACAGTGGGATGGGTTCATTACAGCGATAAATCAAACTTTAACCAGGTCGATTGTGATGGGAGAAAGTACGTTCGACGCAGTCCTAAGGAACGATATTCATCTTAGTGGACTAAAAGTAGCGTTAAATTTGGAGGAGGAAGTGTGATGGTGTTTGGCATGATTTCTTTTGCTGGTACAGCACAACTTGTCAGGCTACCCGGTAGAATTTACGCAACTGCATACAAAGAGATATTTAAGAAATATGTTGTAATTAATTTGAGAACTGCAATTAGTCCGAACCCTACAGCGAAGTGTGTTAAAAAATTTCTTTTTGAGGAGGATGTTACTGTTATGGAGTGGTCCGATCAAAGCCCAGACATGAATCTTTTTGAGAGTGTTTGGAAGTTACTAAATAAAAGAACTAAGGAAAAGAAACAAGAAACGTTGAAGAACTATGGACTAATTTGAAAGAAGAACGGGTGAAAATATCCGTTGATGAATGCAAGAAATTAATTCGCTCGTGTAGCAAAAGATGTCAAGCTGTTATTGAAAGTAAAGGTCTACACACCAAGAATTAATGAATTATGAACGTTATTTTCATTTAGATAGTTCGATTTGTTGAATCATTTGTTGCGTAGTCTGATTTGTTAATCATTGTGATGTTTTTGATAATCGTTTTATTCGAATGATCTATAACTTTACCAAAATAAGTTTATTGAGCTTTATATTTTGGAATTATATCATCATCATCATCATGTCGCGCCGCCAGCACGGATATCCCTGACCCTCTCTCGCCACTTCTCCCTATCATTCATCGCCTCCGGCAGGTCTTCAGGGTTACATCCCGTGTCCTCACATAGTTGCTGTATGTAAGTTCGTGCTGGTGGTCCTGCTTTTGCACATCCATATGTGGGGGTCCATAGGAGTACATCGCTTATGAGCTCGTCCTTGCTTCTCCAGCAGTGTCCCGCGTGTCTGGTTCGTCGAACTTGTATAGTTTTAGTGATGGGGGGCAAGTGTCCGTATAGTTGGTGTCTCGTGGGGTGTTGTCGCCAGGACTTGTTCAATACTGCTCTCAACATTCTTGTGTAATTTCCGTCTAGTTTCTTCTCCAGTCGCTTAGTTAGCGTCCATGTGGTGCATTCATATAGCAGTATCGACAAAACCGCTGCCTGGAAGAAACTGCGTTTCATTTTATCGGTTAGGTCCGACTTCCATATGATCGAGAGCCTATCGATAGCTGTCCATGCCTTCGTCAGTCGTGTGTCGATGTCTTTTTCGGTTGATGAGACGCTACTTCCTAGGTAGGTGAATTTGTCTACTAGTTTCAGAGAGGCTCCGTCTAGTGTGGCAATGTTGCCCGTTTGGTTGTAACACATATATTCAGTTTTGTTTGCATTGACATGGAGGCCAATGCCAGCTGCGGCTCGTTCCAGACTATGCAGTAGTGTCTCTGCTTGATTAGGCGTGTTCGCTAGTAACGCCAAGTCATCAGCGCAGTCGGCGTCTGTGATTGTTTTTGCAGAGTACCTTTTGCTTCTTCTCTTAGTCAGCTCGAAGCCATTTTCTCTGATTTTGTCGATCGAAGTCCTAAGCACATAGTCTAGACATATGATAAAGAGGTACGGGGCTAGTGTGTCTCCTTGTAGTACTCCTGGAACAATGTCGAAGTATTCCGTGTCTCCATCTGGTGAACGTACTTTCACTTTGGTGTTTCTGTAGAGAATCATTATCGCTGCTACGGTTTCTTTTGGTAGGCCGTATGCTAGTAGGATTTGCTCCATCTTCCCTCTGTGTATGGAATCGAAGGCCTTGGTAAAGTCGACAAATAGTAATGTCGCCTGAAGGTTTTTTGCCCGTACGCCTTCCAGGATTCTACGGATGGTCAGTATTTGTATTTGTGAAGTTGTGTGGAATTATATAATTTACCTTTATATCCTTATTTTCCTTGATCAAGGAAGGTTTAAAATAAAAAGTTATTTCATATTTAGACTTTTTTCTAAAATCGTTCTGGTCGTTATGCTCGCTACTGTATATGTGTATACATATGTATATACATTTAAATGAGTAATTGTTCATATATATCTTACGCAAGATCAGTTCATTATGGGGTATTTTTGTAAAAATATTTGATTATCTGATTTAGAGAAAAAAATTTCCCTGTAAAATTTGCAATTGAATGGTAATTCCGTGCAGTTCTGTAAACGCTATGAATGCAGTTTTTTAATTTGCGTATTTTTCCATATTATGGAGATAATATTATGTGAGAGTTAATACATATATATATATATATATAAGTGTGTGAGTGAATAAACACCATTCATATATATATATATATATATATGCATGTATATGTAGATATGTATATGCATATATATATATATATACACCTATTTATATAAATATATGCATATATATTCATACATATATATATATATATATTCATATATATATATATATTCATATAGATATATATGTGTGTGTGTGTGTGTGTGTGTGTGTGTGTGTGTGTCTGTATATGTGTTTATAGACTTCATCCATGTACATATATATATATATACATATTGAGAGAGAGAGAGAGAGAGAGAGAGAGAGAGAGAGAGAAAGAAAGAGAGAGATGTGTGGGGGTTGTTCATTCGTTTAATGAACGCAAATTGTAGATGTAAGTAATAACATTTTATTTTTCAAAATATTTTTTCTCACTGTCTCACATTTTTATAATCTCACTAGCAATTTATATACATATCTATATATATGTGTATATAAATACATATATTCATATATATATATATATATATATATATATAGGTGTGTGTCTGTGTGTGTGCGTGTGTGTATTTTGCCTATCTATCTGTGCTTGCATATGCACGCGTGTTTTTACATTGTAAAGAAGCAAAGTTAAAAGACCGAGTAGTTGTAAGAAACGAATTTAACGTTAGAATTAATTGCATTTAAAATAAAAATTCGATAAACAGAAGGAAAAAGTATACTGAACGAACGAGTACAATTTTCAGTGTAAAAAAAGCAAATTAATTAAAAATAAATAAATAAGACTTAAAAACAAACAACCAAAAAAAAAAAGAAAAGACCAGAATCCTAATGAGTAAAATATTTGAAGTAAGATAAAAAAAAAAAGAAGTTTGATGTAATATAGAGGTACAAAAGAACTTAAAGAATGATATATATATATATATATATATATATATATATATATATATATACAAATAGCAAAATACATCAAGAACATTCAGTATTTCGGAAAAGCCGATGAAGAGAATGTGCATGCCCTACAATTTCAGTGCGCAAGGAAAGAAAAACGAAAACAAAATGGAGCATTGTAGTTGCGATTATCAGCATTTGAATTTATTTGATAATTTGAACTGCTAATACTAAGATCGAATATACACACACGTACGCATCTGTATGCCAGTATATAAATATGATGTGGTGTGGGTGCTCGTGTATGCCTGTATGTCAGTGCTCAGATATATGTATGCATAAATATTTATCAAAAGCTGCGCAAGGATTTAGAGAAAACCAAAAATAACTAAAAAACATCCAGTAAAATGAATTAGCTTCTCTCTCTCTCTCTCTCTCGATCGATCGATATATATATATATATATATATATATATGTGTGTGTGTGTGTGTGTTTGACAAATCGTATTTCTTCTAAGTAGGATACTTTTGACTGATGTGTCTTTAACTTCAAACGACTGAAGCTAAGCTTGTACCTCTTCAACAACAGTGCCCTTTGTGTCGAACGGCCTCCCACAAAAATTTTCGTTGATATATATATATATATGTATATATGCAAGGTTTTAAGTGAAGACAATTTGATACTTTCAGCTATCTCAACTTCTCATGGACAATTTCATGGACAACCTATGTTGGAAAAACAAGTTTCAGAGTCATGCCACTATTTTATTGTACCAGTTGTTCTTGTTATGTCTTCAAATTGGAATGCGTGCAGAATTTAGGATGTTCTGGCTGTTACAAAAAGTATTGCATAGCTCAAGATGCTTTGTGTTAACAGCTTTCAGAGTGACTTCATTCAGATCGATTTATGACTATCAACACCTTGCGTTTTGCTTAGCCTTCGTATCTATCTGGAAAATGCCGGCTATTGGTTAAAAAGTATCATTGCTGCTTTCCCACAAGGATCCCTTTGGCATTAAATAACCCTCGAAGTTTAATATGCCATTGAAACAAATGAAGGTATTTGGAAAAAGAGATTTGTCGCATTATCGAGCTATGTTCCACACACTCAGTATTCGCTTTATGGCATATTTTCTCTATTCAGCGTTGTAATTCATGTGAGCTCTTTGATCTCCGGAGAGTACAGAGGGAATAGAACGTATAAACAGGAGAAATGCCGAAATTTACTTTGAAACTCGATGAAGCTCTATAGTACATTTCTGGAGCATTCAATATCTAGCGTAATAAAATTCACCGTTTATTATTTGAGAGATGATAAACCTTGCCAGCAACTAGAAAGCAAGTATCGACAAGTGACCACAATAAAATGCCATTTTTTCTCTGTCAATAATCATGTGTTTGTTCATATATCAAACGTTCCCTCCTAATACTTATAATTTGTACACATCATTTAAAGTATTCCAATCAAAAACAAATAATGTATACACCATTATATGTGTTGTATATTTCTCATAGACCCAACCAAGAACATTATCAAAGATAATGAACGAACTTCATTGAACGAAAGAAACACACTTCTTTATAAAAATATATCTCTCTCATTTTATTCTCAAAAGGGGCACACAGTTTGCTGTAAGTTTGAGAGATAGATGGAGAGACATATACTCAAAGAGGGGACTTCTTCTTGCCCCATATCTTCTTCCTAGAGCCAGGGGGTGCCAACGCTTGCATCCCCTTGCAAGCCGTATCGTCAGAGACGACCTAACGCCTCTGATCGGCTACGTATCCCTCGCTCAACTCTCGATTCTGCCTGGACTGACTGTCTAAAGCTGACTGCGTGGTTCTTATATCATGTGGTCCCCTTCCGGTTACACACCTGTTCAACCGGCTTACCCCGATGCACTGCTATCCCCCTGTTTACTAATAACAACATGACATCTTGTCAAAGCCCAACGGATCACCAGGAACGAACCCAAAATCCATGTCAACAATCATTATATAACATATGTTTCAAACTAAATATTTTTTTTATTTAATAATAATTATTTGTTTGTATCAAGTATTCCTATGAAACACCAATAATTTGCGAACGAGTATATGGTTTAAAGTAACAAATAAATTCTTAGTTGCATCAAGTAACTGTTCTTAATTTATACGCAGTTATATAGTGTGAAAAAATCCTATCTAATTATCTAAACAGATCTATTTGACTCATATTGTAACACCACGACCGAAATAGACAATCATCATCATCATGTCGTGCTGGTAGCACGGATATCCCAGACCCTCTTTCTCCACGTCTACCTATCATTCATCGCCCCCGGCAGGTCTTCAGGGTTACATCCCGTATCATCACATAGCTGCTGTATGTATGTTCGAGCTGATCGTCTTGCTTTTGATTGGCCATATGCAGGGGTCCACAGGAGTACATCACTTACGATCTCGTCCTTGCTTCTCCAGCAGTGTCCGGCATGTCTGGTTCGTCTAGCTGGTATAGTTTTCGTGATAGGTGGTAGGTGACCGTATAGTTAGCGCCTCGTGGAGTGTTGCTGCCAGGACTTGTTCAATATTGCTCGCAACATTCTTGTATAATTGCCGTCTAGTTTCTTCTCTAACCGTTTAGTCAGCGTCCAAGTAGTGCATCCATATAGCAGTATCGACACGACCGCAGCCTGGAAGAAACTGCGTTTCATAGTGTCAAAAAATCCTATCTCATAATCTAAAGATATATTTGACTCATATTGTAACCCCACGACCGAAATAAACAATAGTAAAGCACAACTCCTTAGTGGGACCCCTTGGAAATTTGACTGTGATAAAAAATCACGAAGACAAAACAGTCTATTAGTTACAGTTAGATTTGGTTCAGTGTGATTTTATTACATATCAACTTTTGTAAGTTATTTAAAACCAAGTCCATTTTATACGTATAAACAGATCTATTTCAAACGATTCAGTTTAGCATAAGTACGCTCTTTAGTTCTATTTGACCCATAGGTGCTACCACTCAGGCCAGTGTAGACTTGGAAACGATGGCAATAAAGGGGTACACAGCATTACCCAAAGCTCCAGCATTACTGGAACCTTACAATCAGATTATTTAGTGTCATATACAGGACACTTGTTAGAGGAATTTTACCCCTCTATAGAGATGCAGTCAGTGTATTCTACAGCCCCAGCTGACTTGGTCATATTAGTAGCAGGATATGAAATTTTATTGTTAATGCCTTTTCTTAGGTGTAAGGGGGAAGAGAGAGAGATAGAGTAAGAAATGTCTCAAATGATTTGGATAGGAAGAAAAAGCAGCTGGAGATGAAAGGACAGCCACAGGCATATTCATTTTACCTCCGCTGACCACTCAGCTGCCTCCCTTGAGGCCTTGCTTCTCACCTCTCACCTTTCTACTTCTTCTGCCGCGCTTTCTTTGACTGCTTGCCCCTCTCAACTGCTGGAATGTTCGAGACCCTGCTTTGTGTCTACTCTCACTGACTGAAAACTCTACGTCACTCATAATTCATCGGTCTCCACCTACTTTCAGCGGCTAATCCCTCTCTCCTTTTTAACTATCCTCTGGTTGACCTCGGCATTGTCCCTTCATTGACTTTTACAAATCAAAAAATCAACAACTTTGAACTTCAAGTTTGGTTAGAAAACAATTTATTACTAGAATCAGAGACAAAAATTCATAATTGTCTTACAATAGATAAAACCTTGACATGTACGACTACCCTAAATCCAGCTTTGGGACTGGGTGAAATCGAGGATGCAATCATCATATTTCAAGCTCTATCGTTAGGGCTAAAAAATGGTAAATCAATACTTTTAAAAGGCTTCAATAATGTCTACAGCAATTTGCAAATGAATGATAATTTTTGTTGCTTATTTGTTTTAAAGAGGATTCTTTTATACATAATGTGACACTTTTATTTTTATGGAAGGTGATATGGGCAATCTTTAGCCCTATTTATGCTACGATACTTATATATGAATAATAATCATATTAAAGATCATTTCCAGTAAACATACTGAGTCTTTTTCTCCTATGGAAACATACGTGCTCAATTCTTAACATAGGACCAACGTGTTGTGCTGTAAAGAAAGAAGTCCGCTGAAAAAGAAATACTCAAACTCGAAGGTAAGGGAAGAAAATATAGCAGTCGTTTATTATTCACTTAGGGCTCTGATCGCTGCAACTCGAAAAGTTCATTTTAGTTACATTCTTCTCCCTTCCTCTGGGTGGTGACGGCGGTGTGGATGAGAGCTGGCTGTTGATACACGCCTGTCATAGCAGACTGGGTAGGACGGATCGGGGCCTCGGAACCTTTGACTCACCTATTTTGAATGCTGCTTACAACTCTCCCAAAATCTGACTTGTTTAGAGATTTTGGGGAACAAATCGAAGATCACCGAATGTTCGATGTCACCAGTGAAACTGTTGTGAAACAAGTGATAATTCATATGTGATTATCTTAAAATCACGTCTAACTTTGCTGGTCATTCTGCCCGCACGCACTAGTCGCGTGACATCTTCACTGATTGACGACAGCGCCCGTCCGTAATATTACAAATTTATGGGATTGAACTCCGATTTATGACCGACAGGTTAATGATAAAAATCATGATGATACAGTGAATATATATATATATATATATATATATATACGAATTTCAAACGTGTGGACACACGTTCACATGAAAATTTGGCACGTGAAAGTTATACTCATGACTTTTTACCCTGTTTAATTTTATAGCTAAAAATATAATATATATATATATATATATATATATATATAGCGTGCTTCGGTTGCTTTATCTAATCGGAAGGTTGTTCAATATAAGAGCGTTTATATAGATATAAGTACATTTCTGAAAAGGGAAAAAACTGTTTCATAAGTGATAGTTTCAGAACTTCTAAATATACTAAAGATAGAGATACAACATTTAGTATTGAATAGATTATCCCACACGCAATCCCACCTCTCTCTCTCTCTCTATATATATATATATATATATATATATCCAAGCAAGTTTTGTTAAAGATGATGGAAAACTGTTTTTTTATAATTTGTAAATTTCATTTTTCAAGACTCCTTGTAATTTTTCTTGTGTCGGGGGATCTAGATGGTAAAGGAATTGTTCCATATCTTTGTCCCAAGTGCTTTTGACCATACATTTGATCGTCATCAGGGGTAGTGTAGTTTTGAGTTGACTGTTTTTGAGTTTTTACTGTTTTAATAATGTTTAGCGTTTTGTTTTGACGTTGTCGGTTGCATATATATATATATATATATATACGAGGGTTATTCAGTAATTAAATTCTATTTAGAATTACAAAAACCCACATTTAACCCAGGAGAAAACAATGTTACTGTCTTTTATATAATCTCCATTCTTTAAACCCTTTTTTCGAATGGGAAAAATGTTTTAAGTACGTATTTTTGTAATTCTGCTGTATAGAAATATTTGTACATTTTGATCCATTTCCTCGTTTTTTCATCACTTCGTCATCAAACGTTGAGGCGCAAAACATGTAGAAATTATAGCGGGCCAAATCTGAATTGTAAAAAAATATTTGGTTGTGGTTCCCTACAAAATTGACGGATGATTTCCTCTGTTCTTTCTGCAGTTTGAGGCCTTGTAAGATCCACAGACAACTGGGCTGAAAAAAGGCGAATTCATCGCGCACAATTTGTGTAATGTACTCACGAAATTTGTAGTTGTTCCCCTATTGCATATCTTTCTCAGCAGAAAATGAGCACATGAACTGAATACCCCATTTCAGGTGTGTTGGCTACTATCGGTTTCACTAGCCTGTCTTCATCTTGAATACTATCTAAACATTTTTAAAACAATTTAGCCTATTTGTAATTATATTTTGAAGCTAACACATACTTCTACTGACGCATCATGCATTCTGCATTATAATTAGGAACTCCAGTTGATTATTTTAGTCGTAAGTTGCTTCCGAGCTTGACGTAGAGGTTCGCCAAGTATTGGTCGGGATCCCAGCAGACGCTCAAGAAAAACATTAACAGCAAATAGGCCGTTGGCTGTGATAGGCTGAAAGAAACTCAAAGGAAAGAACCGTGGAAGTGGACGCGGGATAGAAATGAGGAAAAGAAAGTTAGCTGGAGCCCAGACTTGGAGATGTGAAGATGAGACTACGAACAGGCACTTGCGAGATCTACTAAAGAAAACCAGAGGGGCGGAAAAGTGAATATCAAGGTCTGCGTCTATTTCTCTCTGTCTATTAAAAGCAGTAGACTCAGTTCATATTTTGTTTTCTCTCTCTTCAGCGAATGAAGGGTAGTAGCAAATAAACTTTTGTATTAACGAACCATAACGGCGTTTTGTGTATTTGTCACTTTTTCTCACGCCCAGGTTACAACGGGGTCTGACTGGAGCTTAATGCGTAGTGCTACACTCATACTCCATTTAAAACCATATTGCTAAACCTGTCTATTAGAGCCGTGGTGTAAGAGATGTCTATGTTGTGCAGTAGCGCTAAAATAGTCTGCAGAGAACCGTGGGAGTGCTAGCGTCCATTAAGTGTCGTTCCATTACAATTCTGTAAATTTCAAATTGTTTGTCTTCTTTTGATGCTGTCAAAATCAATCAATCTATTTATCAATCTATCAATCTAAAGATTTTTAAAAATCAATAAAAAAGCTAATACCCTCTTGGTTGGGTTGAAAAATTCTCAGCACCACAGAGATCCAGGGTTAGTGTTAGGGTTAGATTTGAAGGCTAGGATTCTGAGAATCAACTTTTAAAATTTATGTAAATAATCAGTAAACTAATAGTTTGGTTTTGTGTGGTTTGATTTTATGACATATCAACTATTGTAGGTTATTTAATGCCAAATCCTCTTTATACATATATATATGTATATATAGCTTGTCAATATAAATTGTTGATAACATTCTTTATCATTCTTTTATACAAAGTTAAATAGTTTTAAGTATTGTTATTTATCACTAAAAATTCTATCCTGGACGAGACTGATTACATTTCACATTGCACTAATACCCTTGGGAAAGGTATGAATCCAATTATTCTCCCTCCAGCTATGGGTAAATAGTAGGACAGACTAGGTTCTTCAGCCTTGGTTAGGCAACTAGTCTAGGAGAAGGAAAACTCTGAATTCAAACCTGTTAAACTCCGCTTAAAAATTGACCTTGTGTCATATCCTGCCCGAGGGGAGGGGTTGGTAAATAGTATCACTAAAAATTCTATTAAACGTCAGTTATTTGTTTACACACATTTAAATTATCAAATAATTCTATTTTTAACAAATCAATTTAGTATAAATCATTTGTTTGCACATAGTTTAAATGTCAAACAGTTCTATTTGACCCACTGATAGGACCATATCAGATGCAACCTCTTCAAGCAAGAGTGGGCCTAGAGAAACGGCAATAAAACGGTACTCTACATTCCCCAAAGTTCCAGTATTACTGGAAATTCGCCATCAGATTGTTTAGAGTCATATCTAGAATATTGATTTGTGTAGTTGAGATACAGTCCGTGTATTCTGCTGTTCCAGCCGACTGGTCTAAAACTTTGTATTTTATTTTATTTTCTGATCGTCATTCTGAGGCGACCATTATCTTTCGGTTTCCTAAACGATTTTTTCATGTTTTCATGTGTGTGTTTTTTGTTCCAAAAGCGGTTTGGTATCTTTTACACGCAGGTAGGGATTTGCATTTAAAAAGAATAAAAAATTGATTCATTCGAATCAAAGATGACCAATAAATCTTTCGTACTCATGGTCGAGTTACCTTTGTTTAAATAAATATACTTAAACGGATTCCAGACAAGAAAATCGGTAGGAAACGGATAAATGAGTAATCCACTCCTCTAAAGCAGGTCAGTTGTTGACGTGGTAGTCTACAGGGGTAACTCAGTCTAGAATATATATATATATACATCAATAAGAATCATAGAGAGGCACATCTCTTCTTAAAACAATCGTGGTGCAACTATCACTGAGAAGTGAGTTCAGCTCTCATTAGACTTACCATGATGAATTTTTTTTTCTTGATTCCTCCCGTGAAGCACATGATCACCAGTGTATTCAATTCTCGTGAGGTACCGGATAATTTTTACTATGTCTCACAACTCAGCGAAACTAAGCCCATTATAAATTGTCAGCATTTAAACGCATGGTTTAAATATATATTAGTGAGTTAATATCAGAAATCAAATCAACTGTAAATATATCCAAGAGTTAGCACACTACAAAAAAAAAGACAAGCAACTACTTAGGACTTTACTCAGTATTCAGTCATGTAACCTCAAAACACCGCTTCTCGCTGGATCACCAAAGTTAAACTGCAATGAACCCTTACACTAATCTAGACCAGACATAACCATAGCTGGTATACACACACACACACACACACACACAAACATATATATATATATATATATAATGTGTCAACATATTGAACAAGGATTAAAAACAATGATTTATAACCTTAAAGGCTATTAGAATCAGCCATCACAAGCATCGAGCCAAATTCACGACCAAGGTACTTGATGATCAACATGCTTCGTGAAACTAGCAGTTTAACTAGACGCTTGAGATGGCTGATTCTTAAGGTTTTGAATTGCCCAGTATTTCGTCTCTAACATAGCGCCATCTTGAATATTGAGGACTATGACTAAAACAACGAATGTTTTGTTTTAAATATTTCTACATACATACATACATACATACATTGGTGTTGGTATGTGTGTGTGACGAAGGAGAGAGAGAAAGAAAGAAAGTGTATGGGCGTGTGTGTCCTCGATCCACTTAGATACCAAAACTAGTAATCCCTTAATGACAGGCTATGCTACGTTACCCATTTAATTGGGCGGTGTATAATCTTTTTTACAAACCTTCTAAAAACTTTTATTCTGACAGTAACATGAATTCGAAACTTGATGAGAACAATCTAAAGGTAAATTATTATACAGATATATTTCTATTGGTTCCATTACTTTTTCACCCCTCTCTCTCTCTCTCTCTCTCTCTCTCTCTCTCTCTCTCTCTCACACACACACACAATATATATATAGATATTGATAGATAGATTAGGTAAGCAAAAATAATAAGACAGATAGAAATACGTAATATCTTACTTTCAATTTTTTTAAAACTGAGAAACGTTTTTGAAGCCTTTTTAAGGAGTTTTAGAATAGCTCATAAGGTTCTAAAATGCCCTCACCGTTCTTTATATGTTTTGAAACCATAGTCGAGGGTGACCCGAAGATTTCCTTTTCAATAGCTACAACACCAAGGTATAGGAAAGGGCGCTACTCCTTCCAACAGATTGCTCCACTTTACTCTTGATACTTACCTTATAATGCTGAGTGTTAAGCAAGGAGGTATCAAATGAAATTTTTCAAGTCTTTGGTATGACTCGACCTGGGATTGAACCCAAGTCTCCCGGCCCATAGGCGAACACTCTACCCATCAAGCCAATGAGCCGGACTAACAATCAAATTTCATTATGTTTAAAGAGTTTTTTTTTTTAATTTTGACTTTCTTGAAGAGTTCGAACGAAAGTGCTCAAAATCCTTTGCACGATTTTAAAAAAAAATCATTCAAACCTAATTTGCGTTCTCTTGTTTGTAAAAAAGAAAAAAAATACAAATCTCCATGCATTCTTTGTCCGTACGCTTAAGCTAAAGACTCGTTGTCAAAAAATAGCCTATATATATATATATATATATATATATGACATATGCACTGACAGAGATGGTCAGAACGGAGCATCTTGTACCCAATTTAGTATCAGCGAGCCGACTTAGACTCAGAGGAAGCGAGTTCATAAAGTGCCATTTTGAAGTATGGAAATAAAAAGGTCACCAACCATAAGCTCGACAGGTTAACAAATGTAACATACGCAGGTGCACTAAGGTGACCTGTACACTTCAATCTATGAAAGGACACTCTCAAGTGAGAACTGAAACAGTCTTGGTAGATAACCTCATGGGCGAGTAGAAATTGTTACTTTCTCTCCGGCGCATCTGATGAATAGACATATTTATTTTGCTCCTCGGGGTTTTCATTCAAAGTCCACGTTCAAAAAGTAAGACACACGAAATACTAAAGAAAATATCATTTACCAAAAAAAAAAAAAGAAAAAAAAAAAGAATATCGTTGAGTCTCTTCTTAAACTGATCTGAATACTAATCTGTTGACGATTTTGTAATCGTCAACTGCATATATATATATATATATATATATATATATAAGCAGGATTTTCTTTTATAGATATTTGACTAAATATGACACCTCGTTTCTACCTATTTTATGACGAACCATATACATTCATATAAAACGTGCTAGGAATTTAGGGAAGAATTGACGTTAAAATATTTAAAGGCATTTTAAAATGCTGCTGTTATATTCGAAATTGATATTCTTGAAATATCTTACTCAGAAATCAAACGATTCATGCAAAAACTTGAAAGAATCAAATACAAAATAGGAAAACACGAACTATTTGTCTCATTTAATCAAACATATATATATATATATATATAATTATGAATGGAGGAATTGATATATTAAGTTAGAAATTACCATGACAAGAAAATCCGGCACACACCTACACGTGACATACGGAGCACTGAACAGCTGTTTCGACCTTCTTAGGTCTCATCGGCAGTGCACACCGTGATCACCACTACTGGATATCGAACCAACAACCACAGTATGCAGAAGCCGAAACTCTCTCTCTCTCTCGCTATATATATTTATATATATATCAGCAGCATCAGCATCAACATCATCATCAAGTTACGCAGCCCGTGGTGTAGTCGTTATCGCCGTAGGAAATGAACACGGCGATACGAGTTCAAATCCTGGACGATACTGATTGCATTTCACATAGCACTAATACCCTTGGGAAAGGTATGAATCCAATTATTCTCCCTCCAGCTATGGGTAAATAGTAGGACAGACTAGGTTCTTCAGCCTTGGTTAGGCAACTAGTCTAGGAGAAGGAAAACTCTGAATTCAAACCTGTTAAACTCCGCTTAAAATTTGACCTTGTGTCATATCCTGCCCGAGCGGAGGGGTTGGTAAATAGTATCAAGTTACGCAGCTAGCACGGGGTTGCTTGACTCTTTCTCTCCTTCTCCCTCTCACATTTCCCATTCGTTTCTATCAACCATTGGTCCTAGCAGGTCTTTCAGACTACATCATGAGTCCGCACATGGCTGATCTAGGTAAGTTCTTGTTGTTCGGCCAATTCTGGCACATTCATGTGAAGGGATCCATAGGAGAACGTCACCTACGTGTTTGTCTTTACTTCTCAAGCAGTTCCTCGCTTGTCTTGTCCGTCTTATGAAGATGGTTTTAGAAATTGGAGGTAAGTAGGCCATACAGCTGTTGCTTCGTGGGGTGTCACTGCTAGGATTTGTTCAATATAGTGCATAGCATCGTTGTGCAGCTGCCGCGACTCTGAAAATTTAGTCTCCTCCGAAAATGTATATACACTCAAACAAAACTGTTTTCGAAAAGAACTGGCCTGATTACATATTCACAGATATTGTATACCATGTTGTAACCCTTGGTAATTTTGCAAGCAGTTTAACTGGAACACACGGCTTCGGCAATACCTCGTAGGCGAAATTTTGCCAATTAATTAATTAAACAGTTATTTAATTGGGCCATTAAACAACCTGTAATGATTAATGCGTTGAGAGAAGTAATCAGAATAGAAGACACTTGCAGGAGGAGTGAGTGAATGTATTTATGCTATTTATAGTCCCCGACTATTAAATGATTTAGCGTTTAAAAGGTTTTGTATATTTAGAATAAGGTTTAATATTTATTCTTCCCCACAAGTTTAATGTTTTAGTTTAGAATTAAGAGTGTTTTAGGCATAATATAATATAGACACATGGAAAAAGTAGTAAGGAAGATATGCAACAAATGGGTAAAAGATATGAAACAAATAATTGTTGTAAAACAGGGCGGACAAAATGAACATTTAAAACAAGGCGACGAACAAAAACAAATTTATATTCTGCAACAATAAATCTTACATTGATACATAAAAATATTACTAACTATACTAACAAAATAATAGTGTGTGTATATGTGTGAGTTTGTGTGTGTGTGTGTGTCTAACACGACTAAGCTATAAAATGAATTACAAGTTTAAAATGTCCTTTTTTTATGGTTAGAAACGGGCAGTTTCTCAGAGACTGGAAAGCGTCTCATAGTCATTGTAAATGAATGTCTGCGAGGCCCATCCATAGTGTTGCTTTTCTCTCCTGTTGATTCACGCAGAAGGGAGTGTGTTGCTGCTGCGAAGAAATTTGGTAAAAGAGAACAAGGGTGTTTGAAGACGACGTATTTATAGAAAATACGCGTCTTGTAGGTGGCTCAAAAACGCAGGACTTGAATTTACGCGCGGACCTAGTTTTAAACATGTCACGTTGTCCTACTGGCCAATGGTTTCCCGAGACTGAATAAGTGAGCGTCCGCCATCTTTATGGGAACAAGTGGCATACCACCCAAAATAATTTATAGGAGTGTAAAGTCCTATACACTCATATACCGATTGAAACGATTGGTGAAGTGTGCGTTTCCGTTCGTTCGCATTATGAGCTGTGCATTAAACACCTTCAATAACTCTTTGATATTCGCATTTCTCTCTGTTCAAATTATCAGTAGTGTCTGGGCCAGAGTGATCATTCGTTCTAACCCCTAAGATACCTCAAAATCAGTCTTTCCCTTTCTACCTGAATTGGGATAAGAAAATGTCAATGTATTTGAGTAAACATTTTATCAAATCAAAGAGTTAATAAAGTTTTTGGAATATACTGGAGTTTCGTACTTATTTGATATTTGCTGTTTAGAAAAGGGAAATATATTTTGATGATAAAAAGGCAAACAAAGGCTTAACAGATAAAGTACTTGGGAAATAATATATAAATTGAATTTCTAAAACATTATGGGACATAAGACTTAACAGTTCATTTTCATTTCTAAATAACAGAAAAGGGATGGGTTCATGCCTTTTGAAAAGATATTAGCGCAAATGTCTTCGTTTTGATTTAAGTATAATTGATTCCGGATTATAAATGATTACCGGAGATTTGCATGATGGTAAGAGGGTTCTCCAATGGCCCGGGAGACCTGGGTTCAATCCCAACTCGAGTCATACTGTTGTATACACACATTTCCTCTCTGAGGTTTATCATGATAATGGCGATTGTCATATCCTTTGCGCGGGAGCGTAAACTGCATCTATTGACTACACACCTGAACTCTTAACCAGAATAGTTCAAAGCCCAAACAAACCGAATGATGACATATAATTAATGAAATATGATTGAGAAAAAAAATCATTCCCTAATTATATAACAATAGCAAAGACTTAAAAATTGTACTTGATACCTCCTAGCTTAACACTCAGCATTATAAGGTACGTATCAAGGGTAAAGTGGAGCAATTCAGGGAAAGGAATATTACTCTCCCCTACATTTTGGTGTATTAGCAATCGAAAAGGGAGCCTTCGGGCCATCCTCGACTACTTACATTTTATAATTGATTCCATTACCAATGAGTCCAACCAAGTCCAGTTCCTTGGAGTGTAACAGAGTCAATTTTCACCGGGTTTAACAGAGTTCATTACCTTCGAGGGCAATCGATTCCATTTCCAACGAGAATAACCGAGTCCATTACCTTCAACTATAACTAAGTCGATTTCGTTCGTCGATAGAAAAAAAAGAAAAAGGAAATTGCTTAATTAACATAATCGTTAGAGTAAAGGTTTCTATAATTTTGAGGTTCTTCAATTTATATTTGTGTTCAATGGTATATCCTGGTAGAAGAAAAGTACTATTTAAACCATAACTGGAGGAAATAAGGAGGTTCATTACGTTTCTCGAGGGCATAAGACCCCCAAAATAAACGTATTTGCAAGACTGAAATTCGAATTTGCTTTCATCAATGTGTAAGATAATGGCCGAGGGATTTCGTTTTATATATCTTGCCTTTGGTTTTAGTTAGGCTGAGAACCTTTCGGCTCAGTGCATGGGTTAGTTAGGTGCAAACATGAGTTCAGGTGTTCATGCGCGCGCGGAGCAGACGTGTCATTCAGAGATGTCACATTAAAAATTCCAGATAGAGGTTGTGACCAGGGATGTGAGTGACGTCATGCACCGGAAGCGTGGGCTGAGATTTAAGAAAAGTCACTTAGTTGAGATTGAGACCTGGGCGAGGCCAGACGAATTTGTACGCTACGGGCGCCGCACGTGTTGGGGGGGGGGGATGGAAAAGTCAGCATTGAAAGATTAGGCCTCTCTCCTTATGTCCAAAAACCTTTTAATTCAAAGGTAATAAAAAGTTTCGTAACTGAACTTAGAAGTCGCAATTGTTTTTTTGTGTTTCGGGATTCCTATGTTATATATATATATATATATATATATATATATGTATTTGCATTATAGACATTATGAACGCTTTGCGTAACAGTATGAATATGTCTATTTCTCGTATTCATATCTTGGCCATATCGTGGACTTGGACGGTAATGTAACAGATGTTCCAATTTACGAAACCTAGTATATGAAACTACAGCACCCCGAAGATCACCCACCTGAACATATCTTGTTTTCCTCAAAAGGATTATGGCTGCAAACTTTACCTCCGTGAAAGGAAACTCCGAGAAACACGAACTCTCCTCGTCTGTATCCCTAAAACGTGAGCTTTCTCTTTATCGCCTGGCTTTAGAATACAGCAGAGAAGTAAGTCTCATCATTAAAATCTAATGGTGAGGCTCCAGTTCTGAAGATATGGGAAGAGTGGAGTACCTCTTTATTATTAATTCCCTCAGGTCCACTCTCAGATTTTGCCCCTCTGAAGGAGACACAATCACCGACAGAAGATCCTGATGATAAAAAAACACTCTATATATAATAAATCAAAGTGAGTATGAATATTTTTGGGACACCCTGTATATTAGCATGTGGATGCAAAACTATTAAATTTAGAATCAGCTCAAATCCGAAACGAAATTTCCAAGATCACGCATCAATTTTCTGGGTAACATATATTCATAAGTGCGTGCAGCATCATATATTTTCCTATTTACATTCAAAGCTGAGCAGGCAAAGTTCATCTTGCATTGTCACTTGCAGAGTCGTTCTTTTCTCCCAGTAAAGAATCAGTAACTTATAAACCGGAAAACTTGCCTGTAATTTTTGCACAGTAGTTTGTGCATGGCAATAATTTATCGGTGAAAACCGGACACGTCTTTTTTCCCGGTTCTGGACACATCCGCACACACACAAAAAAAAATCACCGTCCCTTCGCATATTATTCATAAATAGCATGCTTTCCCAGCCTTCCTTTTTGTTTAATTCAAGGTCATAACAGGCATAAAAAGTCGGCAAAATGTATAGTTGATGTGTTCTATAGCCATGACTAACTATACAAACACATAATACATCTACATCTACATATGCATGCAGACAAAATCATAACGACAAAATAAAAAAGACGAGCGACACATTTCTTTTAGAAAAATATACCTCTCACTTTATTTGTGTGTGAGAGGGAGTTAGAGACCGAACAGAACTGCAACATATTGACCCCCACTCTTATGGCCATCAGCGTTTCTTTCCCGTTCTCCTGGGCTGCTCAACCGGGGGCCTGGGGGCCCAGCCTCTCTGGGACATGTTGCTCAATCCAGCATCCTCTCACCAACTGACTGAATTTCCTGTGCACTGTGTTATATGATAGTTCAACGCCCACCTTCTTTTTGTGGGCGTCACAAATTGCACTCATTCAACCCATCCACGGTCAAGGCTACTCTCTGCTATTCCTCGACCGGATGCACCTGTTGTTTCCTATTTTGACACCCCGGCCGGGTCGTAGGTCAATATACAACAGTAGGTCGTGTGTGTCTCGATAAGTGCTAGTGTGTAGAGACTAGATAAAACGGACAGCAAGTGTCATTAGAATTCACAAAGAAAAATAAAAATAAAACGAAAGAAAAAGGGAACTGCTGTATTAGTCTAATGGTTTCTGTAACCATTAGTATACCTTTGAGGGGGCACCTCTGGTGGTGTAATGGTTAGCAAGCTAGACTAGCTAACCTACACGAGTGAGTTCGAGTCTCATTGGGCGCCCCATTCATTCGGCCTTGTGCCACATCGAAGCAAAAAGCTTTGTAAATTACATTAGTATACCTTTGAGGTTTTCCAGAACTTTAGCTCGATGTTTTTAACCCTTAGATACCTGACCTCTCAGTATTTGGATCCCTAAACCTGTGTTCTTGAACTTCAGTGGGGGTTTACAATACGCCTACTGTAACACTTGCGTCGGAATAAGATGGATCTAAAAAGAGGAAAAGTGTGCATGACACAAAAATGTATCTGATGGTGAGGCTGCAGTTCTAGAGATCTGGGGAGTGTCGAATACCTCTTCATTGCCACTCTTCTTTGGTCAACATTGACTCGGACTGATAGTACCTTTGTAAGGGTCAAAAAACTGTTTGAAAATTATTCTCATTTGATAGGACCAAGTGCCGAAAAATATATAAGTAAATGAGTAAACGATGGAAAATAAATGAATCAAAATACAAAAAAAAAATACTTAAGAAGCAACAACTCAAAAGTCAGAAGTTATAGTGAATGCGATTCCTTAACCTCTTAGTATAAAATAACCTGAAACAGTTTGAAAAATTGTTAAAGTAAATCCATCAATAAATCAAACATTATTTGCATCTCGGCCCATATTCCCAGTGGATAAAGTGTTCGCCAGTACACCGGAGACTGGGGTTCAATCCCTGGTCGAGTCATACCGAAGACTCAAAAAACGGTACTTGATGCCGCCTTGCTTAACACTCAGCATTATAAGGTACGAATAAGGGGTAATTGTAATATTTTGACCTGCGGCCCGAGCAAAATGCCATTCAAGGTGATGCACCGGAAGGAAGAGACACATTCCAATGGCAGTTAGGAGAGGAAATCGCGTGGGCGGAAATTGGCTAACAAAATGGGACAAGCTAAAAAATCCCATGATACTCTCATAGACTGACGCACCGGAAGAGAGTGACCTCTGAACTGCATGACAGTTATTTCCGCTTGATCACGATTAAACATTCTATTTCAAAGATCGAGTGGGCGTCGAACGATTATATAACTCAGTTGAGTTCGACGAGCCAGTTGAGTAGAGTTCCAGCCAGTGGAGTGGCAGCCAGTTGGAGATGAGATGTGGTAGAGAAAGCCACACCAGGCCGAAGGGGCTTGGGGCCCTGATGAGTTGGGGTCCAGAGAAGTTGCTAATAAGATGCAGTAAAGGAAGCCAGCACCCAGCAGAGTGAGCCCCTATTCTCCGGTTGAGCATCAAGAGAACAAGAAAGACACAAAGTGACGGCCATAAGAGTGAGGGATCAAAATATTTCAGTTATGTTCGATCTCCAGCTCCCTCTCACACGCAAACCTTGAACAACCCTTTCGAACCCGCGCAATAAAGTGAGAGGTACATATATTTTGTTAAAGAAGTCTTCCTGCGTCTTTATCCTTGCGTCTGTTTAATTATTGTGTCGTTGTGATGCTGTAGATGAGTATATAACATAATGTGGAGCAATCCAGAGAAAGGAACTGTGCCCTCCGGTACACCTTGGTTGAGTAGCTATTGAAAAGGAAGCCTTCAGATCAACCTTGAATACTTTCGCGTACTTATGCAAATAATGGTTAAGATTTTTGCATTCTCCCCTAAAGACAGATATATAATTCTTTATTTCGAATTAACTCTATAAACAAGATTGGCGACATGACCTCCTTTACTCACCGGTGCCCGAATAACTTTTCATTACCGGAGAGTCAGTGTGTTTCTACTACATCATCTTCTCGACTCACACTCGTCATGAAAAATCCAAGTTTTGCCCGTTTGTAAACAATTAGGACTAAAATATGCTTCTCCCAATTAAAATTTCTCTTGGTTTGCATTTCCCAGCCAGCAAAAAATTTATGACAAGCGTCTGTTCCTAGCAGGAACACTGTGTTCAAATTTCTGCTATTGTGAATTACAAAATATTCGACGAGATTAAAACAGATTTTGTCATGAACCAATTCCAAATAATACAAAAGTTACATATGAAAAAAATACTTGAAAAAAATCCAATTATTTCGTATATATATATATATATATATCGTCAGAGTAAAAGGAATGACGTAAATTTCCGCGTATGCGAAACCGCCTCAACCACTAGGTGTGGGGGTGATATGATTTTCCATTTTCTTCCAGTCAAAAAGAAGAAAATTTTTACTGTGGCCTCGTGTCTGATATTTTTTTTCTTTTTCCTGATGTGAACTCTTTTTCATCTCTTCACAACGTCTTTTTGTCCGGCAAATTTTTTCAAAACCCAACAGCACAATATATATCCAAAGCTTAGTTTAATCTGGCAGAGGTTTGTATTGGAAAAATAAAAGTGGACAATATTGTAATAGATTATTTTCTACTTGTGAAAAATTTGCGTGTTTCGAAAAACATAATTCAAAAGATTCTCTTTTGCTTCTCATCAGCTCTATTCAGTTGCGCCTTTCGAAAATAAATAATAATCTTAGCCACAAGGCTTCATTCTATGCATACAGCCGTATCCAGGCAGAATCGAGCGAGTGGGGGTAATGACATCACGTGGTTTATAATAGCACACGTTGCCATGCATCAGGGTGAATTGTGGGTAAATTCACTGCAACTGCACTGGTACGACGGTTGATTGAAAGATCTTTGATGACAGACTGACCGGCTAATCAATAACTATTTTATGACGTCCCTGGGTTCAACAAAGCAATTCTATCGATCAAAGTTATTGATACTAGATATGTTTAAGATAGATAAGGACTGTACGTATTGAATAAAAAATGAATAAGGAATTATTTGTTAATTTTCTTAAAAAGTATTACACTTGATTTTCAACAAACAAACTCCTCTGAGTTTTCTAATGGTCAAAAGATTAAGTTGGTTGGTTGGTTTTTATGGCATATCAACTTTTGTAGGTTATTTAACACCGAATCCACTTTTATGTAAATAATCAGTTCTATTTCAAACAATTCAGTTTAGCATGAGCACACATTATAATTGTCAAAAACATTTCTATTTCAAACTATTCAGTTTAATCAAGCAGTTATATATAACAATTTTGTTTATTGTAAGTACAGTTTCAATGTCACAAATAGTTCCATTTCAAACAATTCAGTTTAGTATAAGTACAGATTTTGATTAATCAGAGTTAAATGTCAAAATAGTTCCATATTAAACAAATCAGTTTTGTGTAAATACAGTTTCAATGTCAGAAAACAGTTCTATTTTAAATAATGCAGTTTAGCATAAGCAAGCAGTTTAAATGTAAGTACGGTTTAATTGTGAAAAACATTTCTATTTCAAGCTATTCAATTTAATCAAGCAGTTATATATAACAATTTTGTTTATTGTAAGTACAGTTTCAATGTCACAAATAGTTCCATTTCAAACAATTCAGTTTAGTATAAGTACAGATTTTGATTAATCAGAGTTAAATGTCAAAATAGTTCCATATTAAACAAATCAGTTTTGTGTAAATACAGTTTCAATGTCAGAAAACAGTTCTATTTTAAATAATGCAGTTTAGCATAAGCATGCAGTTTAAATGTAAGTACGGTTTAATTGTAAAAAACATTTCTATTTCAAGCTATTCAGTTTAATCAAACAATTCAGTTTAACATAAGTATGCCGTTAGTTCTATTTAACCCATAGTTACAGCCCTTATCAGGTGCTACCACTCCGGGCCAGAGTGGACCTGGGAGCGATGTCAATGAAGGGGTACTCCGCATTCCTCAAAGCTCCAGCATTGCTCACGTTCAGATTGCTTAGTGTCATATCTAGGACACTTGTTAGAGAGTCTTTACCCTCTGGAAAGGTGCAGCCGGTGTATTCTACAGCCCCAACAAAAAGCTAATTTTTTTATTTAATGATGTAATACTGAAATATAATATATAATTTCATTTCAAATGTATTAAATTGTATTTCAATTATATATATAGTTGGAATTTATTTTTAATTTTTTGCACTCTGCCGGTGTTTTCGGTATGATTCTAAACTGCATCAGGTGGTGAGGCTACAGCTCTGGATCTCTTAGGAAATCAAGAACGGTCAGTTGGGGCTGTTGACTACAGCAACTGCATCTCTGTAGAGGGGTAAGACTCATCAATGAGTGTCCTAGATATGACATTTAAAAATCTCTGCTCAGTCAGCTGGAGCTGTAGAATATGCCAACTGCTGCTCTGCAGAGGGGTAAGACTTCCGCCATGAGTATTCTGGATATGACATTAAACAATGTCAACCCAGTCGGCTGGAGCTGTACAATGCGCCCACTGAATCTCAGCAGAGGAGTAAGACTCTCCTAACGAGTGTCCTGTATATGGCATTAAGCCATCTAATGTCCAAGAGGTCTGGGGTACCCCTTCAATGTCATTTCTCCTAGGTCCACTCTGACCTGGAGTTGTAGCACCTAATTGGGTCCTCTCTTAGGGTCAAATAGAACTATTTGACATTTAAACTGTGGACTTACAAATGACTTACGTCAAATCGCATTGTTGAATATAGAAATGTTTGACCATTTCTATTGTGTTTAAAAAATTACTGATGTTTAATTGAATTGTTGTGATGAATAGAAATATGTGGTGAATTCAATAAGTTTCCAGATATTTTTTTACAGGCATTTAAAATTGTCTTAGACTCTTGAAAATTCAGTATGTTATTACTATACATCTTATGAGATGACTGACCCATGTTTATGATTTCAGGTGCAAATGAACAGCTACAGCAGCAATTGAAATATACCCTACTAAAGCCTGATTGTCACAGCTGGTGAATTTCAAAAATGCAATCTGGACGTGAGGACACTATAGAAGAACGATATGCAATAAAATTCTGTTTTAAACTTGGAAAAAGTAACACAGAAAGGTATGGAATGCTTCAGACTGCTTTTCGACCATCTTGCATGAATCGAGCATCAGTTTTTGAGTGGCATGAGACATTCAAGGAATGTAGGGAGTCTGTGAGGGATGATGAGAGGTGTGGGAAGAGTAAGGAAGTCAATACACTAAAGTTGATTGGCCAGACGGTTAGAGTTAGGGATAGGATTACTATGTTAAGGTTTTACGGGAGTTCAGGAAGATATTCCGTCGGAAGAAGCCAGCACTCTTCAAATCGGATCAGTGGCATTTCCACCAGGACAATGCACCAGTCCACAAGTCCATCTTTGTTACTGACTATTTGACCAAGATGGGCATCAAGACAGATCCTCACCGTCCCAATAGTCCAGATCTTGCTCGCTTTGGCCTTTGGTTATTCTGTAAGCTCAGAGGGTGTAGTTATGAGACAATTGAGGAGATGAAAGAGGCTGTGACGATGAGCACCTTTATTGATAGTACACACATAAAATTCTAGTTCCCTTCGAAGTAATCTCCTCCAGCTGTAATGCACTTGTACCGTTCCAACAACTTCTGGAAGGCCCCATGAAAGTCTTCTTGTGTGAGCGTGTCAATGACCTTCGTCACAGCCTCTTTCATCTCAATTGTCTCATAACGACAGCCTGTGAGCTTAGGGAGTAACCAATAGTCACAGGGAGCAGGGTGTGGACCATAGGGAGGGTGAGGAACTGCCTTGATGACCATCAGGGTTAAATAGTCTGTGACGAGGATGGGGTGGTGGAATGGTATGTTGTCCTGCTGGAAATGCCACTGACCCGATTTGAAGAGTGCTGGCCTCTTCCCAAGGAATCTCTTCCTGAACTCCGGTGTATTGCCTACTTTACTCATCCCACACCTCTCATCATCCCTCACAGACTCCCTGCCTTCCTTGAATCTATTATGCCACTCAAAAACTAATATTCGATTCATGCAAGATGGTCGAAAAGCAGTCTGAAGAATTCTATACGTTTCTGTGTCACAGAATTTTATTGCATATAGTTCTTCTAAAGGGTCCTCACGTCCAGATTGCATTTTTGAAATTCACCAGCTGTGATAATCGGGCTTTAATATCGTCATATATATTTAAAAGAAAAAAATCATAAACAAAAAGATATGGACAAAAATAGGTATACGATCGCCATACCCCCACCACATGAGCAGTTTTACAGCGAACCTTGTTAAGCTAAATGTCCATTCCTATATCTTTAATTTAAAATCGGTGATTCGTTTCAATTAGTCCCCTTTTTAAAAAATTTTTGTCGAAAAAAATTTATAATTGCACGGTAACTATCTATGGAATTTACATCCATTTGCATTACACACACACACACACACACATATATATATATATATATATACTCCCCTACCCCAGTAGGGTTGAGCTCTCTGGCGAATGAAGTAAATGTGTTGTCATTAGCATATATGCAAGGCTCTTTCATAAGAATCGAGTTCTCGGTAGCCGTTAAGCGGATATAAGTAAACAATAACAATTGTGATTCATAAACGTTTAAATTTCCTTCGCTTGCGCTGGTTTCCTCGGGGTTGAGTGGTAGAATCTTGGATTGGCGTTTGAGTCAACCAGGTTTCGATCCCAGCTTCGATCCCAGCCTGTCTAGCCACACTGATGAGTTCTAATAGAACGAAACAGATCTGTTTGTGGATGACAATATATATGCTCCCCTACCACTGGAGGGTTGAGTTCTCTAGCAATGAAGTAAATTTGTTGCCTTAGCGACTCCTAAGTAAATTTATTCACTCGTCTCCTACAGGGCATTATAAATTTATTCACTCGTCTCCTACATGGCATTATAAATTTCTTTCTTCGACTTCTACATGGCATTATAAATTTCTTTCCTCGCCTCCTACATGGCATTATAAATTTCTTTCTGCGCCTCCTACATGGCATTATAAATTTCTTTCCTCATCTCCTACATGGCATTATAAATTTCTTTCTGCGCCTCCTACATGGCATTATAAATTTCTTTCCTCATCTCCTACATGGCATTATAAATTTCTTTCCTCGCCTCCTACATGGCATTATAAATTTATTCACTCGTCTCCTACATGGCATTATAAATTTCTTTCCTCGCCTCCTACATGGCATTATAAATTTCTTTCTTCACCTCCTACATGGCATTATAAATTTCTTTCTTAGCCTCCTACAGGGCATTATAAATTTCTTTCCTCATCTCCTACATGGCATTATAAATTTCTTTCCTCGCCTCCTACATGGCATTATAAATTTATTCACTCGTCTCCAACATGGCCTTATAAATTTCCTCGTCCCCTACATGACATATAAAGTATTACAAGGCTCTTTCATAAGAATCGAGATCTCGGTAGCCGTTAAGCGGATATAAGTAAACAATAACAATTGTGATTCATAAACGTTTAAATTTCCTTCGCTTTCGCTAGTTTCCTCGTGGCTGTGTGGTAGAATCATGGATTGGCGTTTAAGTCAATCTGGTTTCGATCCCAGCTTCAGGAATCTAACCACACTGATGAGTTCTGATAGAACGAAACAGATCTGTGTGTATGAGTTTATGCTAAGATTTACAGTAATAAATATGTATTCATTTTCTGTTTTCAAAGCGTAATACAATAAATACAATAAATTATTTATTCAAAGATTATAAAATAAAGTAAAATATTTTATTTAAAGCAAAAATATTAAAAGATACTTCGCGAACTGATCCACCTGCTTTTTCAGCAGAACTAAAATATATTTATTGATTATGAATGTGTAAATAAACGAAACAAACTTCGACAAACGAAAAAAATCTTAAATTTGAAACTGATATCAACTCACATCCTCATTTCCCCGAAAGAATTCTGGTCTCAAGAGTAAATGTGTGTTTATTCAAATTTAGTAAAACTAGCTTTTTCAAGAAATCAGCAGGTGAAGGCTCTGCATATCATCTCACTATAGTCTGGATCCAAATTTACTTTATATTTCAACGGGAACTGTCATATATTGTTTTTTTTTTTTTTTTTTCTTTCTTTTTTTTTTTTTGGGCAGAAAGAGAGTACTGCAAATTATGGTTGGCCTATCAAAGGCACAGAATCTTTAAGACGAATGTCTGGTAACAAGTTTTATGTGTTAATTAAAATAGGTATAAATTCATTTTGTCTTCATAAAGTGCATCATAATTGTATAGAAATAAAGTATACGTTAAAATTAATAAATCAAACATATCTTTAATTTTTACTGGTTAAGTAACGTGTACCTTGCTTCATGGCACAGTACTAAATTTGATATTACATACACAATGCATCACAAAAGAGATGAAAACACCGACAGAAAGATAAAAACAGGGGAAAAAAAGATGAAAAATTTAAAAAAAAACCAAAAAAACAACAAAAAATAAAAAAACAAAAAGCTACAAATTCCTGTTTCTCCGTGAGATATCAGAAGAAATATACGCGAAGATATTTATTAATGTAAAGCTTTCTAGACTATTTGAGCTTTGAGGATGATTATGGATTTTTTGGGGTCGTAAACAGAAAGGAATAAAAGAATTGAATAAATCAAAAGTGACGTTGAAAGATTAAAGAAGAGTTTATGTCCCATAAATTTGAAAAGGTAAATTTATCAATGAAAAAGTATCAAAAGGTAGTGCAGGATGCGCTTGTTTTCATAAACACGCGTATATATATATATATATATATATATATATATATATATATATATATATATTCGCATGATTTAGCGAAAAAAACATGCATATTTATACATACATATATGCATACACACATACAAACATATATTCGTGTGGTTTTTCAACAAAAAAAAAAGTGACACATTCATCTATTCATCCATCTATCTATATATATATATATATATATACGTGTGTGACTGTGTGTGTTTACACACAGTATATATATATATATATATGTGTGTGTGTGTGTGTGTGTGTATGTGTGTGTGTGTGTGTGTGTGTCTTTGAGTGTACGTGTGTACACAAAATCGTGTGATTTTGCAAAAAAAGACACATTTATTTATTCCTTCATATATATATGTATATATATATATATGTATATATATATGTATATATATATTCCTTTATATTGTGTGTGTGTGTGTGTGTGTGTGTGTGTGTGTGTGTGTGTGTGTGTGTGTCTTTGAGTGTATGTGTATACACAAAATCGTGTGATTTTGCAAAAAAAGACATTTATTTATTTCTTCATATATATATATAAATATATATATATTCCTTCATATATATATATATATATATATATATATATATTTATGTGTGTGTGTGTGTGTGTGTGTCAGAGAGTGTGTGTGTATATACACAAGATCGTGTGATTTTTCAAAAAAATACATTCATTTTTTCCTTCACATTTACACACGCACACACACATATATATATATATAGGTATATATATATATATATATATATATATGTGTGTGTGTGTGTGTGTGTGTGTGTGTATGTGTGTGTGTGTGCACGCATATAAAGATATTGATATATATTAGAGTAAAAGTTTCGGAAGAACAGGTTGCAAAAATTGTGCTATGTTTTAAAAATGTGATACGTTAAAATATTCATGAGGTTAATTATTTTCTATAGCCTTAAGATTTACGTAAATTGGATTGCACTATCTTCTGCCACCCACTCATCCATGCAAATAACATATATAGTAGAATCTCCTGATGATCTCCACCTATAATTGTCCAATAGTTCAGATAAAGATGTGAACGATTGGACTATATATACACGTAATTAGTTTATATGAACAGAGGCATTTTTAGAACCAGCCACTTTTTTTATTTAAACTTATAAAAATAGTATACACTTGTGTTACAAATTCTCTGAACAAACACCCAGCTTTTGTATTAAGTGTTTTATCTTCTCCTAGACAAATTTCCTCGCCAAAAATCTCTGTAGGCGCACGCGCGCGCGTGTGTGTGTAACAAACACAGTCACGAAGTATGAATACTGGTATTTGTCGTACATTTCACCGACTAGATAAGTAGGGCACAATTCATTTTTAAGGTGGATCCAGGCCCAGAGCCATAGCCAAGACTCGCTGTGCAGCTTTAAAAATGCATCGGGCTCAGGCGCCAGGTGATAAAACTAGCCCTGGGGAGTTTGGCTCCCTGAGGCTCAAGGAAAGTCAGTGTTGGCGCAGGTGATATGTATATCGGCTTCCTGGTACCCATGTCAAGCAGCCTAGATCGACTTTCACCGAGCCAAAAGACACCCGACCTGATCCGGAGAGAGGAATCAGGCGAGCAGATGCAGTGCCCTGTCGAACCTCACCCTGAAACTTTGGCCCGGTGACCAAGCAGCACTTTGTCATGTGACGTATGAATGCTAAATTGTTCCATTAAATATGCTTACACGAATGATTTATTTATTGTGGTGGTTAACAGCTTGTATAATAATAGCTTGTATATGACCTGCCACATTTTGTATAATAATATTGTATAATAATATTGTATAATAATATTGTATAATAATAGCTTGTATATGACCTGCCACATTTTGTATAATAATATTGTATAATAATATTGTATAATAATATTGTATAATAATATTGTATAATAATAGCTTGTATATGACCTGCCACATTTTGTATAATAATATTGTATAATAATATTGTATAATAATATTGTATAATAATAGCTTGTATATGACCTGCCACATTTTGTATAATAATATTGTATAATAATATTGTATAATAATATTGTATAATAATATTGTATAATAATAATATTGTATAATAATATTGTATAATAATAATATTGTATAATAATATAATAATATTGTATAATAATATTGTATAATAATAGCTTGTATATGACCTGCCACATTTTGTATAATAATATTGTATAATAATATTGTATAATAATATTGTATAATAATAATAATGTATAATAATATAATAATATTGTATAATAATATTGTATAATAATAGCTTGTATATGACCTACCACATTTTGTATAATAATATTTTATAATAATATTGTATAATAATAATATTGTATAATAATAGCTTGTATATGACCTGCCACATTTTGTATAAAAATATTGTATAATAATATTGTATAATAATATTGTATAATAATATTGTATAATAATAGCTTGTATATGACCTGCCACATTTTGTATAATAATATTGTATAATAATATTGTATAATAATATTGTATAATAATAGCTTGTATATGACCTGCCACATTTTGTATAATAATATTGTATAATAATATTGTATAATAATATTGTATAATAATATTGTATAATAATAATATTGTATAATAATATTGTATAATAATATTGTATAATAATAGCTTGTATATGACCTGCCACATTTTGTATAATAATACTGTATAATAATATTGTATAATAATATTGTATAATAATATTGTATAATAATAGCTTGTATATGACCTGCCACATTTTGTATAATAATATTGTATAATAATATTGTATAATAATATTGTATAATAATAGCTTGTATATGACCTGCCACATTTTGTATATTAATATTGTATAATAATATTGTATAATAATATTGTATAATAATAGCTTGTATATGACCTGCCACATTTTGTATAATAATATTGTATAATAATATTGTATAATAATATTGTATAATAATAGCTTGTATATGACCTGCCACATTTTGTACAATAATATTGTATAATAATATTGTATAATAATATTGTATAATAATAGCTTGTATATGACCTGCCACATTTTGTATAATAATATTGTATAATAATATTGTATAATAATATTGTATAATAATAATGTATAATAATATTGTATAATAATAGCTTGTATATGACCTGCCACATTTTGTATAATAATATTGTATAATGATATTGTATAATAATATTGTATAATAATATTGTATAATAATATTGTATAATAATATTGTATATGACCTGCCACATTTTGTATAATAATATTGTATAATAATATTGTATAATAATATTGCATAATAATATTGTATAATAATATTGTATAATAATAGCTTGTATATGACCTGCCACATTTTTTATAATAATATTGTATAATAATATTGTATAATAATATTGTATAATAATAATATTGTATAATAATAGCTTGTATATGACCTGCCACATTTTGTATAATAATATTGTATAATAATATTGTATAATAATATTGTATAATAATAGCTTGTATCTGACCAGCCACATTTTGTATAATAATATTGTATAATAATATTGTATAATAATATTGTATAATAATAATATTGTATAATAATATAATAATATTGTATAATAATATTGTATAATAATATTGTATAATAATAGCTTGTATATGACCTGCCACATTTTGTATAATAATATTGTATAATAATATTGTATAATAATATTGTATAATAATATAATAATATTGTAAGATAATATTGTATAATAATATTGTATAATAATATTGTATAATAATAGCTTGTATATGACCAGCCACATTTTTTAAATGAACTGATGCCAAAACAGTGTAACACAGATTCCCTGAACACTCAGCTGAGTTTGAATTCAAAAGTTTTTCTCAACAATTCTATTGACACGGATTAAAGAGCACTGGTATTCATTGCTGGAGGAATAACAAATGGATCATATATATGTATATATATATATATATATTGCTGTACATGTAACTTAATTAAATATATATATATATATATATATATATATATAGATATATGTGTGTGTTGGGTATCACCCACCTTTTTCCACACAAGCAACTAGTCAAACCGCCATATAAAGCAATAGCTACTAATACCAGAGCAGACTAGATAGTGAAGAGCAGGTTCTTATAGGAATAGTATTAGAGCGTTGGAGAGTGGAGATCGCACTAGATAATCTTACTTGCTACCATAATAACGGAAGCCAATATTAGACTATATCTTTATTCATTCTGTATTCACTAATCCTATGTTCTAATAGTCTCTCTATTGTATATACTTTTTCCTGAGAATATATCTCTATTTCCTCTCATATCGTGGTTTGTCCTTTATTTAATATTACAAGCGTTCACTCACCAGAACGCAACAATATATATATATGTATATATATATATATGAATACGTATAGAGTCAGAAAGAATCTACCAAGGTTTCACCTAACTGGATCATCTGGACGATTCTGACTGGAAACGGGTTGGACCCTAACTACAATTTATTGTTTAAAAAACCGCTAGGAAGAAGAACAAAATAGCATAAAACAAACAAATAAATAAATAAGATAAAATTAAATCGTGACTTATCTACCAATAAGCCAACTTTTCTTATGTCTGCAAATGTTAAGTATTTCCAACTTTTGATAAAGTAATTTATTGGCATTATTGAAGGAAGCTATGCCAAGTTTCTCTTCCATACATAAATTGCAATATTTATCCCTCTTTTTATATTTAAGGCTCCTTCTTAATTTCCTACTCATAGATAAATTTGTTCAATGTCTATTTACTTCGTGTGTAAAGCTACTTCTATGATAGTAATAACTTTTTTGAAGAGTCCCTGCTTGGAACCTATGAATACCTTTTAAAAATTTCCACTAACATGACTATCATTAGATCTACGACCATATAACTCCACATTATACACTATACACTCAAATTGACACATCTTCTTGAGGGGGTAATTAGTTTTCTTAGTACAATTGCATTTAGGGGGCACAGTAGGTTGATTATTCCTTAGTTTTTTAATGATACTTTTATTAATTATACTTGAAATATTAGGCATAGAACTATAAGAAAATTTTACCGTGTTCCTATAAAATATTTTTTGTAATCAATTCGACAGGGGAAAGTTTTTCTTTTAGTATCAAAAAAATTCCTTCCCTATCTTATGAGGTCGGCCATTTTGTATGGTGGCGTAAACTGTAACATTTTCCTTGTTCTGTTGTTTCTATTTCGTACATCTACAGTTTCATCCCTATATTTATCAACCAGTTTGTCCTTACAGCCAATGAATTTTTTGTGCCGCCTCGTATTCGTGTTCGTTCTGAGTTAAGATATCGCTATTAGAAGATTTAGTGAATAACGTAACCGTAATACTAATATGTATATGCTTAAAACCTTTCTAGGTTTATAGAATAGTTATAAGAATTATATATATATATATATATATATAATCCCCATCATCATCATGTCGTGCCGCTAGCACGGATATCCCTGACCCACTCTCACCACTTCTCCCTATCGTTCATCGGCTCTGGCAGGTCTTCAGGGCTACATCCCGTATCCTCACATAGCTGCTGTATGTATGTTCGAGCTGGTCGTCCTGTTTTTGCTTGGCCATATGCGGGGGTCCATTGGAGTACATAACTTATGAGCTCGTCCTTGTTTCTCCAGCAGTGTCCTGCATGTGTGATTCGTCTAACTTGGATAGTTTTCGTGATGGGAGGCAGGTGGCCGTATAGTTGGTGCCTTATGGTGTGTTGCCGCCAGGACTTGTTCAGTATTGCTCACAACATTCTTGTTTAATTGCCGTCTAGCTTCTTCTTCAGCCGTTTAGTTAGCGTCCAAGTAGTGCATCCATATAGAAGTATCGATACGACCGCTGCCTGGAAGAACCTGCATTTTATTTTATCGGTCAAGTCTGATTTCCATATGATCGAAAGCCTATCGATAGGCATATATATATATATATCAAACCTAACAGAGAGAGTGTTCACCAATGGTCCGGGAGACCGCGGTTCAATAATAGGTCAAGTCATACCAAAGACTCAAAAAATAGTACTTGATGCCTCCTTGCTTAACTCTTAGCATTATAAGGTAGGGGTTAAAGGTAAAGCAGAGCAATCCAGGGAACGGAGTAGCGCCCTCCCCAACTCCTCGGTGTAGTAGCTATTGAAAAAAGAGCCTTCGGATCACCCTCGACTACGGTCGGCCAACTTATATATATATATATATATATATATATATATATATATATATATAAAGATGGTTGTTGTAGGTCCAAAGAAAGAATAAGGATATATTTAAAATAGGAAGGTACACGAACAGATTTGTATTTTTAAATTAATTTATTTTTATATTTATTTTTGTATACATTTTTATTTATTAATAGATATTTTATTTATCAATAAATCTTTATTTACTTTGTTAATAATTTCAGAAAATACAAATCCCTTCGTGGACCTTCCTATTTATATATATATATATATATATATATATATATATATATAATTGACTTTGAATAAATGAACCCCACCAATTTTTATATATCTTTGAAGAAAAAACTTACAATGATTTTTTTTTCATTTTAGGTGGAACATTATGCTATAAAATTGGGTACTATAATCTGCACAATCAGGATCCAACACATGGTCAATTATAAGGGGGATCAGTCGGTTCAAATTAATTTTTTCTGCTCCTTCTATGGTTGCCATAATAATGTTAAAGTGCCTTACCCACCTGTCGTGTGAGAATAGTTGTATGCATACTTTCCTAACTTATTAGCACTATGTTAAAAGCAAACAGCCTTCACCAGAATTTGAACTCGGATCACAGGATTCATTTCTACGACGATAATCATTACACCGACAGTGACTCCATTATATAATGGATACTTTGAAATGTTATTTATTACCTAAATATACACCATTAAAATTGCAATGAAAGAAAAATTGGGTTTGGTTTGAAAATATAGTTACAACATCTAATTTTTGGAGTCATCTACTTATTCCTATTTTTTGTTACAACGTTTCAATGTTTTGTTAACTTGTAATATTTCTAATTAACACTTCACTCAAATGTTAATGAATAATTTACATTATTCTTAAAATAATTAAATAATAAAATCTATATTTTTATGATTGGAAAATGCTTAATCTCTCTGACTTCTTTAGACGGCCAAACTGTTCGAAGTTGTTTCCAAACTTGGAAAGATGGTTTATTTTGCCCATGAGAAGGTTATAGCACAAAAAAAAAGGAAAAAAAAAAAAAAAAGACGGAAAAAAGAGAAAAGAAACAAAAAAAAAAAAGAAAAAATATGTTGATCAATAAAGAGCAAAAGAGGTTGAGAATCTGTTCAGAAAAAAGGGTCCCATCGTCCTCTCTCTGTCTCTGTCTCTCACTCTCTCTGTGTCTCTCTCTCTTTTTTCTCTCAGACTCTCTCTGTCAATTTTTTTATTCTCTCACTTTAACTCTCTCTCTCTCTCTCTCTTTTCTCTTTCTGACTCTCTCTACCAATCTTTTATTCTCTTTCTTTCACTCTCTCTATGTATATACATATAAAGAGAGAGAAACATTGCGATACATAAATACATAGATCAATTTATAGATTGTTAGAAAGAAAGAACGAAAGAAAGAAGCCTCAATATATATATATATATATATATATATATATATAATTTTCTATTTCTCTGTCCCGTTCTCACTCTGTATCTATTTCTGCCTCTATTATATATATATATATATATATATACGAACACACATATATGTGTGTAAGAGTATGTGATATATATATATATATATATATATATATATATATATATATATATATATATATATATATATTGTCATCCACAGACAGACTGTTTCGTTCTATCAGAACTCTTCAGTGTGGCTAAACACGCAGGACGCTCGAAGCCGGGATCGAAACCCGTCCAACTTTACGTTAGACTAAGTTTCAGACCTCTCGGCCAACAAGCGGACCACGTTGGCTAAGGGAATTTTTTTAAAGGTATTTATTTTAGCAACAGCAGCAGCAGCAGCAGCAGCAGACGCTTGTCTACATTTTTTATTCCCTATCGGCTACCAGAGTGCTCAATTCTTTCGAATATATATATATATATATATATATATATAATATTATATATGATATTATATATATATATATATATATATATATATATATATGTGTGTGTGTGTGTGTGTGATTGTTTTTCTATTTCTCTGTCTGTTTCTCACTCTGTATCTATTTCTGGCTCTATTATATATATACATATATATATATATATATACGAGCACACATATATGTGTGTAAGAGTATGTGATATATATATATATATATATATATATATATATATATATATGTAAGTGTGTGTGTGTGGGTGTGTGTGTGTGTGTGTGTGTGTGTGATTATGCGTGTGGGTGGGCATGTGTGAAATGACTCAAGAGACAGTCAAATGTCCACAGCAAAAATCAAAGCGAATTAATGAGACGTAGTGTAATACACTTTCCCTCTCGATTTGATTTTAAACTGATGATTGAGTTATGCGTGATTTTTCCCCATTCCATTGACAAAAAAAAATCAAACATTAAATGCTTTTACTCAGAGACTTCATTTTAAACATCACCGAACTCCCATTCCGGAAAGTAAACTACTCAATTCTGTAAGTTCCTGAACATTTGAACAGACGGATCAAATGAATGCTTGAGTCGATGGCTTCCATTAAAAACTGTTTTAATTTAAAATAAGCAGCGTTCCACTTAATCTCTTCCCAAGTGGCGTGTCCGGAAAAATATTCTATAACCACAATTTTTAGACTTAATGTTTTCCTTTAGTAACACACATATATTGTCCTTGGCTCCCCCATCACTTCGCAAGGGTCGTTGTAGATATTTGACAGATTTATTTTCAATATGAGCAAGCGATGGAACCGTTTGTGTTTTGAATTATCAGAGTTGGATTTCAGCTGTTGTTATTATGGTTTCAACGATATTATTTAAATGGGCCCCATTTCATTGGCTACTGTTAGCACCGCCGATTTAGTTTTTCGTGGGGTGTCCTCGTGGTGTAATGGTTAAAGCGATGGATTACGGAATCGTAGTACGCGAGTTCGTACTCCAGTCGCGCTATTACATTCACTTTCGGGTAAATACCCTTGGGAAAGGTATGAACCCCCTTATCCTCCCAGCTATGGGTTAAATAGTACCACTACTGTTCTTTTAGGAGAATGGCTTTGGCATTAAATAACCTAAAAAGAGTTGATATGCCATTAAACAAAGAAACCAAACCAAACACATATATTGTCCTTGGCTCCACCATCACTTCGCAAGGGTGGTTGTAGATATTTGACAGCTTCTTTTCAACTTGAGCAAGCGATGGAACCGTTTGTGTTTTGAATTATCAGAAATGGATTTCCGCTGTTGTTATTATGATTTCTACGATATTATTTAAATAGGCCCCATTTCATTGGCTACTGTTAGCACCGCCGATTTAGTTTTTCGAGTCGATACTGCTGAATGGATGCACTACATTGACGCTAACTAAACGTAGGGAGAAAAAGCTTGACGTTAACTATAACTGCGAGCAGTATTGAAAAAGTCCTGGAGGCAGCGTCCCACAAAGCAGCAGCTGTACGGCCACTTACAACCCATCACGAAAATTCTCCAATTTAGACGAACCACTCATGCGGGACACTACTGGAAAATTAGGGACGAACTCATAAGTGACGTACTTCTGTGGACCCCTTCACATAGACGTGCAAAGGCAGGACGACCAGTCAGAACCTATACACAGTAGCTTTGTGCCGATACAGGATGTAGCTCTGAAGACCTTCCGAAAGCGATGGACGATAGAGAAGGGTGGCGAGAAAGGGTCAGAGACGTACGTGGTGATGGCGCGACGCACACACCCACACACACACACGCACACACACACAGACACACACGCACACACATATATATATTTATATATTTATATATATATAAATGATTTTGCATTAAATCACTCACAATGGTTAATAAATACATCATTAAATACAAACAAACAAACAAACAAACGATTCCATTTCCAACAAGAATAACCGAGTCCATTACCTCCGACAAGGGAAAGAAGTAGCGCCCTCCTCTATATCTCGGTGTAGTAGCTATTAAAAAGAGAGCTTTCTGGTCACCCACGACTAAGGTCGCCAACACTACTTACTTATTTACTTGACCATTGAAAATCAGCACATCCCCCCCATATATATATATATATGTTTATGTTTGTGTGAAATCACCCATGAAGCACTCAAACGCCCATAGAAAATTGAAAGCAAATTAATGAACCATGGGGTAATAGCCCTTTTTACCAAATGTCTGAGTTTTATGTGAATATCCATTTCTCTAAAAAATCAAATTAAACGGGCACTTGACAAAATTTTACAAAAAATATCGATAAATTCTCGATATCTCTTTTAACGGTGTCTTCAACTATGGGAGCCACTAACGGTTATTATTCTAATATGAAGTTCTGCTTTTCATGATTTACATCACAGCCAAGGATTGTTAAAAAAATATCAAGATTATAGGTGTATTTGCCGACACAGAAACAGACAATGATAGAAACGTTGACTTTATCCGAAATATTCCTTTTTTGTTTTCAAATGGTCAAACCATTTTATTATATATATATATATATATATATATATTATTCATCAGACTCAAAATCACTCATATATATATATATATATATATATATATATATATATATATATATACGTGGTGCATTCAATCCATACCTTTTTTGTACAGGCATTTAAATTTGTCGTAGACTTTTGAACATTCATTATGTTATTGCTATACATCTTATGAGATGACTGACCAATTTTTATGATTTCAGGTACAAATGAATAGCTGCTGCAGCAATTTGAATACACCCTACTAAAGTCTGATTGTCATAGCTGGTGAATTTCAAAAATGCAATCTGGACTTTATTAGAACGATATGCAATAAAGTTCTGTTTTAAACTTGGAAAAAATGTACTATAGAATGCTTCAGACTGCTTTTCGACCATCTTGCATAAATCGAGCATCAGTCTTTAAGTGGCATAAGAGATTCAAGGAATGCACGGAGTCTGTGAGGGATGATGAGAGGTGTGGGAGGAGTAAGGAAGTCAATACACCAGAGTTGATTGGCTAAACGGTTAGGGTTACTATGTTGAGGCTTTAAGAGAGTTCAGGAAGAGATTCCTCGGGAAGAGGCTAGCACTCTTCAAATCGGGTCAGTGACATTTCCATTAGGACAATACACCACTCCACAACTCTATCCTTGTCACAGACTATTTGACCAATATGGGCATCAAGACAGTTCCCCACCCACCTTATAGTCCAGACCTTGCTCCCTGTGACTTTTGGTTATTCCCTAAGCTCACAGGCTGTCGTTATGAGACAAGTAAGGAGATGAAAGAGGTTGTGGCGAAGGTCATTGACACACTCACACAAGACAACTTCCATGGGGCCTTCCAGAAGATGTTGGAACGGTACAACAAGTGCATTACAGCCGGAGGTGATTACTTCGAAGGGGACTAGAGTTTCATGTGTGTACTATTAATAAAAGTGCCCATACGAAAAATGTCTGAAAACTTATCGTGTGCAATTCGTACATATGATTTTTACGTGAATAGTGTGTGGATAATTTCATTTTGAAATGAGTTTCAACCAGTATTCTCATTATTTTAAAACAATTGAATTATGTCAATTATTTCAAACAGTAATTCTATTCCATATTAATCATTTGTTTGCACATAGTGAAGAGGTTACATGAATTACTATTTGACACTAACTATTCAATTGGGCATTGTTCATTCATGTGCACACAGTCAAATGGTTCCAGGGGTGTCCTCGTGGTGTAATGGTTAAAGCGATGGACTGCTGAATCGTAGTAAGCAAGTTCGTACTCCAGTCGCGCTATTACGTTCACTTTCGGGCAAATACCCTTGGGAAAGGTATGAATCCCCTTATCCTCCCAGCTATGGGTTAAATAGTACCACTACTGTTCTTCTTGGAGAATGGCTTTGGCATTAAATAACCTACAAAGTTTGATATACCATTAAACAAAGAAACCAAACCATCAAATGGTATTGCAATGTATCCCTAACAATTCAATTAAACATCAGTAATTTGTTTACGCGCAGTTAAATGATCAAACAGTTCTATTTCGAACAATAAAATTTTCTATAAGGTATTTGTTTGTACACCGTTTGAATGTCAGTCTTATTTGACACATGGATAGGACCCTATCAGATTCTACAACTCCAATGCAGAGTGAACTTTGAGTAATGGTGATAAAAAAGGTACTCCACATTCCCCAAAGCTCTTGAATTACTGGAGCCTAATTAAGAGATTGTTTAGTGTCATAACAGGACACTCGTTGGTGCATGTGTGTGTGTGTGTGTGTGGGGGTCTTACTCTTTCTGCACAGATAGTCGGTGTATTGTACATCCCCAGTCCAATGGACTGTAAGATTCGGATATTTACTTTTCAGAGCTTTAAATTCTGTCATTTGCAACTCAGAAAATGTCATTACTCTTTATTTGCATTTGCATATATAATTCTGTTAAACTAAGTGCTGGGGTGGCAGTACCGCCTTGAGCTACTGAAACTGTGTTATCACCCCTGGATGGCGGCTGGTGAGGACATGGTATCACACGTGCTTTCACACGTTGTATGATGAAAAAAAACAACAACAAAAACTAAGCGCTGTTTATTTCATTGGTTGGTGTTCTTTAGATGTTTATAAAGCTTAGATTAATAGAAGGTCTGACATACAGGCCACCCAGTCAGAATCGAACTCGATAAGAACGTTCTGTTATATTGGCATATTAGCTATAATACGGCACATGGTAATTGTAGTTTCTAGTCATTTTATTCTTGATACAAAAATCTGATATTGGGGTGTAGAATACACCCAATGCCTCTCTGGAGAGGGGTAAGACACCTACCAACTAATATCCAGGACATGATACTAAACAATCTGATGGTGGGGTCCCAGTAATGCTGGAACTTTGGGTATTGCTGTGTACTTCTTCATTGCCATCGCCCCCAGGTCCACTCTAGAAACACCTGATAGGGTCCTATCTAAGGGTCAAATAGTGCAAAACTGCGTAGTTTTGCTAAATTAGATTGTTTGAAATGGAACTATTTTTCACATTGAGCCAGTGTACTGAAGCTAAACTGAATTGTTTGAAATATAACCGTTTTGACAGTTAACTGTTCGTAAACAAAATTTATACCTATACTAAACTGAATTAGCTGAATTAGAACTGTTTGAATAAACTGAATAGCTTGAAAAAGAAATGTTTTAAACAATTAACCTGTGTACTCATGTTAAACAGAATTGTTGGAAATAAAACTGTTTATTTGTATTAAATAACGTACTCAGGTTGATATGTCATAAAACCCGAACAAACAAATGAAAATCTAATAAAGACATTACTCAATAAATATATATATAGTGTGTCTCAATATACAGGGGACCCATTTGCCTGTTAATAACTCTCCTGATATTAATGTTGCATTCTTTTCTATTTCAGATTTGAAAATAGTATACTATAAAAACAATTAATCCCCGATCCCAATGCCTTGGACAACAGAGGAAAAATATTTTGCGTCACTACTTATTTGGAGACAAAATCATTCAAATCTATCTCAAAATAGCAGCAACTTATTAGTATAATAATGATTTATAACAGCGATAAGAAACTCAAAAAAGGTTGCATGACCTGGAAGCTGGTATAATAAAAATTAAAAACATTGATTCGATGTCTCTGACTCAAAGGATACATTTTTTACAGGACGTGTTCCAAATGACCACCATTGCACTTATCTCAGAAATAAATCATTCTCATATTAATGGGTATGCAACCCATTAATATGAGAATGATTTATTTTGAGATACCCTGTGGTTTAAATGTTCACGTCACAATCAAAAAGGGAATTACCTTGAACAACATTAAAGTTCACGTCACAATCAAAAAGAGAATGACCTTGAACTACATAAAATTACAAGTCACTATCAAGAAGGGAACGACCTTGAACTACATAAAAGTTCACGTCACAATCAAAAAGGGAATGACCTTGAACTACATAAAACAGCGCAACGTGGTATTTATTACACGTACCAGAGCACGCCCCCGGCACGCTCCTAGCGAGCGTTCTTTTGTGTCCTGTGGTGGGGCGCTCTCGACCGGCTGTGGTTGCGTGCTGCACGGTTCGGTCGGGTGTGTTCCACCACTGGATACATCACCTCTGGCCTCAGGGGGCCTTCCCCCCAGGCTTTAACCCTCTTCGGAGGGGTTGGGTTTATCGCCCGGCGCCTGAGGCGCCCCGAAAAGGGGAATGCCGACGGGGTCCGAGGCATTTTTGGAACTGCCTATCGCGTTGGGCTACGGCCCTGCGACAGGACCCACCTTAAAAACGGCCTTGTGCCATATTCGTACGTTGGTGGGACGTAGGATAAATACAGTACCAGAGCAGGTACACAAGTCAACGACTGTCGGAACGTGACAAGTTTTAATTTTTTTCTTTATATGAAAATGAATTAAATCTATAAATGTGTATTATTTAATAATATTTTTTTCTGTTAGTTGAATTGTATTCAACTGAGAGAAATACTTGCTTCTAAATAGAAAATGAGAACTATGCAAAATCTCGTTTGCTACCAGGATGTAGAAAACTGGAAAAATATCCTGCAGGTAGGCTACATCAGATACTTTGAGATACATTTGGTTAAAGCATATGGCAATTACACAAGAATGCTGCGTGCAATCCTCAACAAGTCCTGGCAGCAACACCCCACAAGACACCAACTGTACGGCCACCTGCCCCCTATCACGAAATCTATTCAAGTTAGGCGAACCAGACATGCAGGACATTGCTGGAGAAGCAGAGATGAACTCATAAGAGATGTACTCTTATGGATCCCCACACACGGCCGCGCAAAAGCAGGACGACCAGCACGAACGTACATTCAGCAGCTATGTGAGGATACAGGTTGTTGTCCTGAAGACCTACCTAGGGCGATGAACGATAGGGAGGAGTGGCGTGAGAGGGTCAGGGATATCCGTGCTGCCAGCACGATATGATGATGATGATATATTCTGCAGTTCAGCACATTAAACTCCGTTAAGAAATTATTGTAATTTCCTTTTTCGTTTGACCGAGAATTTATCCGTATCATTTGTTACGTAGCCATAAACATGTTAATCACAACTTTCATACAACACATTAACAAATGCAGATACAAATACTCAGGCGACTCCGTTTTTCATGTACAAATGTTAAAAGTCTTTCGTTACCATACTATGCTAACTACATATTTCAATGGCCGAAATCTAACTCTATGTCCCAATAGAAGGAACTCAACTATCGTCTTCCAAGGTCCAACCTCGAAATCCCAACTGCCTTGTCAGAACCAACTTCTCAACACACAACTGTCTGCCTCAATTGCAGACAACCCAACTCTCTGTCTAAATGGCCCAATATCAACCTTCCAACGGACTCTTTTTCAAAATCTTCAAATTCTCAGGATCATCACTTCCGGTCATGACGTCATTCACACTCCAGCCTAATTTCCTATCTGGGGTTTATTATGACAATTATGATTGTAATATCTTTTGTGCGTGAGCGCAAAACTGTACCCAACGACTGTTCACCTGAACTAAGAGCCGAACAGTTCAAAGCCCAACCAAACTGAATGATCAAATATAATTAACGAAAAGTGATTAATATTTAAAAAAATCATTCCATAATCATATAACACATTGACCTCTGGGAACTGTACGTCATTTTTTTTTCTGTTGCATTTAATAATAGAATTTTAATGGTTTCATTTTGGCTGTTGAATAAACTTTTTTTTCAACTCCCGATCAGGGAATAGATTCTATCATCGATATTACTTTTTTTTTCAACTCCCGATCAGGGAATAGATTCTATCACCGATATTACCTTTAATCGCATTCCTCCAATATGTGGGATTATTTTATAATTTACAAATTTCTATGACCAAATCAAACGAATTTATTTTTACTATGTTGCTATTTTAACCCACCAACTGATCATAATTGACACATTTCAAAGAAAGAATGAATCAATCTTATTTTTAATGGGTTGATGTTTTAAGCAAGTCGCTGATCATAAATAACACATTGATAAGCACGAATCAATCAACATTGTTTTTTTTTTTTATACTGTGTTGCTATTTTAACCCAGTCGCTAATCATAATTGACAAATTTTTAAAAAGGAATCAATATGCCTTATTTTTACTTTGTTGCTATTTTAAACTAGCCGCTAATCATAAATGACGCATTTCTAAGCACGTATCAATCGAAATTATTTTTTACTGTGTTGCTATTTTAACCCGGGCGATTATCATAATTGACACATTTCTAAGTACGAATCAATCGACCTTATTTTTATTATGTTGCTATTTGAACCCAGCCGCTGTTCATAATTGGCATATTTCTAAACAGGATCCAATCGACCTTATTTTTACTGTGTTGCTATTTCAACCCAGCCGCTGATCATAATTATATTGCTAATAATTAAACTTTTAACCTGTTGCACTTAGTGTTGCTTCGGTTTCATCTCAGTTGTCATTTCCGCTATCTGTTTCACTGCAGTTCATATTTCTCGTTTAGATCTCGTTTAAGTCTCATTTCAGCTTTACTATACAGAATTTTTCTTTGTTTTTCTCTCGTTTCTTTCGCAAAATTGATTCAATATTCTTCGACCTGCGGTTCCTCATTTGCCATTATCGTTGTTCTGAAATTTTTTGTCTCTTGTCGGGTTTAAAAATAAACACATCACATCAAATTTCAAATCTTTTTGCGCGTTAATTTTTTTTTATTTATATATAACATTTTTATGACCTCATTTTAATCACAAAAAAAAAACAAGACGGTGTGCCATACTATGGAATCTTCGTTTGTAAGACTCTTATATTATTTTCTGAATAATGATAAGTTTGTAGAAGTTGCTCGTAAAAAAAGCCAAAATAACTCACACCTTTCATACATTTTCGAGATCTTTTGTTGTATCATATACATTAGTTTCATTTTGTTTATTTGTTTAATGGCAAATCAACAAATGTTGGGTTGTTAAATACCAAAGCCGTGATTGTAAAACAATAGCGGCATTAATTAACATATCTGTAGGATGAGGAGCTTCGTACGATTATCAGGGCTATTATTCCGAAAAGGAAAACAACAGTGTGACTGGAGTTTGAACTGGTTTACTAGGATGTAGTTCAGCATGTTATTCATTATCCCACAAGATCTCCGTCATCGTATATATATATATATATATATATAGTCATCCACAGAAAGAATTCTTTGTTGTGTCAATTTCAACGCTTCAAGCCGAAATCCTGTAACTTTATGCAAGATTGGGTATCTTACCGCTAAGCCATTTAGACGACTTACGTTATCTTAGGAATAATAACGCCTTTTGTATTAGATTTCATTTATTCCCAATATATA
>OY757925.1:15696310-15718810 GCA_963585895.1 Sepioteuthis lessoniana
CAGGGGTTCACGCGCGAGCGCACGGAGCGGACGTGTCACTCAGAGATGTCACAATAGCCCAGATGGGAAACGGGACCACAGAGTGCGGGTGACGTCACGCATCGGAAGCGCGCGGGGGATTTGGGGGATTTTGAAAAAGTCAGTTAGTTGAGTTGAGTTCTGCCTCGGGAGAAGACGGTTGGTTTTTGCTTGCTCGCCGAAACCAGGCCAGTGACCTTTTGGGCAGGTGCCGCACGCGATTGGGGTGGGGTTGCAGATGGAAAAGCCAGAATAGAAAAAATGTGTATCTCTCTCCTTATGTCGAAGAACCTTTAAACTCAAAGGTAATAAAAAGTTTCGTACCTGAACTAAGAAGTCCTAAGTATTTTTCGTTTTTCGAGATATCTATGTTCTATGTATGTATATATACGAACATTATGAACGTTTTGCGTACCGGTATGAATATATCCATTTCACGTATTCATATCTGGCTATGGTACACTATCATTGACTGAAAATGCAGTCGGTCGAGTAAAATGATTTTGGAGCGAGTAAATATGTCTTCCCTTTCGACCGCCATTTCAGGGATTCTTTTACAAATCTCAAAGGCTAAGAATGTTGAGAGCAATATTGAACAAATCTTGGCAGCAACACCCCACAAGACACCAACTATACGGCCACTTGCCTCCCATCACGAAAACTATACAAGTTAGACGAACCAGACACGCAGGACACTGCTGGAGATGCAAGGACGAGCTCATCAGTGATGTACTCCTATAGACCCCCGCATATGGCAAAGCAAAAGCAGGACGATCAGCTCGAACATACATACCGCAGCTATGTGGTGATACGGGATGTAGCCCTGAAGACCTGCCAAAAGTGATGAATGATAGGGAGAAGTGGCGAAAGAGGGTCAGTGATATCCGTGCTAGCGACACGACATGATGATGATGATATATATATATATATATATATATATATATATTTGATAATAATGTGTGCAAAGACTTGAGAAAGAAACGTATAAACAATGACGATAATTAATTCTATATTTAAAAAGCTTCTTTGAAATTCCGTCGAACTAATTACTGGTTTTCTGTAGAAAGATTTATTAAATTACATCCTTTAATCACAAACACTTATTTTATTCAAGTCACTAAAGGTCCATTTTATTCATTAATTTGACATTTATTCACAGTTAAAGATATTTATTATTCTCTTTTTGCCTAAAGTACCGACAAGCACTCATGTCTGCATTTGCCTATGTGATAGTTTGTTGACCTTTGGAACCTGAGTACGTATAAGTTCGTTGAATTAATATATCTACTTTTATAAATCATTCCGGAGACGCACTTAGCGTTATAGTTACGTAATTGGCGACACAAGTTCAAACCTTGGTCGAAGCGGTTTGCTTTTCACTTTTCTCGTATAACAAGAGGGCAGATGATATTACCATTTTGGCATAGATGATAATTGACGTGGTATCGTTCTGTTGCCTCTTGACAAACAAATAAGGAACGCGTAGATACTAATGGCTTTCAGTCTAGTAGTTTAATGACTGCTTGAGAGGAAGTTTTCCTTATGCCGTGAGTTGAAGATAATGGAAAAACACTTGTAAATGGTTATGCAGGAGTTTAGTGCTTAGCCAGAGGCATCGGGTCCATTTGGTTTAGGAGGGAGAAATATTTGACCATGAAATAGTCTCTTAAGATATGCAGAGGAATAAATGTTGAAGTGTGCTCACTCGAGATGGATAGTCCCTGTCTGCTGTTGGAGTCGTCCCGAGTTAGGGAGAGAAAGGTTATCTCTCGTGTCGGTTGGTCTCACCTAGCTGCCAGCCAAGAAAAATGAGAAAGGAAAAGAGAGGTCGCACGTGTTTTGCACTGCCTTTTATGGTGAGGTGTGCCCGGGCAGAATGGCATGGGTCGTTCTAATTGGATGAAATGTATTATTTTCAAAATTCCAATGGCAAAACAATTCCCGCATTGAATAATGGTTTGAAATTCTTTCTGCTACAATCGAATACCCTTTGAAAAGGCATTAAACAATTTATTTTCGCCCTAACTATGCGTAAATATTTGGCCATAATTAATTTTTTAGCATTGGTTAGGCGACTAGTTTTGGAGAAGGAAAACTAAATTTAAACCAGCTCTACTCCAGGCAATAAGGCATGTTTCCTATGATGAATGATCGGGTAAATGTATACTTTTATATAAAATATGGGTTACCTAACAAGTAGCATATTGACCTTTGACAATATGTTGGCTGTAGATTTCTAAACAAGATATGCACCTGAGTAAATAAGAGGACGGTAGAAATGAATTACGTGAATTGGGAACCGGAGTGAAAATGTGTTGGCGTGGAAAATATTATTCAATAAGAGATTTACAGTCGACTCTTAGACCGGACAGGGGGTCACTCAGGAAAAGTGGTCATAATTTTGTTTGTTTGTTTTGTTGTTTAATGGCATATCAACTTTCTTGGGTTATTTAATGCTAAATACACCCATCTAGAAAAATAGAAGTGGTACAATATAATCCATTACTGGGAGGATAAGGGGATTGAAACCTTTGCCAAGAGTATTTATTCGAAAAGTGAACATAATAGCGCGACTGGAGCTTGAACGCGCTTACAACGATTCAGCAGTTTAGTGCCTTAACCATTACACCACGAGGACATCCTCACAAAGATTTGGAGAACAGTCAGCGAGTGACAATAGGGGGGCAGGCGGCCCCCGGCTGAGAACAATCCGTCAAAGAAGCAAAGAATTAAGGCTTTGAATATGTGTCTCCAACTGGGTTTCAATGATAGCAGTCATCCGTCTCTCAGTCTCTCTCTTTCTTTCCCTCCTTTACAACTATTTCGAGCCTTTCATGACAATAAAGAAGACAATAATATCTTTATGAACAAGTGTTATGTTCCTTCATTGGTATATAACAGTGTAATTGTTAGCAAGTTAGATTAGCAGACCATTTCTACTGAATTTGATTCTCATAGGTTCCACCATAATACTGGCCTTGTGTCACAACCAATCTAATCCTAGTAAATAACTATTTAAATACGGGACACCTTACACTGTGTAAAGGTTACTATCCTTAATTAGCAGACCATTAGTAGTGAGTTCGATTCTCAGTGGGTGCTCTTTAACTTTTACCTTCTGCTTCAACTTAGCTAAGCCAAGAAAATAAATTTAAAATACGGACAACTAAATTTGTAAAATAGACTTGCAAGCAATTGTCATTGAGTTTAGTTCTCACTGAGTGTTTCGTATTTCTGACCTTGCAATTCTAGTTTTATCTATGTTAACTCTCAGCAATTGGTTAAATAATCGTTGTCCAAAAAGTATTGTCTTAGCATTAAATAACCCACAAAGGTTGACAAAAAAGAAGAAATTAGTAAAATCTATAGTAGCTGTGAGATAGTTGGTTGAACTGCTTTCAAGTTGGATACAGCTTCTTTTTGCAGTGTTCCTCTTCGTAGGTACAAGGTGCATGGTCAAAAAGCAGTCTGAAGCATTCCATACGTTTCTGTGGCATTTTTTCCAAGTTTTAAACAGAATTTTATTGAATATCGTTTTTATATAGTGTCAGATTGCATTTTTGAAATTCACCAGCTGTGACAATCAGGTGTTGGGTGTATTCCAATTGTTGTTGTAGCTGTTCATTTGAACCTGAAATCATAAAAATTGGTCAGTCATCTCATAAGATGCATAGTAATAAGATACTGAATTTTCAAGAGTCTATGACAATTTTAAATGCCCGTACGAAAAAAGTCTGGAAACTTATCGTATGCACCTCGTATATCCATGTCATATTGTGTGCTATTTACTTAGTTTTCCTTCCATTTCCTTGGATCGACTAACATATAAAAGAGAGTACTTAACGTTCTTAAATTAGTGGACCATTTTCTTTGCATTCGATTCTTATTGCGTGCCCCGTACATCTGGTCTTGGGCTGCAGCTGACCTAACCTTAGATAATTAAATGAAATACGAGCACCATAGTGTAATACTAAGCAAAAAGATGAGCTCAGTGAGTTTGTTTCTCACAGGGTGCTCCGTACCACAGGTAAACTAGGTTTATATCACTTAGATATAATATGAAATATACGAGGCATGATTGCATATATTGATACGGAATTCTAACATTTTAAAGTTTCAGTGAAGATAAGAGAACAGCTGAGCTTCTTGCATAATAGACGGATGATGTCTAGACGTCTAGACTACTACACTGACGTCTAGACAAGTCAATTCTGAATTGAAATATTAAAAATTATGAGACAAGTTTGAGTAATTTTTGGGGTGAAATAAAATATTCTGCAAGTGGATATGTGGGAATTGAATGAGATAAAAAGTCAATAACATAAAAATAGATAAATAAATAAATGCAAAAGTTACGGTTTCTCTTGAGGCATCAGACAAAAAGCCCAATTTGCGCATGCCTGAAAAGATGAGCTTCCTGGAGCCAACAAGAAACTCGACTTCAGAAGCCTTTATCATGTCGACTGAGACGGACGCACCTTTTTTTTCTCTCTCAGATACTTGCGGGGACGCACGTGCTTGTTAAGGCCTAAAGCTTAACAGCGCATTGTGTCTCCTGCTAGAAGCAGCCTTCGTCGAATGTACCCATTGAACACAGAAACAGATGGTGGATCCTCAAACTTAAAATTCACTACAAAACATTCCTTAATATTTTTCAAATGCTTTGACTGGGGAGCACAGTTATTTCTATTGGTTCAGGAAAATATTCTACACCACGAAGTACGTGTATCTTTGTCTTTTCCCGTTCGTCCTTAATTAATTTGTAGCGTCATCAAACAAAAAGAAGATAGAAATTGAATGGGGTAAGAAGAAAAGAAGTCAGATAGGAACCTCAAAATTTCGCCAAAATATACTCATACCCGAAAAACCTTCTAGTACCCCATAGTTGGTTTAGTTCGTGGGGTTATATGGTATATCAACCTTTGTAGGTTATATAACGCCAAATCCATTTTTATGTAAATAATCAGTTCTATTTCAAACAATTGAGTTTAGCATGAGTACACAGTTTAATTGTCAAAAACATTTCTATTTCAAACTATTCAAGCAGTTATATATAACAATTCAGTTTAGTGTAAGTACAGTTTCAATGTCAAAAACTGATCACTTTCAAATAATTCATTTAAGCAAAAGCACGCAGTTTAAATGTAAGTACAGTTTAATTGTAAAAAACATTTCTATTTCTAGCTATTCAGTTTAGTAAATCAGTTCTAATTCAGTTTAGTATAAATACGGATTTTGTTTACACCCAGTTAAATGTCAAAACAGTTCTATATTTAACAGTTCAGTTTAGTTTAAATACTGTTTCAATGTAAAAAGAAAAAAAAACAGTTCTATTTGAAATAATTCAGTTTAATATAAGCACGCACTTTAAATGTAAGTACGGTTTAATCGTCAAAAATATTTCTATTTCAAGCTATTCAGTTTAATCAAGTACCCCATAGATTGTTCTCCATAACCACCAATTCTAACACTGTTCGATTTTATCTTGTTTTCTCAACACTAAATTTATTTTAATTTCGAGAGGACATTTTAAAAAATTCGTCGATGCAGTGTTACCCCATTCGAAAAGAGAGTTTCAGAGTTACTTCATTATATATAGTTAGATGGTTCCATGTATTGCTATATATCACTAACGATTCAATAATATATCAGTCATTTATTTGCCCATTGTTAAATATAAAATCTGTTCTATTTCAAACAATTAAGTTAATCATAAGTACACAGATTAAATGTCAAAAAAAGTTCTATTTCAAGCTATTCTGTTTAGTCAACAAAGTTAATTGGTTCCAAGTATTGTTATTTATCACTAACAATTCAAAAAGATATCAGTCATTTATTTGCACATAGATAAATATAAAACCTGTTCTATTTCAAACAATTAAGTTAATCATAAGTACACAGATTAAATGACAAAAACAATTCGATTCCAAGCTATTCAGTTTAGTCAACAAAGTTAAATGGTTTAAGGTATCACTAATTATTCAATTATATATCAGTTATTTATTTACACACAATTAAATGTAAAAACTATTCTATTTCAAACAATTCAGTTTATCATAAGTACACAGTTTAGTTCTATGTGACGTCATATAGAGGATCCTATCCGGTGCTACCACTCCGGGTCAGAGTGGACCTAAAATGAAGGGGTACTTTGCATTCCTGAAAGCTCCATCATTAATAGAGCCTCAGTATCAGATTTTTGGTGTCATATCCAGGATCCTCGTGGGAGAAGTTTTACTCGTTGTAGAAATGAAGCCTGGGCCAAGGAGTGGTCGTAACTTGTAGGGTCTGATCTAGGGGGTCATATAGAACCATCAATCATTCTCTAAGTGTTAATATTTGCCATTTGAAATCATACAGCTGTGTACTGATTGTTTACATAATATGGGAACACTTGATGAATATAATAATTAATGTTAATTAATTATATTAATTAAATATCAATTATATAAACTAATTAATCCTTGAAGTCATTTAACTGAATGATAAAAACTATTAATGTTGTACTAAATAATCAGAATCAAATTGCAATATGTGAAACCGTTTAAATATGGGCAAATAGCTCTAATAACACATTAAGAAATAAAGATACCTACAGACAATTCGCTGACAAAGTACATATATATATATATATATATATATATATATATATATATATATATATATATATATATCATAATCATCATCATCATCATGTCGTGCCACTAGCACGGATATCCCGGACCCTCTCTCGCCACTTCTCCCTACCATTCATCGCCTCTGGCAGGTCTTCAGGGCTACATCCCGTATCCTCACATAGCTGCTGTATGTATGTTCGAGCTGGTTGTCCTGCTTTTGCTTGGCCATATACGGGGGTCCATAGGAGTACATCACTGATGAGCTCGTCCTTGCTTCTCCAGCAGTGTCCTGCGTGTCTGGTTCGTCTAACTTGTATAGTTTTCGTGACGGGAGGCAGTTGGCCGTATAGTTGGTGCCTTGTGGGGTGTTGCCGCCAGGATTTGTTCAATATTGCTCGCAGCATTCTTGTGTAATTGCCGTCTAGCTTCTTCTTCAGCCGTTTAGTTTGCGTCCAAGTAGTGCATCCATATAGTAGTATCGATACGACCGCTGCCTGGAAGAAACTGCGTTTCATTTTATCGGTCAGGTCTGATTTCCATATGATCGAGAGCCTATCGATAGCTGTCAATGCTTTCGTTAGCCGTGTGTCGATGTCGATGTCTTTTTCAGTTATATATACATATATATATATACGCTCCCCCATGGGGGTTGAGCACTCTGCCAAAGGAATTTCCGGTTGCAGCTCGCATAATGCAAAGCTCTTGGAACGAATTGAGCACTCTGGTATCCAGTAAGGTATAAAATGTAAACAAACGAACGCTGCTACTTAATACTTTATAATTCCCTAGCTGATGAGCTACGCTTGTTGGCTGAGTGGTCTGATACTAAGTCTAACGTAAAGTTGAGTAGGTTTCGATCCTATCTTCAAACGTCCAATGCGTCTAGCCACACTGAAGAGTTGTGATTTAACTAAACAGTCTGTCCGTGGATGACAATATATGTGTATATTTTGGCAACATTTCTTCATTAATACAAATTTCGTTAAATATTTTCTGTTTACATATTTTCTTCTGCATCCGTTCGAATTCCCGTATTACTTTTATCGTATTCGGCGGGAATTGATTTATGTATTGTCCACAGTTGTATATATCCCAAGTACTTTCTGCCCGACTTTACGCCATCATTAGGGAAGGATCTATTGCAAAAGAGATGTAACTTTTGTTTTTGCATATTCCTACAATGTAAGAGCGTCTTTACCGTTGGAAAATATAGCATTTGGTTTTAAATGGGTTTCTATAAATAGTGTCAGTAGCTAAAGACATTTAAGTACATTAGCACTTGTTTGAAAATTAAGTCTGTTAAGTGTCGGTTGCATGTTTCTAATATGTAGTGCTTCGAGAATCTGTAGTTTTTGCTTTTTATTTTGATGTTCTATATATATATGTGTGTGTGTGTGTGTGTGCGTGTGTGTGTGTGTGTGAGACAGGATTTGGCATTAAATAGCTTACAATGGTTGATATGCCATAAAACATGGATCAATTGAGTAAAATACTTGGGAAATGTATTAATACACTTACTCACTAGTTATAGGTAAAATCGTACTCCCACTGCCTTTCTATCAGGATTACTCTGGCTTTTAATAAATCAAGAAGTTTGATATGCCATTACACAAAGAAAACAAGGAAATATTGAATCATATAGTGCGAATCAGTTTATCGTATTGAAATGAATAAATAAATCTACAAATGAAAATTCAAATTTATACGTGAATTTAATCCACACGCAGACGCGTAGAGCCAATTTCAAAATTAAAACCTAATCATCTTTTCTTCTACTAATTTTAACATCACTATTAGTTGATAAAAAAAAACGTCTGTATTTGTCTGCTTTTATTTTTTCATGTATATGGTAGCTCTAAGTTAAATTTAGGCGGAAAAATAGAAATAATATCGTGCAGAAAGAGAAATTAAAAAAAAAACATTCGATTTCCGTGCAGACTGGTTGTGTTTGGCATTTAAAAGAGAGAGAGAGAGAGAGAGAGAGAGAGACAGACAGACAGACAGACAGAGAGAGCAAGCACCTCAAAGAAAAAAAATGACAGTCCATAAATAGCGGGGACCATCAAGTCATTTCTTTTCTCTCTCTATCTCTCTATCTCTCTCTCACACACACAAACGTACTCTCTCTCTCTCTCTTTCTCTCTCTTTCTCTCTCTTTCTCTCTGTCTATCTCGGAAAGCGTGATAAACAATGAATTTAATTATATACATTCCCCCAACCAAAACAAATAAAAAACAATCAAAACAAACAATAAAACAAAGGGGAAAAATGTATTAAGAGGTATAAAATATTCTCTTTTATCTTCGGTGAGATTTTTTTTTAGCTGGAAAATCATCTCAGTTCGCAGGCATATTTCGTGAAAATATAAAGTCGAATATGGTTTTGCGTACATATTTATGGAAATATGTTCACAGAGAGACAAACACACACACAGACTCACAGACACACATACGCACGCATGCACGCACATGCATTCACAAACACAAACATGCCGGTACGCACAAAGAGACACAGACACAGACACACACATATATATATACTTATATATATATATATGTGTGTGTGTGTGTGTGTGTGTGTGTGTGTGTTTTATATATATATATATATATATATAGTGCGTGTGTGTTTATATAGATATAATATAAAAAACGAATTAGAAACACTTACAGATGTTTCGCTCCAAGCGTGTTTGCACTCACGTGATCGTCAGGCAATGTAACACACTTATGCACATATATATGTACATCTTACTCTGTCAATATATATATATATATATATATATATATATATATATATATATATATATGCAATTTTATTGTGTGTGTGTGTGTGTGTCTGTGTGTGTGAGTGCCATACATATTTTTGAATTACTGCATATTCATATATTCTTTTTTAGGATTTGTTAGAAATGTTGATTTAAAAAATCATTCTCTCTCTCTCTCTCACTTTCTCTCTCTATATATAGACAGAGAGAGAGAGAGAGAGAGAAAGAGAGAGAGAGTAAAAAAGAGAGAAAGAGTGGGGACGATAAGAGTGAGAGCACTGGCATCTGTTAAACTTTCGAAACTAGGGTTCTGCCCCTTACCTAAATGCGTGCTTGAGTTTGATCATAAGTTTTGTACGAAAGTGAAAGATCAGATAGGTAAATAGGGAGCTAGCTAGCTAGATAGATAACTAGATAGATAGATAGATAGGTACCGGCTGAGATAGATAGATAGATAGATAGATACCGGCTATGATAGATAGATAGATAGATAGATTAATAAAAACCGGCTGAGATAGATAGATAGAAAATTAACTAAAATTTATTCCATTTAAAATACGTGCTATATTTCCCACCCAAGTCATTTCACCTTCTTAAGAAATGGAATATTATTCAGTTTTAATATCAGAAAGTTGGTCTATAGCGAAGGAGTGACGCTATATTTAATTTTCTAGACACTTCTATTACACTCTATCTCTAAAAATGCTTGGTTTTGAAGATCGAATTCTGGATCAAGGAAAACATTTACAACTGAATAGGCGGTAATAGACAGGTACCAATTCAAATGTGGTTTTAAAAAACAACAACAGCAACAAAAGAAAAACACAAATAAGAACAGAATCCTAGCCAGATGAACCAAATGTTGTTGCCATGAAACGGTCAGTGGAGAAAAACTTAAATCGATCTAACTGTATCGATCTGCCATCCCTGATCTCCTTTGATCTCTGTTCAGTTCGGCGTGTTTGATTAGATTCGTTTTCTTTCATGTCTTCTGGCATTTTAGGGATTTTCATCGATTTCTTGTTTGTGCTATTGTTTTTTTGTTTGTTTGTTTGTTGCTTTTCATGAGATTATTAGCGTAAGAGATTTAAGGGGTCCCTGTGCACCCCAGAAGACAAACCGCATCAGCTGTCCGCAAAAGTGCTACATAATTGATTTAACTTTTATTATAGTTTTGTTTCGACTTGTAATTTCTCCCGTATTTTCTAAAACACATACTCTCAGTGTCACTCTCTCTCTCTCTCTCTCTCTCTATATATATATATATATATATAGAGAGAGAGAGAGAGAGAGATGCTATTCATTTTGAATGATTACGCCTAAGATTACGCTCTCACTCTCTCTCTCTCTCTCTCTCTCTATATATATATATATATATATATATATATATATTTCTTTAAGAAAAACAAAAACCGGTCATATATATATATATATATATATATATATATATATATATACAGAGATGCTATTCATTTTGAATGATTACGCCAAGGATTTAACCAAAAAGATTACGTTTAAGATTACGCTCTCTCTATATATATATATTGAGAGAGAGAGAGAGAGAGAGAGAGAGAGAGAGAGAGAGACTTTTCATTTTGTATGATTACGCCTAAGATTTAACCAAAAATATTACTGATCTTGTTGAAATAATCTTATACAATAGCTCTTTCCTGTTCGACAACATGAATTATATGGAGACCCTTGGAACAGCTATGGAACTAACATGGCGCCAATGTCCGCCACCATAACTTTAACATACTTAAAGAAAAATCTATAAAAGAAAGAAACATGATGAAAATACGACAAAAACAGGCTTTATCAGATCATGGAAAAGATACCGGGTAACTGTTTATATCATGGAAATGTTCATAAGGCAATATCAACGATTATATTACTTGCTCCAAAACCTACAAATAAAATTCACCAAAAACACAACTTTAAGGAAATAGCATATTAAATATTCTCATTAAAAACCACGAAGGCCAAACTATAACAGACATTTACTACAAACCCACTGACACCCCAAAATAGTTTCATTTCGGAAATCATCAACCCTAAAACTTCATAAAATCCCCCTATTACACACCGGCATGTACGATCTGTACATTCAAAAAACTCGACCAGAAGAATGACACTTAACTTTAAACTAAAGGAAATACAAGGCTCATTAAATAAGTTTCAAGACTTTTTTTCGTATACGTACTTTATTGATAGTACACGCATGGATTTCTAGTTCCCTTCGAAGTAATCTCCTCCGGCTGCAATGTACTTGTTGTTCTGTTCCAACATCTTCTGGAAGGCCCCAGGGAAGTCTTCTTGTGTAAGCGTGTCAATGACCTTCGTCACAGCCTCTTTCATCACCTCAATTGTCTCATAACGACAGCCTCTGAGCTTAGGGAATAACCAAAAGTCACAGGGAGCAAGTTCTGGACTTTAGGAAGGCTGAGGAACTGTCTTGATGCCCATCTTGGTTCAATAGTCTGTGACAAGGATGGAGTTATGGACTGGTGCATTGTCCTGCTGGAAATGCCACTGACCCGATTTGAAAAGTGCTGGCCTCTTCCGACGGAATCTCTTCCTGAACACCCTTAAAACCTCAACATAGTATTCCTAGTTGACTGTCTGTCCAGTGGGAACCCAGTGCATGTAGATCATGCCAGTGCTGTGAAAAAAGGGATCATCAAAAGTTTGTGGGTGGATTTGCTTTGTCTGGTCTTCATGGGTCTGGGAGAGCCAGTATGCTTCCACTGGAAACTCTGTCTCCTGGTCTCTGGGTCATAGCAGTAGATCTAGCTTTCATCACAGGTCACCAGAGTTTCAGGAACTGCGGGATCTGAATAGATCAGCTGAACCATCTCCCTGCTGTCATGACAATGTCTTTCTTTCCTATCTTCTCTGAGAACCCTTGTGACAAACTTTGCGCAAATCTTCCGCATCTTCATTTCCACGCGAATAATTGTGTGTACAGTTCCCACACTGACATCAAACTGTGCACTAATTGTCTCTATAGACACACGACGGTCCTTATCCATGAAATTCCCTATTTGGCAAATCAACTCTGGTCTTCTGACTTCCTTACTCTTTCCACACCTCTCATCATCCCTCACAGACTCCCTGCCTTCATTGAATCTCTTATGCTACTCAAAATCCTGATGCTCGATTCATGCAAGATGGTCGAAAAGCAGTCTGAAGCATTCCATACGTGTCTGTGTCACTTTTTCCAAGTTTAAAACAGAATTTTATTGCATATCGTTCTTCTAAAATGTCCTCATGTCCAGATTGCATTTTTGAAATTTACCAGCTGTGACAATCAGGTTTTAGTTGGGTATATTCCAATTCCTGCTGTAGCAGTTCCTTTGAAAGTTGGTCAGTCATCTCATAAGGTGAATAGCAATAATATACCTAATTTTCAAGAGTCTATGACAATTTTAAATGCCTGTACAAAAAGCCTGGAGACTTATTGAAAGCACCTCGTATTTCACCACAAATAAATAAGGGATTCGAATTAGCGGACAAAACACCATTAAAATAACTCTTAGCATATACTTCAGCATACAACTAAAGCAATTTTTTTGTCGTTGTCTTTTAATGATTTTTGTATGTCTAGTATATATTTAATTCTATCATTTTTTAAGTTGATGAAGATTTTTTGATGGCGTGTATAAAGTTCGAAAACATGTATACAGAGTATAAAATTACTTCGTGTATAAGGAGTGTAAATTAAAAACATTTAAAAGAGTCTAAAAGTTAAGACGTGTGAAAAGACAGTAAAACTAAGACGTATAAAAAGGGTATAAAATTACTTTTTGTAAAAGGAGTCTAAATTAAAAGTATTTAAAAGAGTCAAAAAGTTAAGACGTATGAAAAGACATTAATATGAAGACGTATAAAATGGGTGTAAAATTACTTCTTGTAAAGGGAGTCTAAATTTAAAATATCTAAAAGGGACTAAAAGTTAAGACCTATGAAAAGATAATAATATGAAGACGTACAAAAAGAGTATAAGATTACTTTCTGTAAAAGGAGTGTAGATTAAAGACGTTTCTAGGAGTCTAATAGATAAGACATGTGAAGAGAGAGTAAAATTAAAAGTATAAAAAGAGTATAAAGAGGTGCCTGTGGTGTAATAGTTATCGTCGTAGGAAATGGACACGGCGACACTAGTTCAAATCCTGGACGAGACTTGTTGCATTTCACATAGCACTAATACCCTTGGGAAAGGTATGAATCCAATTATTCTCCTTCCAGCTATGGGTAAATAGTAGGGCAGACTGGTTTTTAAGCCTTGGTTAGGCAACTAGTCTAGGAGAAGGAAAACTCTGAATTCAAACCTGTTAAACTACGCTTAAAAATTGACCTTGTGTCATATCCTGCCCGAGCAGAGGGGTTGGTAAATATGATAAAAAGAGTAGAAGATTTCGTGTAGATTAAAAACGTTTAAAGGAGTCTAATAGTTAAGACATCTGAAGAGACAGTAAAATTAAGACGTATAAAAAGAGTATAAAATTACTTCGTGTAAGAATAACGTACACTTGGGACGTATAGATGAGAAGTAAAATTAAGACGATTGTACAAGTGGGACGTGTTAAAGAGTAAAAAAAAAACAGACGTGTAAAAGATTTTTAAAAGAAGACCAGTTAAAAATATGTGAAATAAAGAATTTCAGAGGAGTGTTCACATGTCGCACGTGGTTTAATGGCATATAAACCTTTTTAAGTTATTTAATGCCAAAGCTATTCTCAGTGGTACTATTTAACCCATAGCTGGGAGCATAAGGGGCTTCATACCTTTCCCAAGGGTATTTGCCCGAAAGGGAACGTAATAGCTCGACTGGAGTACGAACTTGCTTACTACGATTCCACTGTCCATCGCTTTAACCATTACACCACGAGGACACCCCTTTGTCACACGTGAAAAAAAAACACTTATTATGATTATAGCTGTGCAAATACAGGGAAATAAATCATGGAATTAGTCGAGTGGTAAATGACACCGGAGAAATCTATTAACATGTTTGTACTAAGATATCAATTCGCTTTATTTGTTCAGCAAATTATTTGCAGCAAAGTCCATATGCTGGAATATGTTGAAAATAAATCCAGATGAAAAGAGTTTATCCAAATCAGTTAGAAATTAACTTTCTGTGTGAAATCTGCTGGTTATCAGAGAGAGAGAGAGAGAGAGTTCTCTAACCTATTTAGATCAGTATGATCCAGACTTGAGATTATCTATGTCCCACAAACATTGGAAAGAAAAGAAAAGGAATAATAAAACTTATAAAAATTTGAAGATTCGTCGCGTTCCTTTACCAACGTTCCTTCCATTTATCTCATAAAAAGACGGAGCATTTTACTTCAGCTCGATTTTGATGAATAGTAATATATGTACACAAGCAGCAAAACTGAGTATATATGCAATTAATCCTTTTACAGTTGAAACATTTTTATGACCGCCACGTATCGGAGATCCTCATGAGGTACATACATAGATATTTAAAAACACTTGTGGTTTAAACTAGTCATGCGATAAAAAAAGTTTTTCTCCTTCTTCTAGATTTAAATAGCATTTGTGTTGTAATGGCTACCGTTGCTAGTAGTGGACACGGTGACCAAGTTCAATCCCTGAGGGAGGCTGTTTGCATTTCACATTGTGCTAATACCCTTGTAAAAGATATGAATCCAAATAGTCTTCCCCCGGTAATGGGACACGTTAACCTTGGTATGACAAACGATCTAGGAGAAGGAAAACTCTGAATTTAAACATTTTAATTTCCGTTTAAAGATTGACCTTATGTCACATCCTGCTCGTGTGGGGTAGGGTTTATAAATATAAATTAGATTCAGATAATTTAAAATATTCATCATCTGATTTTAACTTGTTATAGTCTTGCATATTTCTTGAGAGAGAGAGAGAGAGAGAGAGAGAGAGAGAGAGAAAGAGAGAGAGAGGCATCTACTACGTCTATTTTTTACTGCAATAGCGTATAAGTCATATAAAGTTAACACAAACCAGATAACTATTAATAATAACCATCACAACCAACCCCAAGTATTACCCATACCTCCCAACCCCACCATCTATTTCCTTAATTTTATAATGAAAACACTTTGCTCTTCAGTTATAAACATCATCGTACATTGTAACCCCTTCATTATTTTCATGACGTACGTACCATCACAGATAACTATACATGACGTACGTACTATCACAGATAACTATATATATACTATAGTGATATATACACAACATTTCATCAAATTATTATTATATTCTAGCCCAAATCCCTTCCTTACATATGATACCAACATTCTACAATATTCCATAGTATATTGCAATTCAATATATCCATACCCCTTGATATTGATTGTCATTCTGGTCTACCGTACTATACCCGCTTAAATACGCTTACAAATCAAATCTTTATTTATTTCCCTCAACATGCAAAGATAATGCTTTGTTCCTTAGTTATAATCACCTACACAAAAAATAGATAAAGAATCTTTCCCGATAATAATGTAGCAATATAAGATACACGGACAACTAACATCCGGTACAAACAACGCGCTGCGCAAGTACCTTCACATACACATGCACTATATACCACTTACACATACTCACATAATAGTGTGCAACTATAACTCCCCCCCCACACACACATATGCACACATACACAAACTTACAATCACACGTAAAGATTCCTACAAAATCCGAACGGTTTTGACTGTATTTTTTTTTATTTTCGATTCATTTCATTTTGTTAACTGCCTGATGATTGTTGCTTCATGAAACCTAGGGGTCGCTTACTAAATTCCATGCTTTTAAGGGTAAAGTGGAGCAATTCAGGGAAAAGAGTATTGCCCTCCCTTACACCTCGGTGTAGTAGCTATTGAAAAGGGAGCCTTCTGGTCGCCCTCGACTACGGTCGCCAACTTAATATCTAATATATATATATATATATATATATATATGTATATATATATTTATATATATGAAAGCGTACTGCAATGAAAAATAAAACGTCTTCTGAGCAGGATTTTATTAATGGAATTATTTGCCAAAGTTGAACGTTTCAGTTTTTAGAGCTTCATCAGGTGTTGTGAATTATTAAATGAAGCCAAAAAATTAGAAAATTTATCATCTTCAGCGTTTCATTTAATAACTCACACACCCTGATGAAGGTCTAGAAACCAGATAGTGGGCAAATAATTTCGTACATTTTTCTACTGTCAAAATCATTTACAGTTTTGCATATATATATATATATATATATATATATATATATATATATATATATATCATCATCATCATGTCGTGCCACTAGCATGGATATCCCTGACCCTCTCTCGCCTCTTCTTCCTATCGTTCATCGCCTCTGGCAGGTCTTCAGGGCTACATTCCGTATCCTCACATAGCTGCTGAATGTATGTTCGTGCTTGTCGTCCTGCTTTTGCCCGGCCATATGTGGGGGTCCATAGGAGTACATCCCGTATGTGCTTGTCCCTGCATCTCCAGCAGTGTCCTGCATGTCTGGTTCGTTATAATTACTATGACCAGAAAATCCAGCAAACACCCACATGCGACGTACGGAACACTGAATAGCTGTTTTCGACCTTATTGGATCACATCAGCAGTGCATACCATGATCTCCACTACTAGAGATCGAACCAGTAACCCCAGAATGTAGAAACCGAACTTCTACCAATGGGCCACCAGTTCATGCCACACATAAACGATTCCAAATCAACTAGAAATGGTAAGAATGCGCAACCGCATGATCATATGTATCTTGAAAGTACGTTTTTACCTAACAGAGGACACGACCACCCCTAGGGCCATGACTTCCCAAGTAGGTGTCATGCATTCGCGTAACTATAATCTAAAATAACCTACTATTTATATATATATATATATAGTTTACCATATTCATAAAAAAGAGTTTTAATATGTGATATATCAAAAATATATAAGTTATGTTAGCATAGACAAAGCCGACAGTTTGAGGTGACCAAGCGCTGATGACTTTATCTTCAAGCTATATTAGCTGATACATACATACATACATACATACATACATATATATATATATATATATATATGTATGTGTGTGTGGGTCTTAAGTTTTCTTTATATATATATATATATATATATATGTGTGTGTGTGTGTATCTGTGTGTGTGTATACAGATGTATGTCTATCATTAACTGGAATTGATGTATTCCGGACGCTTGACTGATAATTTCCTGCTTTGTTTAACGACGGGTATCCACGATAGAAAAAAAAATGGCCGACCTTTTAAGAACATTTGCCAGTTATTCTTTATGGGGCTGATAACAAGCAAAAAGAGAAAAAAAGACTGAGTGTCTCATGCTCCAGGCTTGATTCGGCTTTATTTAAATCTAAATACAACGCATTACTTCATACTTATGACTAGCAAACCGGACAAAAATGGTTTTAATCGATAAATTTCTCAAGTGCCATTTACATAATTAAAAAAAAAAAACTATTTCCAACAAAACAACAGAAATTTTTCTTTTTTTCACAGAACCAGATTACCTCATAATAGAACACAAAAAAGATATTCTATGTTGATGTTATCTCTTATAGTAACAATTACCGTTTGTGAGCATTTGGTATATATATATATATATATATATATGTGTGTGTGTGTGTGTGTGTAAAAGAAAATGCAAATATCTTTCAATGCAGATAAGAATAGCGGGGGTTTTATTTACATATTTATCCATCAAACAAAACATGATATTGTCAGATGTTGGTCAGTGAATAAAATAATAAAAAAAATTCATAGCAAAAATCTATCTATCTATTGTCAGCATGTTTTTAGATGTCTATTTTTTATCGTTAAGTTTTCAAAACCCTCCGTCTTTTCACACACACACACACACACACACACACACACACACACACACACACACACACACACACACACATATATATATATATATATATACAGGTTTGTGTATCGAGGCAGCATTTTCTCTTAAACGTCTTTAATTAAATAGGAGAGAAACTTCGTCTCTATTTATTCTATCTTTGATCCGTTCAAGTGACCATATCACACGTCGGATTTCTTCTTCTTCCTCCTACTCTTTATATAAAAATCATTGTTTTTGTCATTTCATTATTAGCTCCGCCGAAGGTGACTCCTATTGGGAGAAATACGGTGCTTTCTTGAATTTATTCCATTGACAAATCAAACGACTCAGGGAAAGACTTGCACGATTCAAAGATAGATTCGGTATAGAATAAAAGAAACTGCAACAAAATTTGAAAGTACTAAGGAAGGAAAAATACACAGGGACAAATTGGGATGAAAAGATCTAAGAAGGTCAACAGTAGACAAATCTGGCAGGACATTTTGAAGTAGTAAATGTGAAATATATTTGTGCAAAAAAAGAGACAAAGGATATAGGGAAAGCGTCCAGCAATTATAACAACAAAAAAAAAAAGACCAACCAAAATGACTATGGGAAATTCTACCAGCATGTCAGTGGAAAATAAACTGGGGTAATCCAATAAGAGGATGCAATGGAAACAAAATAATTTGGGAACAAAATATGGGAACAGAAATAACGTAAAAGGTATGAAAGCAAGTCATTAATTTAATTATTCTCCAACCAGTTGTGGGTAATTAGTTGGACAGAGTGGCCTCTTTAGCCTTGTTATGGTGACCAGTTGAGGAGAAGGAAAACTGCTTTTTAAAACTTTTAAACTCCGCTGAAAATTTGACCTTGTGTCATAACCTGCTCATGCAACGGGTTGGGTAAATACAAATGAGACACGTGTACCGCCCAACTATATTTGGTCAGCATATTAAAAAGCAATATTAGATTAATATTGTTGATATATAGCCAAAGTAAAATCTATGGCAAAAGATTAACAAAAAAACAGTTTTAAAATACACTTAAATGTTCATTTCCCAAGGATTTTTTTTTATACTTCGGTGACGCAAGTGTATCCCCACTCTCTCTCTCAACCCCCCATATATATATATATATATATATAAATAGAGGAATTGATATTACATTAATTGTTCAGTGTTTGGTATGTCGCATGTGGGTGTTAGCTACGTTTTCTGGTCGTGGTAATTTAATATATATATATATATATATACATAATGAAAATAAATAAATATAAATTATATATATATTTAATCCATGGAAAATATTGTTCTGCAACCTAAGGTTTCTTGAAGTTTATAACAACATTCATCAGACAGTTAAGAAGATGGAATGAAATTGAAAATCGAAAATTCGACAAAATACAGACAAAATCGAAAATGAGACAAAATGCAGACAAAAAGGCCGTTAAGATTTCGTTTAGGTATGGTTGTAAGTATATATATATATATATATATATATATATATATATATATATATATATATATATATATATATATATATATATATATATATATATATAATGATAAAATCAATATACGAAAACTGTACTTGATCCTTCTGTGACAGAGCCAGTCTAAAACATAAATATCAAAATTGTCCGTGTGGTGTAATGTGTAAAGCACTAGATTGCGAGATCGTAGTATACGAGTTCGAACTCATGTTGCTCTAATACATTCACTTTCGGAAATAAACCATTGGGAACGGAGTGAACCCCCTTATCCTTTCATCTATGGGTTAAATAGTACAACTACTGTCCTTCTAAAAAGATGGATTTGGCATTAAATAACTCGAGAAGGTTGTTACGCCATTAAATAACAAACTACCAATCAAAATTACGTACTCTTAACGTGCGTAAATATATGGGAGGCTTTACAATTCTGTTATTCTTCTATAATGAGAGAAGCTAAATTGCAAATATAAGAATTGCTCGATGCAATTTTCGCAGAGCACGTCTAAAACCTGAAATATTACATACTAAATTTAAAGTATATGTTTAAGTTTAATACCATTTTTCTTTCCTTTCCTTACAGTGAGACTTTGTGAATTGATATCCAAGTATTTACTCTTGGAACTTGTTATAAGACATTCACCTTTTGAAATTTCTTCCTCTCATACAGATAATTAATTTTTCAGTAATCTTTTTCCATAATAAAATCACCTGAAACTTCTCAACAAATTATGGAGCAACTTTTGGCTCTGACTTAAGTCCAGGGGTATGTAAAGCGTTTAACTGCTTGTTATTTGTAGGCCGATTCGTATAGCGACTTTCGATTTTTTTGAAAACCTGTTGGATGTTTCTTTTTAAATACCTTCACCTAAAATCCTTATTTATTATTACAATCATCGAAAAATTATATTAACATAAATAATTCGATTATGCAAATGATTATTACAGCGTAAACCTTTTTGAAGTTGCTGAATTTTGTTTTGGCTGGTTTAATGGCATATCAACCTTTGTAGGTTATCTAATGCCAAAGGCCTTCTCATAGAAGAACAGTAGTGGTACTATTTAACCAATAGCTGGGAGGATAAGGGGGTTCATGCCTTTCCCAAGGGTATTTGCCCGAAAGTGAACGTAATAGCGCGACTGGAGTACGAACTCTCTTACTACGATTCCGCAGTCGATCGCTTTAACCATTACACCATGAGGACACCTCCAATTTTGTTTTGAAAGTTACGTTCTGAAATTAATCCTTGTAAAAAGTGACACTTGTATGTAATAAAACAGTGTCAATCAAAATTAAAATCAACTTAGCCCAGCGGATTTTCCCGTGACGTAATGGCTGAACTGCAGCTTCGAAGTAAGCGAGATCGACCTCTAGTGACGCTATTTGGTTTACTTTCAGACCAATAATCTTAGAAACGTTATGAAAGCCCAAATCCTCTCAACTATGGATGAGATAGTATCACTGTTGTTCCCTTTTCAGGGATGGCTTTGTCAGTAAAAAAAAAAAAATCACGGTCGTTGATATGCCATTAAACAAACCAAAGAAAATTATCTGACTAGCAATTTATAAGAATTGATTGCACGGAGTCCCTTGACACTCTCTCTCTCACATCCGCCCCTATTGTCCATTACTCTTGGTAGGTCCTGTAGACTAACTCCTTCTCCGTGTGTTTCGTTCGAATCCAGGTTGTGCATCCATACAAAAGTATTAATACGACCACAGCTAGGAAGAAATATTGTTTTATTCAATCAGAGAGATCAGATTTCTATAAAACGATTGAGTTATCCAGTTAGTTGACTGAGACGATTGATCTTGCTTTTCAGATTTTAACGGTAGTTAGTGATTATATGGAAATTATATATATACATAATTGAATAATAAAGACACATTTTGTCCATTTGATTTTATTAGGATCCTTTCAAGTTTCCAGACAAGGGTTTTGGTTTTAGGTTGGAGTCGGTAGATGATTTTACCGAAATTGTTCCTTTTGGACCGTTCATAGGCCATCATCATATATAGACAAAACATGTCTTTATTATTCAATCAAACAAGCTTAAATGAAGGACTGCTGTCTAACAACACACACACAAACACACACACACACACACACACACACACATATATATATATATATATATATATATATATATATATATATATATTGTCAATCAAAGACAGACTGTTTCGTTGTATCACAACTCTTCTGTGTGCTTAGACACGCATGACGAATCAAGCTTGGATCGAAACCAGGCTCAATTTAGGCTAAACATGGCATCTGAAAGCCCAGCCATTTCGGTGACATACGTCTGCACGGGAATTATAATGCATATGTAGTAGCTTCCGTCTGTTTATATTTTGTGCTATCGGATACCAGAGTGCTCAATATGGGTTGTATCTTTGCTGTAGTTTTCTTTGAGACCTGTTTGATCAAATACTACTGACACGTCATTTCTGTCTATTTTATAGTTGATCCAATCAGGTTGTTGTATGAGTCATTTGAATTCTGGACTTCGGTGTGGGAAATGGAATCAACGAGCCAAGTTCAAATTCGCATTCAGTTTTGGTTTCGTTTTGTTTGGTTTTACGGCATATCAACCACTGTAGGTTATTTAATGCCAAATCCATTTTTATACATATAAACAGTTCTATTTCAAACAACTCAGTTTAGCATTAGTGCACTTTACATGTAAAAATAGTTATATTCTAAACAATTCAGTTTAGCATAAGTACT
>OY757925.1:15723810-15778810 GCA_963585895.1 Sepioteuthis lessoniana
TTATTATTATTATTATTATTATTAATGTTTTTCACACCAACGTTAGCTGATAGGGTCACACTGGAGTTTGAGTCTGAACAAGTATCCCCCAGTCCCCAGGACTCTTCTCAGTATTCTGGCCGATATCAATAATGCAATAGTTTGGATGGTCTCCAATCGTCCTGTTATTTACAAATTCTTCACTCCTTGTTCCAATCCATTGGCTATTGTACCAAGAGCACCATTAACAAGAGGTATAATCGTCACTTTCATGTTCCACAGTTTTCTTCAATTCCCTAGCAAGGTCTACGTACTTATCGCTCTTTTCACATTCTTTCAATGTCACTTTGTGGTCCACCGGGACAGCAAAGTCCACAATCCTTCAAGTTTTCTTGTTTTTGTTGATTATTTTAAGGTCTAGTCGTCTAGCTGAGATTTGGAGATCTGTTTGTATCACAAAATCCCAAAATAGTTTGTGAGTTACATTCTCCAGGACAGATTCTGGGTTGTGCATATACCATTTGTTTGTATGGTCAAACTTCAACTTCTTGCACAATTCCCAGTTGATCGTCTTGCCCACCCAGTCTTGCCTAGTGTTATACTCTTTCTTCCCTAATTTGCGGCATTCACTTATGTGATTGATTGTTTCATCTCTTTCACCACATAACCTACATCTGCTTTTTTGTTGTGTCTAATCTATTCTTGCTTTGATACAGTTAGTCGTTATGGCGTTGTTTTTGCTGCGATTAGAGGAGATTTAGTTTCTCTCTTAAGGTTTCCTTTTCTTAAACACATCCAAATATTCTCAGGTGTGATGTCGCTTGTTAGTCACTTAAAACGTCCATAGAGTTGTTTTTCTCCCCACCTTTATTTTCTGGTTATTGTCGTTGTTATTCCTCGTGTTGTTAATATTGTTTCTGGTAGCTGTAATCAGTCTTCCGTTTTTCAATGTAATCCTGGAGACGTTGTATCGATTTTTCCACGCCGTCTTCAATGCTAACAAGTCCTCTTCTTTCTTCTCTTCTTGACACATATATTCTGTCAACGTCATCTCTGTGATGCAATGCCTTGTGTATGGTCATTAGTTTTCTTGTTCTCTGGTCCATTTGTTAAAGTCCTTCTCTGGTCCCCTTTGAGAATGGTCCCGAATATCTTACAAAGGAGACAGCCAAGGTATTTATCCCTTTGATAAGATTTCTTCTATATAGCTTTGTTTCGAGTAGCTTTCTGGTTCACCTGAGATACTCTTTTTTAATTTTTCTTTCATTTCAACTTCTTTGGTAACAGCTTCAAAATACGCAAGTATTTGTAGGTTTCCTTTTTTCCGAGCGTTGATTCCTACTTGATTTTGGTAGTTCGACTGCTTCCGTTGTTTGCTGCTTTTCATTACGAGCATGGCGCATTTTTCTATGCCAAATTCCATTCCAATATCTTGACTGAATATTATCACAGTTTGTATAGGGTTTCCAATTCTTTTTCATTTTTGGTAAAAAGTTTAATGTCGTTCATGTATATGAAATGGTTTATATTTTCCTGCGATTTACTGAGTTTGTATATAGCAGTGTATTTCCAAAGGATGTGGTTGAGTGGCATCATGGCTGTCACAAATAGTAACGGTGAGAGTGCACCTCCCTAGAATATGCCTCTTTGGATCTTGACCTCTGCTAAGCTTTGTCCTCCTGCTGTCAATGTCACTCTCCCGGTTTGCATGGTCTTCTCGATAAACTCTACTATTTTGTTGGGTATTTTATACATTTTGAGATTGTCTAGTATCCAGTTTTGGGGCACCATATCGTAAGCTTTTTTGTGGTCGATTAAGTCCATAGCTAGATTTTCCCGTTTCGTTTTACTTTCGTTGAGGGTGTGTTGATCTATATATTGTAGTTCTTCTATGCCTCTAGTTCTCTTGCGGCATCATTTCTTAAGATTCCGCGATTTCTCAATGAATAGTAGATCTTCTACGTAATTTGTGCCGTTAGTAATTTCCATATCCTCGGTGGGCACGTTATGGGTCTATAGTTGGTTGGGGCAGTCTCTTTAGGGTGTCGTTTTTTATTAGAGTGGTCATCCTTTGTTCATCCATTCGGGTATCTGAGTTTTCTGTGTGCATTTATTCATTTCAGTAGCAAGTCTGTTGTGTATGGAGGTGAATTTTTAAAACCAAAATCTGTGTATGCCATGAATGCCAGTTGATTTCCAGTTTGCTATCTTTTTAAGTGTTGCCTTGAGCCCGTTGGGGTGTATATTCACCCGAGGGTCTTCGAGAATTCATAACTCTGTTTCCATGTTGTTTATCCATTCGGCTTTTTTGTTATGATCTTTCTGTTCTCATATTTTGCTCCAAAATCTTGCCTCTTTCACTTCTGGTTGTTGATATGGCTTTGCCTATTCTCCCCCTAATTGTTGGTAGACTTTATTCCTTGTTTTAGAATGTCCTGTTTTGTCTACATTATTTGGTCTTGTCTCGGTATCTTTTTAATCTTCCTTCTTTTGCTCGTATTTTTTGGTTGGTCCTCTCAAGCTTTTTCTTTTGAGTTCTAGTTGCCGTAGCTTTTTCAGTTTCGTCCGAAAATATCTAAATGTTCCGTTTTTGTATTCTCCCTTGTTGTCGTAGTCTTTTTCTCTGTGATTAAAGTCTGAGTACCCACCTGGGTTTTGACTTTATGTCTGTAGTCTTCAAGGGGACCCCAGTCTTTTCACAGCATTTTCAGCTCCCTGGCAAGGTCCTAGTATTTATCTATCTTTTCGCTTACATTTATTTCTACACCATGGTCCTCTGAAACGGCAAAATCCATAGAATCTTCAGCTCTCTGACAAGGTCCTAGTACTTGTCTGTTTAATCGCTTTCTTATATTTCAACTTTATGCTCTGCTAAAACGCCAAAATCAGCTAGATGGCAAGTTCTTTTTCTCTAGAAAATTAAATCTACGTCTACTCTTTTGGCAAGGATTAAGGGATTTGTTGGTTTATCAAAATCTTAGTAAATTTTATGCGTCTAAATCTCTTGGAAAGATGCTGACTTGTGCATATACCGTTTTTTAGTATGGTCAACATTCATTTTCTTGCATATTTCCCTGTGGATTACCTTTCCTGCCTATTTGTACCTAGACTTGTACTCATTTTTTTTCATCTGCTTGCTACATTCGATTCCTTTGTGATTATCTGTTTCAACACTGTCAGCATATTACTGACACTTGCTATTCTTCTGCACATTATCAATTACATCACTGTCAGCCCATTACCAACACTTGCTATTCTTCAGCGCATTATCAATTACATCATTGTCAGCACGTTACCAACACTTGCTATTCTTCTGCACATTATCAATTACATCACTGTCAGCCCATTACCAACACTTGCTATTCTTCAGCGCATTATCAATTACATCATTGTCAGCACATTACCAACATTTGCTATTCTTCTGCACATGATCAATTACATCATTGTCAGCACATTACCAACACTTGCTATTCTTCTGCACATTATCAATTACATCACTGTCAGCACATTACCAACACTTGCTATTCTTCAGCGCATTATCAATTACATCATTGTCAGCACGTTACCAACACTTGCTATTCTTCTGCACATTATCAATTACATCACTGTCAGCCCATTACCAACACTTGCTATTCTTCAGCGCATTATCAATTACATCATTGTCAGCACATTACCAACACTTGCTATTCTTCTGCACATTAGCAATTACTTCACTGTCAGCCCATTACCAACACTTGCTATTCTTCAGCGCATTATCAATTACATCATTGTCAGCACATTACCAACACTTGCTATTCTTCTGCACATGATCAATTACATCATTGTCAGCACATTACCAACACTTGCTATTCTTCTGCACATTATCAATTACATCACTGTCAGCCCATTACCAACACTTGCTATTCTTCAGCGCATTATCAATTACATCATTGTCAGCACGTTACCAACACTTGCTATTCTTCAGCGCTTAATCAATTACATCACTGTTAGCACATTACCGATACTTGGTATATTTCTACACATTATCAATTTCATCACTGTCACCGTATTACCGACATTTGCTATTCTTTTGCACACTATCGATTTTCGTTTTGATACATTGGTTCTGATGACATTATTTTATGTTAATATTAAAAGAGATTTAGCTTTTTTCCTTCGCGTCTCCTTCTCTTAGACATCTCATTGGCTTTTAGTTAATCCAGATAGTTGCATTACTTAATTTCTTTTGTCGGTATTAGCCAGTAAACATATCAGTAATTTTATCATCTTCTTAGCTCTATTGGAACCTTTTCAATTATGTAGTCGTCCTCAACATATCTGATGTCTCGATGATCTCATTCTGTTTTCGAACCTCCGGCACTATCTGCCCGTTTTTTTTTTTGTCTTTTTTTTGTTTTTTGTTTTTTTGTTCTTGGGGATTGTTTCTAGAACTCCGACAATTATCAGTTATATATATATATATATATATATATATATATATATATATATATATATATATATGGCAGTCGTTGTATTTGATGTAATGGTAGTCATTGATTTAGTTGTTGTTGGTTTAGCTGCCTTTATTTCGTTAATTTTTTAACGTCTTTGACAGCTCGAAATTCTTGGTCAGATAACTTCTCCTTGATCTAAAATTATTTAAAGTCTAATTGAATATTTGCTTAGAAAATAACTCCTGTATTTCATTTTAGCCTGGGTTTCAACTTTCTTATATTTGCACCCCCTTTTTTTTTAATGATTGTATTTTTCTCGTTCCTTTAGCATTTTGTCTTTCTTCGTTAATTCTCTGTCTTTTAAAATCTGCTGCAATATCACTTTTTATCCTTCTCACTCTAACACGTCAGTCCTGTATTAAGATTAAATTGTCAGCCGACAATAGGCATCCTAGTCAGATTTTTATTTCTTCCCTCTTTGTTTTTGGTATTTCTTGAAAAAATTCATTTATCTTTTTTTCTTCTTCTTGTTCTTCTTGTTTTTGTTCTTGTTCTTGTTTTCTTTTTTGAAAACATTAATTCTTCTTCTTCTTCTTCTTCTTCTTCTTCTTCTTCTTCTTCTTCTTCTTCTTCTTCTTCTTCTTCTTCTTCTTCTTCTTCTTCTTGTTTTCATTGTTTAGAATATTAATTTCTTCTTCTTGTGTTCAGTTTTAAAAGATTTATTTCTTCTTCTTCTTCTTCTTCTTCTTCTTCTTCTTCTTCTTCTTCTTCTTCTTCTTCTTCTTCTTGTTTTCATTGTTTAAAATATTAATTTCTTCTTCTTGTGTTCAGTTTTAGAACATCTATTTCTTCTTCTTCTTCTTCTTCTTCTTCTTCTTCTTCTTCTTCTTCTTCTTCTTCTTCTTCTTCTTCTTCTTCTTCTTCTTCTTCTTCTTCTTCTTCTCATTTTTAAAAATAATAATTTCTTCTTTTTCTTCTTGTTCTTGCTTTTCTCATTATTATTATTATCATTATTATTATTATTATTATTATTAATCTATTTTTAAACATTTTTTCTTTCTTTTCTCTCCAGCATTTCTTGACTGGAAGAGGCAGCCCGTCCAATCCTGTTCTTAACTGAGCAATATGATTAGTCAAGCATGATATTAGTTTCCACTCAAAGAACAGCGGAACTTTCTTGGAAGCAAATCCATTCAATAAATTTCGACTGCGTGTCTCGTTGGTTAAAACCTTCAATGGTGCCATATTTCGTATTCTGTTTTCTTTTTTTATCCCGTTGTATCACCGACCAAATTTTTTAAATGTATTTTTGGTCTTCAGTAATTTCTGTACAACTTCGTTTTGTTCGTCATACACTCTTTCATATCTGAACAATTCCTCAGTTCCTTTCTTCGTTTCGCTTTAACTTCATTTATGTCTTTTGTATCTGTAAAGAAAATAATTTCGCTTTTTTGATCTACCCTTTTTTTTCTGCGTTATTTTTCCCAATTCCTTTTAACGGCTTCTTGATATCTTGACATCTATCAAGATTCGATTTGTGAAGCGTGTGTCTAAGTAGTGAAACATAAACGGAAGAAACCTATGTAAGGATTCTAGGCAGAGATTTTATTTAACTATCTCTACTCTAATAAAAGCAGCAGTTTTGACTTATGACCATTTTAATGAGTGTCCGTGTGCTTACACATTAACACGGCCTAATAAGGACCTTGGTCTTTGCAGCTATTGTCGCAAATGTTGCATACTCATACGACGACACAATAAAGACGAGCGGCACAGTTTTTTAGAAAAATATATATACCTCTCACTTTATTGAAAGGGTTGTGTGTGAGAGGGAGTTGGAGACTGAACAGAACTGCAACATATTGACCCCCACTCCTCTGGCCATAAGGGTATTCTTTCCTGTTCTCCTGGACTGCTCAACCAGGGGCCTTGGGGCCCAGCTTCTCTGGGTGCTGGTTTTCTCTACCGCATCTTATCTCCAACTGATCTGACTTCCTGTCTTCACCAGAGTTATATAATAATTTGACGTCCACTCTTCTTCCTGCGAGCGTCACAATTTTGCGCACATTCAACCCGTCCATGGTCAAGGTTATAATATCCTGCTATTCCACGACCGGATGCACCTGTTATTTACATAGGTGCATTTCCAATTTTGACAGCTTACCCGGGTCGGTGGTTAATATACAACACAGAGACGTCAGACTACGGGACCCTACTTCTTTAGTGCAATGGCAGATGTCATGTCTCTATAAAGATGAACAGATACAGCACTCTGATCATCACCCAAAGGCCTGATAAACCGTGTTCCACTATTGATTGATCTCAATATCAGAAAGTAAATTACTAACGCGATAATAAGGTTAGTTTGTTGTCTGGGTTTAATGGTATATCAACTCTTGTAGGTTATTTTATGCTATACCCTACTTATACAAATATCTATTAAACATATGATGTATAAAAATAGCTTGTAGGAGACATTTATTTTGAACGAGTCTGATCTCATTTGTTGGTACACAGTAAATGGTTTCAAGTATTGTTATTTAACATTAATATTTCTGTTTACCCTGATAATAGTTAAAATGTTAAGTAACTCTTGTACTAATAATTTTGAATGGTTGCAAGTATTTCTATCAAATCGTCATTGTCTTAATTACTCGCAATTAAATGGCTTCAAGTATTGCTATAAACACTTATAATTCTATATAATATTATTATTAAATATCTATAACAATCCCTACCAGGCAGGCTAACATGCTGTAAAAACCCATCTGCTAACAACAATCTGTTCATTCACAAATCACACACACACACACACACACACACACACACATATATATATATATAAAAGACCTGGCATTAAATAACCTACAAAGGTTATCAATTAATAATAATCTCAAGTAAAAGATTGTACAGTTCTATTTGATAAGAGATGGAATCATCAAAGGTACTACCACTCTGGATCACAGTGGACCTGGGAGTAATGGTAATGAAGGGGTACTCCTCTTTCCCCAAAATCCATGACTAGAGACTCAACATCAAATTCAGTTTAATTTTATACCAACAGCAGCCCCTTATTTATTGAATAATTCTCGTACTCTTTTCTGGATGTATATCAATTTCCTAGTTCCTCAATCCATGGATCTTAGTTCTTTTATGATCCATTGTCCCTCTAAAGACATGTGGGACACTTCTGGAGAAGCAAGGACCAACTTACGTGACATTCTTCTATGGACCCCTACACATAGATGTTCCAGTGTTGGCCCACTGGAAAGAACTTACCTACAACAGCTCTACGCAGACACAGGATGTAGTTTGGAAGACCCCTGGGGTAGATGGATGATAAATTCTAATTCAATCAATTCTTATTAATTCTAATCTAATTTAAATTCAAATTTTATTTATCAATTATTCCTATTTAATTTAGTAATAGACATTTGTTTGCAAGCGGTTAAATTGTTTTAAGTATTGCTATGCAATACTAATAATTCAGATTAAAACCAATCTTTTGTTTTCACACTGTTAAATGATTTCAGTATAGAAAAGTATAAGATATTTCGATTTGAGCCATAAATTGGACCTCATCTTTTACTACCGCCCCAGGCCAGAGCGGATTTTGAAGCAATAGCAATGAACGGATTCTCTCCATTCCTCTGTAGCCTCGTCATCAGATGGTTTAGTATCATATCTTGGACATTCGTTTGGGTAGGGTCTTATATCTCGGCGGATTAGCATTCAGCGTATTCTACAGCACTAGCAAGATTTGATATGCGTTTGCTCAACAGCTTTTCAAGAACAACCTCTATAGGAAAAGGATCAACTATAAATTCAAAATCTTTAAAGTGAAGTCCGTTAGAATCATTGCACGAAGATGCAGCATACCTCTCTGATCAGCTCATCCAAAAAATGACGTAGTTCTACACAAGTTTTCACCATTCTAAGCAAATCACCTTTCTAAGAAGCCAAGTGATATACACCTTTTGCTGAATTATTGGACTCCCATACATTTAGATCGACACAAAAGTTTATTATATATATGTATATTCACCTACACCTTCACACAGGCTGGATGCGACACAAGGACAGTTTTTAAGCAGAGTTTAAAAGGAGTGAATTCGGACTTTTTCTATTTGATTGGTTGCGCAACAAGGTTGTTAATTCCAATCTGCCTTATTATGTACTTATAGCTGGAGGAGGAATAACTAGATTCATAGTTTTTGCAAGAGTATTAACGCAATGTGAAATATATATATATATATATATATATATATATATATATATATATATATTGCGTTGTAGCTTAGCAACCCTAACGGTTTTTTCTTTTGACCAACCAATTGCGTGTCTTTTGATTTTTTTCAATTGGGATGACAAGGTTGGACTTTTCTTTTTTTTTCCAATATATTTTTCCCCTTGACAGTGATTCGTAGTATATTTTCCTCTTCAAATTACTTGCCGGATTTTTTTTTCTTAACATAAGGGCTATTATTTAATATATATATTCTAAGAAGTTTGGTTTGTTAGTTAATTGGGTTTTATGACATATCAACCTTTGTAGATTATTTAACGCCAAATCCATTTTCATACAAATAATCAATTCTATTTGGAACAATTCAGTTTAGCATGAGTACAGCGTTTAATTGTCAAAAACATTTCTATTTCAAGCTAATCAGTTTATTCAAACAGTTTTAAGTCAGCTATTTCAGTTTAGTATAAGCACGGAAGTTCTATATTAAACAATTCGGTGTAGTTTCAATGTCAAAAACAGTTCCATTTCAAACAAATCAGTTTAGCATAAGTACGATGTTTAAATGTAAGTACATAGTTTAATTGTCAAAAACATTTCTATTTCAAGCTATTTAGTTTAGTCAAACAATTCTAATTCAAATAATTCATTTTAGCATAAGTATGCAGTTAGTTCTATTTAACCCATAGATAAGGGCCCTATTATGTACTACCATTCCGGGTTAGAGTGGACCTGGGAACAAGGGCAATAAAGGGGTCCTCTGCATTTCCCAAAGCTCCAGCATCACTGAAACCTCACAATCAGATTTTTAGTGTCCTATCCAGGGCACTCATTGGGTAAGGGTAACCCCTCTACAGTGGTGCAGTCGTTGTATTCTACAGCCCCAGCCGACTGTGCAATACACAGAGTTAATGTCAAAATAGCTTCATTTCAGACAATTCAGTTTAGTATAAGTACACAGTGTAGATGTAAAAACAGCTCTATTTTAAACAATTCAGTTTAGCATAAATAAGCAGTTTAAATGCAAAAAACAGTAAAGTTAAGAAACCACAGTTTAGTACTATTTAACCCATAGATAGAACCTTTATTGGGTGCTACCACTCCGACACACACACACACACACACACACATCTATCTATCTATCTATATATATATATATGTTGTATATTGACCTTCGACCCGGACAAACATGCCATTCCATAGTGATGCACCGGAAGGAAGTGACACATTCCAATGGCCAGTGGTCGAAAGAAATCGCGTAGGCGGATTTGGCTGACGAAATGGGACAAGGTAAAAGCCCATGATACACTCATAGACTGATGCACCGGAAGAGAGTGACCACTGAACTGCATGAGAGTTATTTCCGCTTGATGACGATCAAACATGTCATTCCAAAGAGTGGGCGATTGATTGGGCGATTGAACTATTATATATCTCGGTCATGACAGGAACTCAGTGAGTTGGGGACCAGAGAAGTTGGAGAAAGATGTGGTAGGGAAAGCCACCAACCAGCAGAAGGGGCTGTCGGGACCCCCGATGGAGTTTGGAGACCCGTTGGTGACAAGATGCGGTAGAGAAGCCCGCACCCAGCAGCCTGGGCCTCTGGGCCAACGGTTGAGCAGCCCTGGAGAACGAGAAAGACACAACGCTGATGGCCATAAGAGTGGGGGTCAATATGTTGTCGTTCTGTTCGGTCTCCAACTCCCACTCACACGCAAACTTTACAATAAAGTGAGAGGTATATTTTTTTAAAGAAGTCTTCGATGGTCCTTATTCATTGCGTCAGTATGTATATGCACACGTAGATGTATATATGAATATGTATTATGTGTTTGTATAGTTAATCATGGTCATGGCTATACAACATATATATATATATATATATATATATATATATATATATATAAATCTCGTACCACAGTGTTAAAAGTTATTTCTGCTGGAGAAGCAGAGACGAGCTCATAAGTAATGTACTGCTATGGACCCCCACATATGGCCGAGCAAAAGCAGGAAAACCAGCTAGAATATACATACAGCAGCTATGTGAGGATACGGGATGGAGGCCTGAAGACCTGCCGGAGGCGATCGACGATAGAGAGAAGTGGCGAGAGAGGATCAGGGATATCCGTGCTAGCGGCATGACATGATGATGATGATGATGATTCAACCAAGCCTATAGAACAAAGTTTGACCTACTACTTTACCCATAACAAGATATGGAAACATGCCTTTATAAAGATCATTAGCACAAAATAAAGCATAAGCAGACTCGGTCAGAGTTTGAACTTGGGTTGCTGAGTTCATTTCTTCGAAGTTAACCACAACAGAACATGAAAATCTTTGCTTAGTCTTCGGCGACCCTAAAGGTTGCTCAAAGCGAAATTCACAAGTTAGAAGCATTTGATATTCAAAAGTTTCCAAATTTGCTTCATGTAGCTCAATATAAGAAATCTATGTTAAAGACACGTTTAGCTTAATTTGATCTCTTTAGGTTTGGTTTCTTTGTTTAATGGCATATCAACTTTCGTATGTTATTAAATGCCAAAGGCACCTTTGTATAAGGACAGTATTCACACTATTTAACCTATAGCTTGGGGGATAAGGGATTTCATGCCTTTTTTCAACTGTATTTGTTGGAAAGTGAACGTAATAGAACGACTGAAGTTCGAACTCACTTATTACAATTCCGCAGTCCAACGATTTAACCATTACACCAAGAGAATGTTCCTCCAACGATCTATTTAGAAGCGTCGGGGATTCGGTGTGCACTAAACACATCTTTATTCATGATTTCCGTGTATCTTTCTTTCGTTGTTAAATCGTTTTTCTTGGTTTATTTTCTTTTTTTTTAATTAAAATTTTCCTATCATCCTCTTCTTATAAATTGTTTAGTCTTTAAAATCTGTATTCAATCTTCACTTTCTTAAAAGAAGGTATTTTAATTCCTAAGATTCCATTCCATCGTATTGCCTGTTAACAGATTTTTCTCTATGCCAAAAAATTCCTGTATTTTAGATTTGATTTTTATAATACTTCTGCTTCCTTTCATCTTTCATCCTGATTTTGATATACTTTTATTCTTTTTATATTTTCATCACACAATTCTCTTTCTTTCTTTCTTTCTTTCTTTCTTTCTTTCTTTCTATGGCTGGCTTTATACTTCTCTCGTTTTTTTATTTCTGATTTCTTTTGTTTCTTTTTCCCTTTTTCATATTTCTTTATTATTTAATTTTTTTTCAGTCTATCTATCTATCTATCTATCTATCTATCTATCTAAGTCTGTTCATATCTATCTATCTATCTATCTATCTATGTCAGTCTTTTTTCTATCTATCTATCTATCTATCTATCTAAGATCCTCCATATCAATCGATCTATCTCTCTATCTATCTATCTATCTATCTATCTATCTATCTATCTATCTCTGTCTTTTTTATCTATTTATCATTATTGTTTCTGCCCACTTTCTTTCGTTCTTTCTTTCTTTCTTTCTTTCTATGGCTGGCTTTATACTTCTCTCGTTTTCTTTATTTCTGATTTCTTTTGTTTCTTTTTTTCTTTTTCATATTTCTTTATTATTTAATTTTTTTCAGTCTATCTATCTATCTATCTATCTATCTATCTATCTATCAAAGTCTATTCATATCTATCTATCGATCTATCTATCTATGTCAGTCTTTTTTCTATCTATCTATCTATCTATCTATCTAAGATCCTCCATCCCCACACATGGCCGTGCAAAAGCAGGACGACCAGCACGAACATACATTCAGCAGCTATGTGAGGATACGGGATGTTGTCCTGAAGACCTACCTAGGGCGATGAACGATAGGGAGGAGTGGCGAGAGAGGGTCAGGGATATTCGTGCTACCAGCGCGACATGATGATGATGATGATCTATCTATCTCTGTCTTTTTTTATCTATTTATCATTATTGTTTCTGCCCACTTTCTTTCTTTCTTTCTTTCTTTCTTTCTTAATATTTCATTCGCTTTCTTTTATTCCTGCTTTCTTTCGTTTTCTTTAAACATAATTTTTTCTTCTTTTAGATTTTCAATTCGTTTTTTTTCTATTTTCTTTGTATAGTTTCAGCCATAATTTAATGTATTCTTTCTTTCATTTTTTAAAAACATTTTATCAATTCCTTTATTGCTTTTTCTGAAATTTTCATTTCCTATTTTCACTTATATCTCTCTCTCCCCCAGAGATGACTTTTCTTCTTTTTCTTCTTTCTTCCTTTTTTGTTTATGTTTTTTAAAGTATCCCCTTCGTCATTGCATCCCCAAGCAAGGATTTTCCAGTTCAACGCAAATCAATTTCATCAGCTTTTTAGCTTCTTCCTTTTATCTAGCCCAGTCGGCTGAATCTGTAGAATAAGCCGGCTGCATTTCTCAATAGGTGTAAGGCCTTCCCCTAACGAGTGTCTTGATTATGACTCCAAAGCATCGGATGATGAGGCTCCACTTCTAGAGCTTTGAAGAACTTAGATTACCGCTTCACTGCTATTACTCCCAAGTTCACTTTGACCCGGAGTATTAGTACCTGATTCATTATTTTGTTCGATATCATTTCTATGGATCAAACTGAACTGTGGATTAAACTGAACTGTGGATCAAACTCACCTGTGGATCAAACTTAACTGTGTATCAAGCTGAAATATGGATCAAACAGAACTGTGGATCAAACTGAACTGTGGATCAAACTGAGCTGTGGATCAAACTGAACTGTGGATCAATCAGAACTGTGGATCAAACTGAACTGTGGATCAAACTGAATTATTTAACCATTTAACTGTGTGTAAGTCGGTTAAATTGAATTGATAGTGTTATATAGCAATACTTGAAACCATTTGACTGTGTGCAAATAAAACCATCAGTGTTCAATTTCTATACTTAAAGCCATTCAACCCTATTCAAGCATGTCTAATAGTTAATAGAATTATTCGTGTTAGATAAGAAAGCTTGAATACATTTAACTATTTTAAATATTCAACTATTGGTATTACACAACAATACTTTAAACCAGTTAACTGTGTGCAAAAAATGAGCTCTGACTTATCTAATATGTTTCAATAAACTATTCGTTTACATATCATATATAATTGATATATATGTATAAACAGGATTTGACATAAAATAACCAACAATGATTGATATACAATAAGACCAAACCAAACCACATCATATATATCTATCTTATATATGTATGAAGAGGATTTGGTATTAGATAACATACAATATTTGATATACTATAAACCAAATCAAATCATGTATATTTATATCATATATGTATGAAAAGGATTTGGCATTAAGTAACCTACAAGGGTTGATATGCCATAAAACCAAACGAAATCAAATCATCTATATATTTAATATAAATGTATGAAAAGGATTTGGCATTAAGTAACCTACAGGGGTTGATATGCCATAAAACCAAACGAAACCAAATCCTATATGTTTAATATAAATGTATGAAGAGGATTTGGCATTAAGCAACCTACATTAGTTGATATAACTTAAAACCCAATCAACTAACTCGTTTTACGTATTTATTTCAAGTTTTCACCTTCTTCCTTAAAATTTTAGACGTGTCATTTATGTTTTTATTTTAGTATTTCCACTTATTTAACCATATGATCTTTTCTTTTATTTCATCCAAATTTCGAAAACTTTTCCCCACTCATTGCTATTATTTTTAACTTTACTACATTACATTAATAATGCGCTTTTTTTGGCCTTCTTTTCTTTAAATTTTTTACAGGCCTTTTTTTTTTTGTTCTTTTCTTGTAACTTTTATCTTTTCTTTAGTTCTTCGTCAGTTTTAATCGCAATTTATCACTATATATCAAAAGTTTACCCAGTCGGCTCAGGCAGCATTATACACCGACTGCATATCTGCAAAGAGGAAAGACTCCCTCAACAAATGTCCTGGATATGACATTAAACATCTAATGGTAAGGCTCCATTAATGCTTGAGCTTGGGGAAATGCGGAGTATTAGCATCGCTCTCAGACCCTCTCTGGTTCGGAGTGATAGTACCTGATAGAGTCCTACGCATGGGTCAAGAAAAACTAAACTATCACGTGGTCTGCCCCTGAGAAAAGAGAAATAAGAAATTTCCCTTACCCCTTTCGTGTTTTAATTGACAGGCCTCAAAGGTTGACCGTTAAAAGAGGAAATTAGAATGTAGGTCAAGCTATCTGTACTCCGTAACCTCACCCGGGTGGATAGAGAAGGGGGACAGAGGTCCCCATCGTAGCCCGAATGAATCACCAGACAGGGTGAGGAAGGAGAAGGAGGCCGAATGATTGGCCAGAATCCTAAAAACGGAAGTAGCTTTTTTCGTCAGCGGAAATAGAAATAAAGAATTCAGTTTTGAGGACGGAGGTCGCCGTGGAAGGACATGCCATTCGTATCTATCGTCAATCGCACTCGGCAGGTCCTGAAGACGACATCCTGTGTCCGAACAGAGTCGTGGTAGATAAGTTCTAGTTTGTCGACCAACGCTTGCTTGTTCGTGTGAAAGGGGCCACATGAGAACATCACTTATGAGTTCGTCCATACTTCTCCAGCAGTATCCTGTCTATCTTGTTCGTCTAATTTCGATGTTTTTCCAGATGGGTGGTTAGTGGCCGTACACCTGTTGTTTTGTTGGATGTTGCCTCTTGGAATTGTTCAGTATAGCTCGGAGCATTCTTGTGCAATTGCTATCAAGCTTTATGTCCATAGGCTTTGTCAACATCCATGTGGTGCATCCATATAATAGTATTGACTCAACTGCTGTTTGAAAAAATGGTTTTATTTTATTGTTCTCGGTTAACATAATGGACTGCAACCTCGAAGTAAGTGAGTTCGAACTCCAATCGACCGATCATTTTCAAGTTCAGAGTTATTCTCGTCGGTAAAGCAAGAACTTTTTAATTCTTATTATTAAATAGTACCACTAATATTCATCTACAAAGATGGATTTGGCATTGAATAACCCGCCAAAGTTGATATGCCATAAAACAAAGATACCAAACCTTGACCTGTCATATGACAGTCTGTTTCTTAATTGTAATCACGATAAACGATGTATTATAACCCAGAATAAGAAACCCACACACACACACACACACACACACATATATATATATATATATATATATAATAAAAACAAGTGGAAAGATGGATAAATAAGTGTCCAATATATCCATCTTTTCACTAATTTTTATCATCTTGTCAGATTCTTGTCCAGTCGACTAGGGCCGTAGAATACTCAGACTGCATCTCTGCCGAGAGGTAGGTGAGAGACCCGTATATCACACTAAACAATTTGATGGAGAGGTTCCAGTAATGCTGGAGCTTTGGGGAATGTGGAGTATCCCTTCATTGCCATCACTCCCAGGCCCACTCTTGCCCGGAGTGGTAGTACCTGATAAGGATCCTGTCTATGGGTCAAATAGAACTAAACTGCGTAATTGAGCTAAACTGATTTGCTTGCTATAGAACTGTTTTGATATTTAAACTGCGTACTAATGGCAAACTGAATTGTTTGAAATGGACCTTTTTGGCATTGAAACTGTACTTACGTACTAAACTGAATTGCTTGAATTAGAATAAGAATAGATTTGGCATTAAATAACCTACCAAGGTTGATATGCCATAAAACCCAAACACCCACTCTCATTTAAAAATAAAATTGATTACAAGCTGTTCACTTACAAATCATATGTCCATTTAACTGTGTGCAAACAAATAACTCATTTTGAATTGTAAATTTCACATAGCAATGCTTGAAACTGTTCAACTGTGTGCAAACAATTTAGCTCTAGCTCATTTAAAGTTTTACCAAAAAAGTTTAGTTTACGAATGACATGAATTTATATATACAAACTGGATATTGCATTAAATAAGTGACAAAGGTTGATATGCCATAAAATTCAACTGAATAAATTGATTCCAAGCTTTACAGAGCAAAGATTCATCAACTCCTCTCATCATAAGACAACTAGACAAAATAAACACTCTTTCTAAAACCATACAGGGAAATGAAAGGGGAGACAGAGCAGTAAAAGAAACACTCCAGACACGTATATCCAATACAAAAATTCCATACACCGACCTAAAACCACTTATTAACAAATTTATACTCAAAAAATGGCAAAAATCTTTGGATGATCAAACACTGAACAAGCTCCACCATATTCAAGATACCATAAGTGAATGGCCAGCAAGTTATAGAAGAATTAAAAAAGAAGTGATTATCTCCAGACTTCGTATTGGTCACATTCACATTACCCATTCACACCTCCTAAAAGGGGAAGACCCCCCAGTATGTCTAACATGCAAAGTAACTCTCACAGTCAAACACATTCTCATAAGCTGTGACAGGTTGAGATAAATCCGCCCAAAACATTACCAAACAAACAATTTAAAGAACCTCTTCAAAAACTCCAAACCAGAGAAAATCTTAAGCTTTCTAAAAGAAATCAACCTCTTCATCAAAATCTACTCAAATATAATAAAAACATAACTAAAACTCAAACCTTAAAACCTAAAACATGCACAAAAGACAAAAGCGATTTAACCCTTCGGGCTTAAATGACCCACAGAGATTGATATGCCGTTAAAAAAAACTCAAACTCAAATTCTAATTTAAACAGAGTCCAAGAAAATGTGACGTCCAAAATCATCAGCGATTTTGAGATACAAACGGATCCTCTAATCTCGGCCAGATGACCACACCTATTGATAGTCAACAAAAAAAAAAAAAAAAAAAAGAAAACAAGAAAGAAAAAACGAAATCGAAACCCATTCAAATAGTAAACTTAGCCGTTCCGGCTGACTACAGCGTAAAACTGAAATAAGTGAAATGAGATATAAACACGTAGACCTTGCTAGAAAAATTGAAAAAAAAAACCCTATGGAACTTGAAAGTGACGGTGATACCAATTGCAATTGGCACGCTCGGTAAAGTTACCTAAAGATTGGTGCAGGAACTAAAACTCTTGGAGGCGAGCGGAGGCCATTCAAACTATACCATTGTTCAATGCGGTCGGAATACTAAGAAGAGTCCTGGTGATTTGAAGAGAATTGTTGTCACTCAGACTCCTGTTGAAAATCATCAACTAAAAATGGTGTAAATATCTCTCAAGAGTAAAATTGAAAAGTGAAAAGAAGGATAAGTACCACGACCTTGCAAGAGAATTGAGAAAGCTGTGGAACATGAAAGTTACGATTGTGCCGATTGTGATGGGTGCGTTAGGCACAATAACTAAAAGATAATTAAAAGGCCTGGAGGACATGGAAGTTGGAGGACATTTAGAGACTATCCAAACGACAGCATTGCTAAGAACGGCCAGAATCCCGAGACGAGTCCTGGAGACTTGAGGAGATTTGCTGTCACTCAAACTCCAGTGAAAAACCATGAGCTAACACTGATGTGAAAAACTCTAAAGGAGTAAAAAATAATAATAATAATTTAAATTTGACCATACAAACTAATGGTATATGTACAACCGAGCATTTGTTCTGGAGAAACACAGACAAAAACTCCGATGAGATTTGGACATACAAACGGATCACCTCATCTCAGCCAAACGACCAGACCTTATAATAATTAATAAAAAAATAAGAGGACTTGCAGAATTATGCGCTTTGCTGTCCCAGCTGACCACAGAATAAAACTGAAAGAATGTGAAAAGAAGAATATATATCTCGACCTTGCTAGGGAATTGAAAAATCAGCAAAACATGAATATGATAATTATACCAAATACTGCATTTCGTACAATCACCAAAGGATTTTTAAAGGGACTGGAGGACTAGGAAATAAGAGGATGAATGGTGAACATCCGAACTACTACATAATTGAGAACGGCCAAAATACTGAGGAGAGTCCTGGAGACTTGAGGAGACTTGCTGTCACTCAAACTCCAGTGATCGACAATCAGCTAACACTGATGTGAAAAACTCTTCAGAAGTAAATAATGATAATAATGACTGTTGAGAGATAAGAACATACAAAGAAAAACTGACAAGCAGAGAGATAGATGGACAGATGTATAGATGTTCATAAATTTAAAAATTGACTTGAGCAAATTGATGTTGTTTTTTCACTTTTCTTTCTTGGTTGCTTTCATTCATACGACATTACTATTTGCTTATTTCATCTTTCTTTATATTTCGTGAGGCAGTGAGTTTTATCTTATTTTCGCCAAGAATATTTTTGTCTCGCTTCTTCCTTTGTATTATTGGATGAAACTTTCAATTAAATTTTTTTTTCCTCTTACAAACGCGCACTGGCCTTTAAGGCCAAAAAGTTTAAGCCCCTCCTCCTCGCCAAACGCCATCTTTCTTTTTTGTCTTTTACCTGATATCTGTGTCTCGCTTTCATTTCAATCAAGCCATATCTTTACAGTTATGATTCTCTTATCTGATTACACCGTTCATTCTTTGCTTCGATGCATCGAGTATTAATTCATTGGTTTCAATGTTCCGATTTCTGTCTTTTTTAAAAAAATTTTTCCCTCTTTCTTTTCTGGTTATATCACCGGTGGTTATATTACCAATATTTATTTTCAACTTTTTCTTTTTTATCAACTTACATACTTCCGCAAACACACACACACACACACACACACACACACACACACACACACACACACACACACACACACACACACACACACAAGTGGACGCACAAACGTAGACTCAGAAATACACAAACACATAATATATATGTATATATATATATATATATATATATATATATATATATATATATATATATATATCGGGTGCGGCTGCGTTTGTCACATACTGGCGCTTAAATACAAACATACATTAGCATCTGTTTTATATATATATATATATATATATATATATATATATATATATATATATATATATATATATAAAACACATACTGACGCGTAAATACAGACATACACATATAAAAAACATACGCACAAACACAGATGCACAAACACAGACGCACCCGATATATATATATATATATATATATATATATATTTATATATATATATATATATATATGTGTGTGTGTGTGTGTGTGTGTGTGTGTGTGTGTGTGTGTGTGTGTGATTGAAAGCGTGTCTGTGTATATTTGTGTTCGTACACGTATCTAGTTCGACACATTTTGGTAAACAGAAAAAAGAGAAGTGAATAATAGAACGTTCTCTCTCTCACTCTGTGTCTCTCTCTGTATATATATATATATATATATATATATATATATATATATATATATATATATATATATATATATATATATTTCGCTACGTGCGTGTCGGCACATAACTCCAAAAGGGATGTCATTGAGCAATGAAATATTGCATACCCATTAATATGTTTATAAGGAAAATTACATACTTTTGTTATTGATCTTTACTGATTAAATGACATAATTCAATAATGAAAAAAATCAATGGATTTATGGAACTCTTCACAGTTCTTAAAAAGCAAGTACAAAAAATTGCACGTTTTTAGTTCTTCTAAAGAACCGCCATGTTTAGATAACCTGTCGGCTGGAGCTATAGAATACACCGATTGCTTCTCAGCAGAGAGGTAACCCCCCCTACACACACACAGCGATTGTCCTGAAAATGAGACTAAACAATCTGATGGTGAGGCCCCAGTAATGCTGGAGTCTTGAAGAATGCCGAGTATCCTTCATTGCCATCGCTCCCAAATCCACTCAGGCCTGAAGCATTTGCACCTGATAAGTCCAATCTATGGGTCAAAGAGAACTAAACTGTGTACTTATGCTAAACTGAATTGCTTGAAATAGAAATATTTTGCCATTTAAACTGCGTAATTCATTTAAACTGCGTACTTACGCTAAACTGAATGGTTTAAATTGAACTGTTTTGACATCTGAACTGCGTACTTACGCTAAACTGAATTGTTTGAAACGAACTGTTTTTGAGATTGAAACTGTACTTATGCTTAAGTGAATTATTTGAAATAAACCAGATATGTCATTTAGCTGTGTGTAAACGAAAAACAATACTTATTCTAAACTGAATTGTTTGAAATAGAACTGTTAAGTTGTATAAAAATGGATTTGGTATTAAATAACCTACAAAGGTTGATATGCCATAAACCCCAAACAAACAAACAACGTCTGAATATCACACAGATCCTCTCGGTCAAATCAGAATCTAATCCTTTTTCAAAAATTATTTTTATGATTTAGTATAAACGGCAAAAATAAGTTTTTTTCTGAGAAAGTTTTTTTTCTGAGAAAGTTTTTTTTCTAAGAAAATGTTTTTTTTTTTCTGAGAAAATGCTCTTAACTAAGAGGTGTCTTTTTAAAAATGGTATTTTAAATATAAAAAAGAAATTGCCATACGAAAAATTTTCGATTTTACCTTTAGCTTTATTTATATATATATATTTTTTGTAAAAACACATTCTTATTCATTACCTTCTTCTGTTTTTATTGTGCTTACCTATAAATTTATAATTTTAGAGGTTAAAAGATAATAAAATACAATAAAAATTTAGAAAATAACAAAAAAAAAACCCCGAAAAAATTGTCTCTCGACAACTCAAAAAACTGATTGTTAAGTCAATACTTTTTTCTATTTCTTTGAACAAAACGTAATAGTTCTTATTCAGAGTTACCCAAAAACACTTTTCTGCAAAAAAAAAAAAAAAGAAAGAAATTATTCATAGAATAAACAAATACATTAGACACACACACACACACACACACACACACACAAACACTCTACATATACGTTAAATTCACTTGCTTGCTCACATTCAGGCTGCTGCCGGCTGTGGAGTCATGTTATCATGCTAACGTGTTTCGATCCCAGCTTGCGTGTCTAGCCACACTGATGAGTTGTGAAACTATGAAACCGTCTGTCTTTGGATGACAATATATATATATATTCCATGAATTAAATATATATATATATATATTTAGTTCATGGAATTTAGACTGTGACCCCTGGGTTTCATGGCGTTTCTTGCAAAACAACTATCATCAGGCAGTTAAGAAAATGAAATGAATCCCAAATCAAAAAAATACAGTCAAAAAACCGTTGGGATTTTGTAGGAATCTTTTCGTGTGATTGTGAGTGTGTGAGTGTGTGAGGATTGTTGTTTTGCAAAAATCTCCATTAAACCCAGGGCTCGCAGTCAAAATTCCATTAATTAAATATCTATCTATCTATCTATCTATATATATATATATATATATATATTTTTTTTTATTTATTATTATTTACTCATTTGAGTTTTTCACATCAGCGTTAGCAGATGGTTTTTCACTTGAGTCTTAGTGACAGCAATCTCCTCAAGTCTCCTGGACTCTTCTCAGTATTCTGGCCGCTCTCAATAATGTAGTAGTTTGGATGGTCTTCACTCGTCTGCCAACTTTCAAGTACTCCAGTCCCTTTCGTAATTCTTTAGTTACTGTTCCAAACGCACCAATTACGATTGGTATAATTGTCACCTGCATGCTCCATTGTTTTTTCAATTCTCTAGTAAGGTCGAGGTACTTATCCTTCATTTCCCATTCTTTCAGTTTTATTCTGTGGTCAGTCGGGACAGCAAAGTCGACAATTTTGCAAGTTTCGTTAATTATTATTAGGTCTGGTCTTCTGGACGAGATAACGTGATCTGTGTGTATTTATTTATTTATTTATTATTATTATTATTATATGATAGCTCTATTCATGATATTGAGTACTCTCCATGTTATATTGCACTTGGTTCGACACAAACATTGCAAAGTGATTTATTGACAACCAACACTGTTATAATATATATATATATATATATATATATATATATATATATATATATATATATATATATATATATATTCAGATAGTAGCCTGGGCTAATTTCTACCTCTGATATAGATTTTCTGCTGCTAGACCATGATTCAAATTATTGATTATTCAAATATAGTTAGTTGATTATTTTATTTATCTACATATCATCCCTTGAGGGGTATTTAATGCCAAATCTTGTTCGATTTTATTTTATCCTTTTTATTCTATATATGATTTCATGTGTGTTAATATGCAAGTAGAAATAATTTTAATAAATTTCATGGGCATAATTAAATTGGTAGAAAGCATTTTCAATGGCTGTTTCTCTCAACGCTGTTGACCCTCATCTACCGACTTGTGGACTTCTTATATGATAATAAAGGTTATACGCTTTGTTTCCACTGGAGCAATATATTGAATACAACCGGGATTTAATTGTCACTTAAAAACATGGAGTGGTTCATTAGGCTTTAACACATCGAATTTATACCGTCTTTGCTGATAAATGTCTCAGTTTCAGGTTGGAATTGGTTGATGGATTTCCCAAAATTGTCCCGAGCGCATTCGGACTGTTCATAGGCGATAATCAGGGTTTGCTTGCTTTCAAAATTACAGCGCATTCGGACTGTTCATAGGCGATAATCAGGGTTTGCTTGCTTTCAAAATTACAAAAATCATTTTTAAAAAACAACTCACCTAACGCGAGCAAAAAACCCCTGATTATCACCTAATAAGGGTCCGAAAGCGCTCGGGACAATTTTGGGAAATTCATCTACCAATTCCAACCTGAAACTAAGACACTTATCAAGTAACTTGAAAGGATCTTAAATAAATCATACAGACAAAATTCGTCTTTATTATTTAATGAAATATGCTTAAATCATATATAATATACAAAGATCATTAAATAAGTTTCCAGACTTTTTTCGTATGAGCACTTTTATTGATAGTACACACATGAAACTCTAGTCCCCTTTGAAGTAATCTCCTCCGGCTGAAATCCACTCGTTGTAGGCCCCAGGGAAGTCCTCTTGTGTGAGCGTGTCCATGACCTTCGTCACAGCCTCTTTCATCTCTTCAATTGTCTCATAACGACAGCCTCTGAGCTTAGGAAATAAGCAAAAGTCACAGGGAGCAAGGTCTGGAATATAGGGAGGGTGATGAACTGTCTTGATGCCCATCTTGGTCAAATAGTCTATGACAAGGATGGAGTTGTGGATTGGTGCATTGTCCTGGTGGAAATGCCACAGACCCGATTTGAAGAGTGCTTGCCTCTTCCCTAGGAATCTCTTCCTGAACTCCCTTAAAACTTCAACATAGTAACCCTAACCATAACCCTAATCCTTTGGCCAATCAACTCTGGTGTATTGACTTCCTTACTCCTCCCACACCTCTCATCATTCCTCACAGACTCCCTGCCTTCCTTGAATTTATTATGCCACTCAAAAACTGATGCTCGATTCATGCAAGATACCCCAAAAGCAGTCTGAAGCATTCCATACGTTTCTGTGGCATTTTATCCACGTTTAAAACAGAATTTTATTGCATATTGTTCTTCTAACGTGTCCTGACGTCCAGATTGCATTTTTGAAATTCACATGCTATGACAATCAGGCTTTAGTAGGTTGTATTCCAATTCCTGCTGTAGCTATTCATTTGAAGCTGAAATCATAAAAATTGGTCAGTCATCTCATAAGATGTATAGCAATAACATACTGTATTGTCAAGTGTCTATGACAATTTTAAATACCTGTACAAAAAGGGTGGGGAATTTATTGAATGCACCACGTATATGGTTAAACTGGATTTGGTGGTAAATAACCTACAGTGGTTGATGTGCCATAAAACCCGAATAAACAAATCATAAATCTTATGGCTTTTTAATATCTGTGAGATAACGTCAGTTCATATTCTTTTTATTGTTTTCTTTTTTCAACTTTTGTTTTTCTCAATTGCAATGTTCTTCAACATTCATCTTCATCTACATCTCGTCCTTTCTTTTCTCTCTTTTTCTATATCTCACTCTCTTTCATCCCACCTCTCTCTTTCTCTTTCTCTTTCTGTCTTTCTATCGTTCTTCCTTTCTTTTTTGTTTGCTCTCTTCTCACTCAGTTCTTCGTTTTCTCAACCACATTTGTTCTCTTTTTTCTTCTTTTACTTCTGGTTTTCTTTGCCATCTTCGCCCAGTTTCTTCTTCTTTTGTTAATACCTTTGGAAACAAGGTCAGAACAGAACGCAAATGGAATCAGTCGGTGAGGAGGTCCCCATGAATACAGATCGTCTCATGCGTGAGGTACGTCTTAGAAAGATCGAAAGAAATCGATGAAAACAGATCGAAAAGAAAAGAAATAAACCTGCTTTTATGAAAAATGAAACCCAAGAGGAAAAAAAAGAAAGTCTAGTGAAGAGACAAGCAAGAGGAAAGTGTCAGTTCTCTCTGGGTCAAGTCTCAGCAAGCTGCTCTCACAGGCCATTATTAATGCAAGTAGCAGAATGCTAACTAGATTCTTTGGGCATGTGCCAGATTATGCTAAATTTTGGAACTATTAATAAGTGGGTACTTCGTTAGAGAACAACTGTTTGAATGCTACACTCAAAGGCTGTTACTGCTAGAGTGATTTGGATTTCCACTGTGTGACCTAAATATTACATTTACTAAGTACTTACCTGGTTTAAGGGGTGTTTTGGTTGGTGTAACGGTTAGCAAGCTTGACTAGCAAAAGTTCACGAGTGAGTTCGAGTCCCATTGCGCGTTCTATTCATAAGGCCTTATGGCACATCTCAGCAAAAAGCTAAGTAAATTACTACTTACCTGGTCGAGGTAAGGACCTACCAGGCATGCGCTTTGGGTTGGCTATTATTAATTAATTGCCTCGTTACAGGTGAGGTTCGTCTCTGGCAGTATCTGCTTAGTTGTTCATCGCTTAGCACCAGAGAAGCTTCAAATGGAGAAGAGTGAGAGGATCAAACACTATTTTTTGGTGACGGTCACGCATGGGTCACGATTTCTAGCTCTACTCTCATTATAAAAATCTCTTCATGTCAAATCTGATTTGGTGAGAAATCGGATAATCAAATCTGTTACTAGGTTATACTGTTCCTTTGAAAAAAAAAAATTAATCAGTTATAAAAATAGCAATTATTTTACTCATTTGGGAGTTTTTCACACCAGCGTTAGCAGGGGGTTTTCCACTAGGGTCTGAGAGACAGCAAGTCTCCTCAAGTCTGCAGGACTCTTCTTAGTATTCTGGTATTGTCATTTTACTGATTTGAGAGTTTTTCACACCAGCGTTAGCTGTGGGTTTTTCACCGGAGTCTGAGTGACAGTAAGTCTCGTCAAGTGTGCAGGACTCTTCTTAGTATTCTGGTATTATCATTTTACTGATTTGAGCGTTTTTCACATCAGCGTTAGCTGATGATTTTCCACAGGAGTCTAAGTGACAACAAGTCTACTCGAGTCAGCGGGACTCTTCTTAGTATTCTGGAATTATTATTTTACTCATTTGACTGTTCTTCAAACCAGCGTTAGCTGATGGTTTTCCCTGGATTCTGAATGACAGCAAATCTCCTCAAGTCTGCAGGACTATTTTTTAGTATTCTAGTCTATCACAACAATTGTTTAATTTGAATTATCTCCACTCTTATTTCCAGATCCCCCAATTGTCCTCTTATTTCCAGATCCTCCAATCCCTGCACCAATCAAATGATTACTACACCGAGCGCACTAATTACGATTGGATTGGCAACACCGTAATTTCATGTTGCATAGTTTTTTTTTTCAGTTCTCTAGCAAGGTCTAGGTACATCTTTTTCTTTTCGCTCTCTTTCAGTTTTACCTTGTGGTCAGCCAGAACAGTAAAGTCTACTATTCTGCAGGGTCTCTTTTCAGAAAATCCCAAAGAATAATGTGCGCCTTATTTTCTTGGACGGATTCCAGGTTGTGCTTTTACCATTTGTTCGTATGCTCAAATATAGACTTCTAGCACTATTCCAAGTGGATCACCTTCCCCACTCAGTCGTGTCTAGTCTTAAACTCTCTTTACGCTAATTTACAGCATTCACTTATTATGTGATTGATCGTTTCGTCTCTATCACCGCATATTCTACATTTGTTTATTATTATTATTATTTACTCACATCAGTGTTAGCTGATGGTTTTCACATCGGTGTTATTATTTACTCACATCAGTGTTAGCTGATGGTTCTTCACATCAGTGTTAGCTGATGGTTTTTCACTGGACTTTGAGAGACAGCAAGTGTCCTCAAGTCTCCAGGACTCGTCTCAGTATTCTGGCCGTCCTCAGCAATGCTGTCGTTTGGATAGTCTCCACTCGTCCGCCAATTTCCAAGTCCTTCAGGCCCTTTAATAATCCTTTAGTTACTGTGTCTAACGCACCAATCACAATTGGCACAATCGTTACTTTCATGTTCCACAGCTTTTTTGTTTCTCTAGCAAGGCCGAGGTACTTATCTTTCTTTTCACTTTCCTTCAGATTTATTTTGTGGTCCGCCGTGACAGCAAAGTCGACAGTTTTGCAGATTCTCATTTTTTTGTTGATTATTATGAGGTCCGGTCTTCTGGCCGGGATTAGGTGATCCGTTTGTATGTTAAAGTCCCATAGGAGTTTATGCGAATCATTTTCTAGGACAGGTGCCGGGTTGTGCATATACTATTTGTTGGTATGATCGAATTGAAATTTCCTTCACATTTCCCAGTGGATCACCTTGCCGACCCAGTCGTGTCTCGCATTATTATTATTATTATTATTATTATTATTATTATTATTATTATTATTATTATTTACTTCATGGTTTTTTTTATATTAGCTCTAACTGGTTCTTTTTCACTGAAGTCTGTGTGACTGCAAGTCTCCTCGGCGCTCCAGGACCATTCTAAGTATTCTGTCTCATTTTATTAGTGCTGTGGTCTTGATAGTTCCGATTTTTCTCTCATCTCCAGTTCCCCAGTCTATTTTTCTGGACTTTAGTGATTATTCTCAATATATCAACTTTAAATGATATTACAATCAACTTCATATTCGAAAGCTTTTTCAACTTTCTGGCAATATCCTAGTATTTCTATATATTTTCGCTTTCTTTTACTTTCACTTTGGTGTTTATTGAGACACTAAAATATACTTGATGACAATCTCATTTCTTGTAAATCAACTGCAATTCTCGCCTACTGACCGGTATTCAAAAATTCGGTTAAATCTCTAAGTACCATAGAATTCTATGTACCTACTTTTCTTTGTTTGATTATGCATTTGTCGGCTGTTATAATTGACTGATTATGCATTTTTCGGCAGTTATAAAGACTATTCTGTGGCGTGTAAGTTTTCCTGAACCAGTAGAATAATGTGACGTTTCCAAGACAGCCACTGAAATATATTCGTAAATTTTGGTGGGTTATTAGTTTAAAGTCAGGTGTTTATGTGAGATATATTTGCAGAAGATGGTGTTAACAGGAGGCATTTTGGTGAGTCGTGAGTTTGAAGGTCTGCTGAGGCTTGTAGATAATTTTCAGCAAAGGATTCCACTGGTGGGAGAGACAGCGCGCCGCTAAGCGGACTCATAGTCTTCTCATCACCAGCAGCAGCAGCAGCAGCAGGAGCAGAATTAGTTCTTCCACTGGGAGTGGTCACTATTTAACTGAGAGGATTTCTCTTCAGCGCCTGGAAGGCATTTTCTTTAGGCATGCGCCGCTTTTATTTCCGGTCAGAGGACTACAGGCAACTGCTACAATTTTTAAAATCTATTTTATTCTATTTATTTATTCTAACCACCACAAACCTCATCGTATAAAATGAAAAACTTGATGGTTTGGTGTGCCGTTAAAATCAGTCAATTAGTCATTCAGGTTAAGCAGGCAGTGATAAAAGATATCTGGCTTAAATTGCTTCGTATATCTACTAAGTGCCTCGTTATATGATTTCATCTTTTAAAATCCATACTACCCATGTTATGTGTTTCGGTTGCAGTCTGTTTTCCAATTCCAAATGAATCACCTTCCAACACAACCACAATTGTTGATATGTTAATGTTTTGCTGTTTGTTGCATTTGCTTATTAAGTGATTACCTGTTTCATCTCTCTCAGCACATGGCCTAGTCGGTTAGGGCTGTAGAATACTATGACTGCATCTCTGTAGAGGGGTAAGACCTCACCTCTAACAAGTGGCAAAATCGGCTGGAGCAGCAGAATACACCGACTGCATCTCTGCAGGTAGGTAAGACTCCCCAGAAGAGTGCCCTGGATGGGACATTAAACAATGTGGTACCCAATCGGTTGGATCTGTAGAATACACCGACGGCATCTCAACAGAGGGGTAAGACTCCATCAACGAGTGGCCTGGATATGATACTTAATAATCTGAAGCCCAATCGGCTGTGGGTGTAAAATACACCTTTTTATTGCCATCGCCCCAGATCCACATTGGCCTAGAGAGGTAGTAACAATAGGGTCCTATCTATGGGACAAATAGAACTGTTTGACATTTAAACTGTGTAGTTTTGCTAAACTGAATTCTTGGAAATAGAATTGTTTGACTTTTAACTCTGTGTAAACAAATGACTGATGTTTATTTGAACTGTTAGTGATACACATCAATTATCAATTTATCTTTGTTGACATGCTAAACTGAATTGTTTGAAATAGAACTGTTTGAATAAATTGAAGTATTCGTATTAAGTAGAAAAAACTGAAACCATTTTTCTATGTGCAAAAAGTTTGTTCAAAAATGTGATCTGTAAAATGTGTTAAGAAATCAGTTATCTAATATACATGTATAAAAATGATATGGAATTAAATAACTTACAATGGTTGAGTGTTCGCCAATGGTCCGGGAGACCGGGGTTCAATCCCAGCTTGAGTCATACCAAAGACTTGAAAAAAATGGTACTAGATACTTCATTGCTTAACACTCAGCATTATAAGGTACGTAACAAGGGTAAAGTGGAGAAATCCAGGGAAAGGAGTAGCGCCCTCCCCTACACTTCGGTGTATTAGCTATTGAAAAGGGAGCCTTCGGGTCATCCTTGACTACAGTCACCAACTTTACTTTTTACTTACAATGGTTGATATGCAATAAAACCAACCCAAACCAAAACTTATCAGCACATATCTTGCTGTTGTTATTCAGTGTATTTTCAATTTTTGATTTGTCAATTAATAAATACTCCTTGCATGTTTTTCACACCAGCGTTGGCTGGTGATATTCACATATCTTTTCTGTCCGATTTCATCTATGCTGTAGAGTGGACGGTCTCGATTCTTCTCCCGACTTTCAGTTCCTTCTTAATGCTCTTCGGGTCAATTCCTAGTAAACCAACTACCATCGGCATCACAGTGACTCTCATATTCCTCAGCTTCCTTTTTTCTCTGCCAAGATTCAAGTATTTGTCTGTCTTTTCGCTTTTTTTTATTTTCCCTCCGTGGAACGGAGACGCAGATTAGTTGGTTTTACTTAATTTTTTGTTTTTGTTTTTGCTTTTTCCGTTTTTTGTTAATTAACCTTAAGTCAGGTCATCTGGCCTAGATTTGGTGATTCCTTTGTATCGCACAATCCATGAGAAATCTATGTGTCTTAATTCTCTTGGAAGAATACTGATTTGTGCACATACTGTGTTTATTATTATTACTATTTGCTCATTAGAGTTTTTCACATCAGCGTTAGCTAATGGTTTTTCACTGAAGTTTGAGTGACAGTAAGTCTCCTCAAATCTCCTGGATTTTTTTCAGTATTCTGGCCGTTATCAATAATACTGTAGTTTGTGTGGTCTCCACTCGTCCGCCAGCTTCCAAGTCCTCCTGTCCCTTTAGTAATTACTATAATTATTATTATTATCATTATTATTATTATTTACTCATTTGGAGTTTTTCCCATCAGTATTATCTGATGGGTTTTCACTGGAGTTTTAGAGACAGCAAGTCTCCTCATGTCTCCAGGACTCTTCTAAGTATTCTGGCCGTTCTCAGTAATGCTGTCATTTGGGTAGTCTCTACTTGTCAGTCAATTCCAAGTCCTGCAGCCCTTTTAATAATCCTTTAGTTATTGTGCCAAAAGCACCAATCACAATTGGTACAATCGTTACTTTCATGTTCCACGACTTTTTCAATTCCCTAGCAAGGTCGAGGTACTTATCCTTCTTTTCACATTCTTTCAGTTTTATTCTGTGGTCAGCTTGGACAGCAAAGTCGACAATTTTGCAAATTCTCTTTTTTTTTTTTGTTAATTATTATAAGGCCTGGTCTTCTGGCTGAGATTAGGTGATCCGTGTGTATGTCAAAATCCCAAAGGAGTTTGTGTGTCATTTTCTAGGACAGTTTGTGCATGTACCATTTGTGCATATACCATTTGGGTTGTGCATATACCATTTGTTGGCGTGGTCAAATTTAAATTTCTTGCAAATTTCTTAGTGGATCATCTTGCCGACCCAGTCATGTCTCGTCCCACTGCTTGAATGGTTTTTCACAACAGCTAAAGTTGAAATTATTTCAGCGGAGGAAGTCTCCTGAAGTCTCCATGACTCTTCTCAGTATTCTGACCAATATTAGTTATAGTGTAGTTTGGATGGTCTCGGCAATTTCTGACTCTTTCAGTTTCGTTACCTACACTTGGGTTTGGTGTCTTTGTTTAATGGCATATCAACCTTTGTAGGTTATTTAATTCCAAAGCTATTCTCTTAGAAGAACAGTAGTGGTACTATTTAACCCATAGCTGGGAGGATAAGGGGGTTCATACCTTTCCTAAGGGTATTTGCCCGAAAGTGAATGTAATAGCCCGACTGGAGTACGAACTCGCTTACTACGATTCCACAGTCCATCGCTTTAACAATTACATCACGAGGACAACCCCTACACTTTGGTTTGTTTCTTTGTTTAATGGCATATCAACCTTTGTAGGTTATTTAATTCCAAAGCTATTCTCTTAGAAGAACAGTAGTTGTACTATTTAACCCATAGCTGGGAGGATAAGGGGGTTCATACCTTTCCCAAGGGTATTTGCCCGAAAGTGAACGTAATAGCGCGACTGGAATACGAACTCACTACGATTCCGCAGTCCATTACGTTAACCATTACACCACGAAGACACTCCCTACACTTTGGGAATCTTTCCAAGCGCACTGTTTATACTTTGTATCACCGTCATTTTAGGTTCTGTTACATTTTTGTTCTCTGAGTAGATTCAAGTACTTGTCTCTCTTTTCGTTTTCTTTAATATTTTCATTTGTGTTCTTCTGAAACGGTAGGATCTATGATAAAGCAGATTCTCTTTTTGTGGTTAATTATTACAAGGTCTGCTCTTCTGGTTGGGATTAAGTGATCAGTTTGTATATATCGAAATCCCCCCTAAAACATTAGGTGCCCGTGGTGTAATGTTTATCCTCATAAGAAATGGACACGGTGACACGAGTTCAAACCTGGACGAGACTGATTGCATTTCACATATCACTAATACTCTTGGAAAAGGTATGAATCCAATTATTCTCCCTCTAGCTATGGGTAAATAGTAGGGCAGATTAGGTTCTTCAGTCTTGGTGTAGGTGAGGCAACTAGTCTAGGAGAAGGAAAACTCTGAATTCAAACCTGTTAAACTCCGCTCAGAAAATTGACCTTGTGTCATATCCTGCCCAAGCGGAGGGGTTGGGTAAATATGATATATCAAAATCCCAAAGAATTATGTATGGCTCATTCTCCCTGGCAGATTCTGGGTTATGCATATTCCATTTGGCTATATGGTCAAATTTGAATTTATTGCATAATTCCAAGTGGCTCACTTTTCTCACTCAGTCATGTCTCGTCTTTTAATCCTTTTGCACTTGTTAGTTACATTGGCAGCTAATGTGACAAATCGTTTCATCTTAACCACCAATAATTGCTATTCTGTTTTGTTTTATCTAATTTAGCTTAAATATTATTTTTGCCCAGTCGGCTGGGGCTGTAGAATACACCGACTGCTTCTCTGCAGAGGGGTAAGAACCCCCCAACGAGTATCCTGGATATGATACTAAACAATCTGATGGTGAGGTTCCAGCAATGCTGGAGCTTTGGGGAATGCGGAGTACCCCTTCATTGCCTTCGCTCCCTGGTCCACTCTGGCCTAGAGTGGTAGTACCTGAGAGGGCCCTATCTATGGGTTAAATAGAACTAACGGCATACTTATGCTAAACTGAATTGTTGGATAAACTGAATAGCTTGAAATAGAAATGTTTTTGACAATTAAACCGTACTTAGTGGTTAGAGTGTTTGCCAATGGCCCAGGAGACCTGGGTTCAATCCCAGGTCGAGTCATATCAAAGACTCAAAAAAATGGTACTCGATGCCTCCTTGCTTAACACCCAGCATTATAAGGTATGGATCAAGGGTAAAGTGGAGCAATCCTTGGTGTAGTAGCTATCGAAAAGGGAGCCTTCGGGTCACACTCTAATATGGGTCGCCAACTTTACTTACTTACTTACATTTAAACTGCGTGCTTATGCTTAACTGAATTATTTGAAATAGAACTGTTTTTTCGACATTAAAACTTTATTTTCACTTAACTCAATTGTTACATATCATCATCATCATCATCATATCGTGCTGGCAGCACGGATATCCCTGACCCTCTCTCGCCACTCCTCCCTATCGTTCATCGCCCTAGGTAGGTCTTCAGGACAGCAACCTGTATCCTCACATAGCTGCTGAATGTACGTTCGTGCTGGTCGTCCTGCTTTTGCGCGGCCATGTGTGGGGATCCATAAGAGTACATCTCTTATGAGTTCATCTCTGCTTCTCCAGCAATGTCCTGCATGTCTGGTTCGTCTAACTTGAATAGTTTTCGTGATAGGGGGCAGGTGGCCGTACAGTTGGTGTCTTGTGGGGTGTTGCTGCCAGGACTTGTTCAGGATTGCACGCAGCATTCTTGTTACATATAACTGCTTGAATAGTTTGAAATAGAAATGTTTTTGACAATTAAACTGTGTACTTATGGTACTATTTACCAACCCCTCCGCTCGGGCAGGATATGACACAAGGTCAATTTTTAAGCGGAGTTTAACAGGTTTGAATTCAGAGTTTTCCTTCTCCTAGACTAGTTGCCTCAACAAGGCTGAAGAACCTAGTCCGTCCTACTATTTACCCATAGCTGGAGGGAGAATAAGGGGGTTCATACCTTTCCCAAGTGTATTTGCCCGAAAGTGAACATAATAGCGCGACTGGAGTACGAACTCGCGTACTACGATTCCGCAGTTCATCGCTTTAACCATTACACCACGAGGACACCCCTCTGTGTACTTATGGTAAACTGAATTGTTTGAAATAGAATTGAATATTTACATAAAAATGGATTTGGCGTTAAATAACCTATAAAAGTTGATATGCCATAAAAACCCACCAAACCAAACCAAACCATTAGATATTATTTGATTCTACGGCATTGTTTTGTTCTGCTGCTGGAATAGATTCAGTTTCCCTCTTCTATTTTCTTTTACCTATCCATTTCCAGGTCTTTTCATGTGAGAATTCATTATATTGTCGCTTGAAATATCATTGTTTTTATTCCCATTTTTTTTTCTTTTTTGGCAGTTCGCTTTGTCCTTTAGTGTCTGTACTGTTACGTGCTATTGAGATTAATTTTTTCTTTGATTTTCTTAATGTAGGCAATGAGTTCACGTATTAGTGCATCTAGGTGCATCTTCTTCCACCTTTTTTTTTTGGCACATATAATCTATGTCTTCTTTCGGGTGTAAGGCCTAGTGCTTTGTTATTATTATGATTATTATTATTATTAGTAGTAGTAGTAGTAGTTGGAGGAGGAGGAGAAGGAGGAGAAAGAAGATAAGGAATTGAAGGATTATCAGCAAAGTCAGTTACAACAATAGTAATAAGAGCTTTGTCTCGCCCGAAGAAAATAGGCAAACCGTTACTTCTTGAACGGTGTTTATTAATACGTGTCTGAAAATTGTGAATATTCCCTACGATTGTAGAGGGTGTCTCAATATACGTGAGACCCATGTGACTGCAAATAACTCTCCAAATAATCATGCTGTGTTCTTTTTGTTGTTTCAGAGTAAAAAATGGAATTTTATAAGAACTATAAATCTTTGATTAAAATGTCTTGGACAAGAGAGGAAAAATATTTTCCGTCACTATTTATTTGGAGACAAAATCATTCAAAACTGTCTCAAAATAGATGTCTTACGATAATCATATAATACTGAGCATGAAAACACAAAAATGATGTACACGTCCATTAAGCTGATAAAATGAAAATTAAAAAAATTGATTTGATGTCTCAAGCTCAAAGAATGCATTGTTTTACGGGGCATGTCCCAAATGACCACCATTGCGCTTGTCTTAGTTATAAATAGTTATCATATTCATGGGTTGCGTCTATTTTGAGACACTCAGTTGAATAAGATTTATGTTTTTTATTTTGGAAAAATGGCTGGGATGTCTTTATCTGGCCATTAGCATATACATACACATACTTATATATATATATATATATATAATGGGTTCCATCTATTTTAAAACACCCTGTAATTACAGGCAAACTTAGAATAGCGGTGATAGTCGCCAAAAAAATGAAATCGGTAATCCGAGTTCAAATCCTGGACAAGACTGTATTTCTCTCCGCGCTAATAACTTTAGGAGCAGTAACCAATGAAAAATTAGTTAGAAAAACAAGGCTTTTTAGTCTTGGCCAGCCAAACAGCCTATTAGAAAAATTCTAAATTTAAACAAATACTTGCCAGCTGGTGGTCTAGAATACACTGACTGCACTTCTGTAGAGGTTTTAAACCCCCAAACAACTTACGACTGTTCTAGATATGCCACAAAACTGCATCTAATGATGAGGCTCCAATCTTTGAGCTTGCGGAATGTGGAGTAGCCCTTCATTGCCATTTCTACCAGGTCGACTCTAGCCTGATAGGGTCCTATCTATGTGTCAAAATTGATATTTATACTGAGTACAGACAAATGACTTACATTAAATCGAATTGTAAGATATAGAACGCTTTGACCATTTTACTGCGTGTAAATGTTTAATTGAATTATCATTGATACCGACGCTGATTACGCCGATGACATAGCACTTCTGGCAAACGCACCCACCCAAGCCGAAACACTACTGCATAGTCTAGAACGAGGCGCTGCAGGCATTCACCTCCATGTCAATACACACAAAACAGAATATATGTGCTCTAATCAAACAGGTGACATTTCCACACTAAACGGTAGCACTCTGAAACTAGTTGACAAGTTCACCTACCTAGAGAGCAGTGTCTCATCAACCGAGACAGACATCAACACGCGACTAGCAAAGGCATGGACAGCTATCAATAGAATTTCGGTTATATGGAAGTCAGACCTGACCGATGAAATGAAGTGCAGTTTCTTCCAAGCAGTGATCGTGTCGATTCTGCTATATAGATGCACTACATGGACGCCGATTAGACGGATGGAGAAAAAGCTTGACGGCAACTATACAAGAATGCTGCGAGCAATACTGAACAAGTCCTGGAGACAGGCATCCCATAAAACAGTAACTGTACGGCCACCTACCTCCCATCACGAAAACTATCACAGTTAGACAAACCAGACACGCGTGACCCTGCTGGAGAAGTAAGGACAAGCTCATAAGTGATGTACACCTGTGGACCCCTTCACGTGGATGAGTAAAGGCAGGACGTCCAGCTCGAACCTACATACAGCAGCTCTGTGTCGATACGGGATGTAGCTCTGAAGATCTGCTGAAAGAAATGGACGATAGGGAGATGTAGTGGGAGATGGTCTGGAATATCCGTGCTGATGGAGCGGTATGATGATGATAATGAAATATGTATAAAAAAGGATTTGGCATGAAATAACCTACGATTGTTGATATAGCATTAAACCAAAGCTAACTAAAGAAAACTAAATCAAGACTATCCAAATGCCGCTTCAAATTTTGCTTTGTGTCACAACTTGGCCATTGCTGTTATATTAATTCCTATTCAGTCGAACACAACAATAAATTTGTGTAACAGCGACTATTTTCTTTATTTCTTTCTATGAATATAGAATTTACTAAGTAGTTAGTTTCGAAGTTTTAGTTAATTAGAAATAAGAGATATTATTTTCTTTAATCATTATCATCATCATCATCATCTCGCGCTGGTAGCACGGATATCCCTGACCTTCTCTCGCCACTCCTCCCTATCGTTCATCGCCCTAGGCAGGTCTTCAGGACAACATCCGTATCCTCACATAGCTGCTGAATGTACGTTCGTGCTGGTCGTCCTGCTTTTGCGCGGCCATGTGAGGGGATCCACAAGAGTACATCTCTTATGAGTTCATCTCTGCTTCTCCAGCAGTGTCCTGCATGTCTGGTTCGTCTAACTTGAATAGTTTTCGTGATAGGGGGCAGGTGGCCGTACAGTTGGTGTCTTGTGGGGTGTTGCTGCCAGGACTTGTTCAGGATTGCACGCAGCATTCTTGTGTAATTGCCGTCTAGCTTCTTCTCCAGCCGTTTTGTTAGCGTCCATGTAGTGCATCCATATAGCAGTATCGATGTGACCGCTGCCTGGAAGAAACTGCGTTTCATTTTATCGGTTAGGTCTGATTTCCATATAATCGATAGCATCCTATAAACAATATTTTTGCATGCCAGTGAATGATATTTTACTTGACACTATATGCCCATTTGATGATAAGAGAAGAGACCCAGATTCCTCCATCCCAACTCTCTGTGAACGGAATAAGAAAAATAAAATGAATTAGAATGAAAAAAGTCGCGCAGGCTTCGTCGTATGTGATGCGAGCAGAAATGCATATGGAGTCAGCACGGCGCAAAGTTATAAATTAGGTGATTTTTCTGTCAGAGGAAAATAAATGACATCTCCACACATTTAGTCCTCTAGGTGTAAAAAGTAATTTTGCCTCACTTTCAAAGTGACAGAACAAAATGAAATGTCGAAGAAACTCAGTCTCCACTGGAGGACTGAGACCAACTCCCATTAACTTATTCCATAAAAACAGATTAAAAAAAAAGTTGTCAACCAATATTATTTCTTCCGAATTTCTTTTTTGGAATTGGCAAACCGCGTTCTAATCCTGAGGTAAACGTACATATAAATAGTTTTGGTCGTATAATACACCTGCGAGGAGGTGCCCGTGGTGTAATAGTTATCGTCGTAGGAAATGGACATGGCGATACGAGTTCAAATCCTGGACGAGATTGATTGCATTTCACATAGCACTAATACCCTTGCAAAAGGTATGAATCCAATCATTCTCCCTCCAGCTATGAGTAAATGTTAGGACAGACTTGATTCTTCAGCCTTGGTGAGGCAACGAGTCTAGGAGAAGGAATACTGTGAATTCAAACCTGTTAAACTCCGCTTACAAATTGACCTTGTGTCATATCCTGTCCGAGCGGAGGGGTTTGTAAATATGATAATACACCTGCGAAACATGCGTCGTGCATGTGTGGTCGTGTACACAGAATGTTCGTTTATGGTCCGGGAAACTGGGTTTCAATCCTTGGTCGAGTCATACGGAAGACACAAAAAATGGTTCTTGATGCCACCTTGCTTTACACTCAGCATTATTGGGCATGGATCAAGGGTAAAGTGAAGCAATCGAGAGAACTGTGTAGCGCCCTCTCCTACACCTCGGTGTAAAGGTATTGAAAAGGGAGCCTTCGGGTCACCCTCGACTACGGTTTTCAAGTTTACTTACTTTATATATATATATATATATATATACATTTATGCTTCTATGTTACGATTTATTTGAATGCATGCGTGCTTGGGCAGAGAGAGAGGGGGGCATACCAGCATATAGGCATTTAAGTGCGCATATTTTATTTGTTTTTATTTTCTTTGTGTAATGGCTAACGTGCAAAATTGCAGAATCATAGTTTTTAAGTTCAAACCCCAGACGTGCAGTTACATTCAGTTTCGGACTAATGCCCTTAGGAAATGTATGAACCACCTTATCTCCCACAAATGGTTTCAGCAAAACCACTGCTGTTCTTCTATATAGGAAGGTTTATATGCTACTAAGCAATCAAACCAAACATATATCTATATATATATATATATATGTATTCGTGTGTGTGAGAGAGAGAGAGAGAGAGAGAGAGAGAGAGAGAACAGGAAGTTTTAAATGCCAATGACGCTTGAAACTGATGCAAGCGAAAAGGTTTAAAATTAAAAAAGAAAAATATTCACATTTATGTTTTTGGGAAAGGCATGAATCCATCTGTACTTCCCCTCAACCAACTATGATTAAATAGTTGGGTAGACTTTTTTTTACTTTTGTTTGGCAACCCATACAAGAGAAGGAAAATACTGAATTCAAACTGACTCTACTCCCCTATAAATTGACCTTGAGTCACATTCTGTTAGCGGCAGAGATATTTGGTAAATATATATATACGTATATTATCGTATATCTTGATTCAACTTCCTGCATTCAGGGCTAAAATCAAAATTGCCATATTTCACCATATTCACGTATTTAAATCATTTTTAGTTTACAAATATCTCAACCTTTAAAATTTTGAGCCAGTCACGACCGTAGACCTCTTCTTCTGGGCCCCAGGCTTAAAAACTGCTCAATATGTCATCATCATCATCATCATCATGTGAGGCCAGCACGGATATCCCTGACCCTCTCTCTCCACGTCTCCCTATCATTCATCGCCTCTGGCAGGTCTTCAGGGTTACATCCCGTATCACATAGCTGCTGTATGTATGTTCGAGCTGGTCGTCCTGCTTTTGATTGGCCATATGCGGGTGTCCACAAGAGTACATCACTTACGAGCTCGTCCTTGCTTCTCCAGCAGTGTCCGGCATGTCTGGTTCGTCCAGCTTGGATAGTTTTCGTGATAGGTGGTAGGTGAACGTATAGTTGGTGCCTTGTTGGGTGTTGCTGCCAGGACTTTTTCAGTATTGCTCTCAACATTCTTGTATAATTGCCGTCTAGCTTCTTCTCCAGCCGTTTAGTCAGCGTCCAAGTAGTGCATCCATATAGCAGTATCGACACGACCGCAGCCTGGAAGAAACTGCGTTTCATTTTATCGCTCAAGTTTGATTTCCATATGATCGAAAGCCTATCGACAGCTGTCCATGCCTTCGTTAGCCGTGTGTCGATGTCTTTTTTGGTTGATGAGACGCTGCTTCCAAGGTAGGTGAATTTGTCAACCAGTTTCAGAGAGGTCCCGTCTAGTGTGGAGATGTCACCTTTCTGATTAAAACACATAAATTCAGTTTTGTGTGCATTAACATGGAGTCCTATGCCTGCAGCAGCTCGTTCCAAGCTATGTAGTAGTGTTTCGGCTTGATTTAATCGCTTGTAAAGCGGTTAACAGGTTACGATATTCTATACTTAATTTAAAATATATAAAAAAATTAAATTATATGTAAAATATAAAGGGGTTTTAATTTATTGGCAAAAGCGAAGTGAAATGATAAATCCACGGCTGTAATTCAGGGCGTTCGAGGTTACATACATCTAGTAAGGATGACAAATACGGGTTGCCCGAGAGTAAGGGGTTAGAAAAACAGGACATAAAAGTGAACAAAAAATGGAAAAAAGATGTGTTTTTAGATTCTGGGGACAATTTGCAAAAATCTCGAGAGGCCTTTGCACATCCTAAAGAAATGGGTAATAAATAGCACAATTAAGTATATATATATATAAAGTAAGTAAAGTTGGTGACTGTAGTCGGAGGCAACCAGAAGGCTCCCTTTTCAATAGCTACAAAATCGTGGTGTATAGGAGGGCGCTACTCCTTTTCCTGGAGCGCTCCACTGTACCTTTGATACGTACCCTATAATGCTGAGTGTTAAGCAAGGCGGCACAAAGTACCACTTTTTGAGTCTTTGGTATGACTTGACCTGAGATTGAACCCCAGTCTCCCGGTCCATAGGCTAACACACTATACACAAGGCCAATGTGCCCATGTATACACACACGCACACATGGAGAAAGAGAGAGAGAGAGAGAGAGAGAGAGAGAGAGAGAGAGAGAGAGATTGATTTCTTTGTGTTGCATAAAATATCGAAACGTTTTCATGAAAATGCTAAAAAGGCAACATTTTATGAATGTAATAAAACAAGGAATAACTTTAGAAATAAAAAAACAACTGTCGAATCAATTGGCATCGTCGTTATCAAGTTTATCGATTAAATCCCTTCCTAAAAATGGCCTCCAAAAACCTTAATTTTCAAAAGTACCTCTTACGTTAGAGTAAGCGTCACGTGATATTAAAAGTAAGTCACAAATGGAAAATATTCCTTTTATATTGCTTTTTTTGCTTTCAATTAGAACAAAAACAAAATAAACTAACAAAAAATAAAATAAACAAACAAACGAACATAAAATAACATGACGAAGTCTTTCTTATCATCGCAAAACCTTGCTTAAACATGAATCAATTCGTTTTCTTAAAGACATGCCTTTTGCGTCTAATCGAGGCTTTCTAGTCGCTTACATGATTTTCTGCTAAAAAACCGTTTAGTCTTTGACATACTTTATAGATTTTAAATCCATTAGGGAGATTAAATTAATAAGAATATGAACTCAACCTAGAAGCTAGAAACAATAAGAAAAAACCCGAGAAAGGAAAAAATCCAGATAACTCCAAGTGAAATCTTTTTCTCAATGTTACAGAATTCTTCAAAGTATTTTGAAGATTACGAAAGCTCTTCATTATACATACGGGCATACACCTCGAGAGATCTTTGCAAAAATATATCAACATCATCATCATGTCACGCTAACAGCACAGATATCCCTGAATTTGTTTTTTGAATTCGTTAGTATCTCAGTTTTATCCAACTCTGCGTTAACGTAATTTTGTTATGTGATAAAAAAACCTAAAAACTTTCAAAATCTCTTTTAAAATACTCTTTATATATATATATATATATATATATGTGTGTGTGTGTGTGTGTGTGTGTGTGTGTGTGTGTGTGTGTGTGTTCCATATATTTAATGAAAGAAAATGGCTTTATCCTGGCAAAAGCTAGAAGCAGATGATACTCCGCAGAAACAATTACGGACGTATACTACGCTAATGACATAGCGCTTCTGGCAAATACACCTGCCCAGACTGAATACCTGCTGCCTAGTCTGCAGTAGGTGACATGGGAGCCACTGACAATGCAGAAAAAAACGAGGTACATGTGCTTTAATTAAAATCAATAAGGAGACATCTCCACAATAAAAGGCGGTTCTCTGAAACTCGTGGAAGTGTTCACCTACCTCGGAAACAGGATCTCGTCTACGGAAAATACGTGGCTAGCGAAGGCATGGAAAGTTATCAGTAGGCTATCAGTCATATGGATATCAGACCTATCCAATAAAATAAACGTATTTTTTTCAGGTAGCGTCGTGTTCATATTATTATATCGATGCAGTACATGGACACCGACTAAGCGTATAGAGAAAAAAGCTTGACGGCAACTGCACAAAAAATGCTGCAAGCTGTATTCAACAAACCCTGGAAGAAACATCCTACAAAGCACCAGCTTTCAGAACAGCTACCTCCCATCTCAAAAACCATTCGACGAACAAGATATGTTGGACACTGCTGAAAGAATTTAAGACGATCATCCTCTGGACCCCTTCAAACCGATTACAAAATGTTGGACGAACGGATAAAACATATCTACAGCAGTTCTGCGGACACAGGATGTGGTCTAGAAGACCAGCTGGAAGCGATGGACAATAGAGACGAGTGACGATGGAGAGTCAGGGAAATCCATGCTAGAGACACGACATGATATATATACGTAGTGCCTTCAATAAGCTTCCAGACTTTTTTGTGCAGCCATTTAAAATTGTCGTAGACTCTTGAAAATTCACTACGTTATTGCTATACATTTTTATGATTGCAGCTTCAAATGAACAGCTACAGCAGGAATTAGAATACACTCTACTAAAGCCTGATTGCCACAGCTGGTGAATTTCGAAAATGCAATCTGAAGAACGATAAGCAATAAAATTCTGTTTGAAACTTGGAAAAAATGCCACAGAAACGTATGGAATGCTTCAGACTGCTTTTCGACCATCTTACATAAATCTAGCATCAGTTTTTGAGCGGCATAAGAGATTCTAGGAAGGCAGGAAGTTTGCGAGGGATGATAAGAGGTGTGGGAGGAGTAGGGAGTTGATTGGCCAAAGGGTTAGGGATAGGGTTAATATGTTGAAGTTTTAAAGGAAGTCACACAAGAGTACTTCCATGGGCCCTTCCAGAAGCTTTTGGAACGGTACAACAAGTGCATTGCAGCCGGAGGTGATTACTTTCATGTGTGTACTATCAATAAAAGTGCCCACATGAAAAAAAGTCTGGAAACTTATTTAATGATCTTCGTATATATATATATATATATATATATATATCATGTCGTGTTTCTAGCGTGGATTTCCCTGACTCTCCCTCGCCACTCGTCTCTATCGTCTATCGCTTCCAGCAGGTCTTTTAGACCACATCCTGAGTCCGGTGTTTATTGGACAAAAAATAATTGTCACTCAACAAATGATTATGCAACATTATTTGTTAATTTCTTGACGCTTCTTTTAGAGATTACCGACTGAAAAAAAAAAGACTCTGTTGAAAAATCTTATTTGCATAAACCTATTTGTTCACGATAATCTAATGTCGAACACTTGTGAGGAACAATACAACATCAAATAACTCAAGAGAAAAATTCCAGTTTGTATCATCACTTTCTTAACATCTAAGTCAGTTCGGGCTGGAAAATTGACCGACTACATCTCTGCAGAGGGATAAAACTCTCTAAACGAGTGTTCTGGATGGCCCAGTCTGCTGGGGCTGTCGATTACACCGACTGCATCTTTTCAATAGGGTAAGACTCTTCCATTGAGTGTCTTGGATGTGATACTAAATAATCGGATTGTGAGGTTCCAGTAATGCTGGAGCTTTGGGGAATGCAGAGTATCCCTTCATTATCATCGCTCCCAGGTCCACAATGCACTCTTGTTAAACTGAATTGCTGGAAATAGACCTGTTGTAACATTTAACTCAGTGTAAAAAATAACAATACTGATACTAAGCTGAATTGTTTGAAATAGAACTGTTTTTATGTATAAAAAAGATTTGGCATTAATCATCTATAATAGATGATTTGCAATAAACCCAACTAAATCAAACTTTTCTTAATCATATGAGGGTCGAAGGAATTTTCGGCTGCCGCTCGCATAATGCAAAGCTCTTCAAACGAAATTAGCACTCTGGTATTCGGTAAGGTATAAAATGTAAACAAACGGACGCTGCTACTTAATACCTTATAATTCCCTAGCTGACGTAGTTGGCTTGTTGGCCGAGCGGTCTGATAACGTAAAGTTGGGCGGGTTTCGATCCCAGCTTCAAGCGTCCTACGTGTTTAGCCACCCTGAAGAGTTGTGATACAACGAAACAGTTTGTCTGTAGATGACAATATATATATATAGTTGACAATATATATATATATATATATATATATATATAGATGACAATGTATATATATATATATAGTTGCGTTCAGTTTGATTATCGACGAAGGATTTATTGATCTTTGAGAAAGGTAGGAATTCACTAAATCTACCGGAAAATAGTAAAGTATACCAGGCAACCAATCTTGAACGAAAAATTTGAATCCAGAAGGAGGAAGCCACGTGGGGGTGGGCTGGACCATGACATATAGTTATCGAGTTTGAAATAAACATGCGTTCTAACGTACACTTTTAGGCTAATACCCTTTAGAAAGAGATAAAATACCTTATCCTTCTTTCTCTTAGAGTGTCTTCGGCATTATATAAACCACAAAGGTTGATATGCCATAAGCAAAAAAGTCAAACCAGTCCGTACTAAGGTAAATTTTGGGTTGCATCCTACCTGTAAAGGAGTGGTTGGGTAATTACAAATGCATCTGTTTAGTTGGGTTTTTTTTTGGGTTTTTTTGTTTAATGGCACTTTCCTGGGGTTATTTAATACTAAAGTAATACTTGTTTAAGAACACTAAAGTATACTATTCAACTAATTACTGGGAGATAAGGAAGTTTATACTCCGACGGTATTAGTTCGATAGCCAACGTAATAACGCGACTTGAGTTCGAACTAACTTCGACGCCGCAATCCAGCATGTTAACCATTACGCCAGGTGGATACCCTCTCGGGTGTATATATATCAAATTTATTCCTCTCAACAGAAATATGCAAAGTACAAACAGACAAAAACAAAGAAAAGATATAACTAAATCTCATACTTAAATGCGCTTTTACGTTTTATTTAACGCTGTTAAAGTCGCCATTGAGAATAATGGCGCGTGTAACTGCCTGTTTTCACGCTTGAAAAAAAATCTTGCACGAAGAGATGCAGATCTGAGATGAATATAAATCGCTGTCAATGGACACCAGGAGGCGTTGCACACAATGTGATCGTTCATTTCCATCGCTCCAATGATCTTTGAATTGTTCATCAATTGAAAAAAGAAACGTCGTATCTATTGATGGTTTTTTCCTCTCAGTTTTGTCGCATTGCAATGAAGTTTGCGTGCAGGCAGAACACGTTTTATTATGTAAGCGAAAAAAGAAAAGAAAGAATACGTAGAAATATGAGTTTGAATATGTCATTTATAGCGGATTTTATTAAAAACGGTCAATGCTGCAATAATTTGATGGGAATTAAGTAAAAAAATGCAAAGAGGAACTGGAAATGAATGTGACGTTATAAAAATGTACAAATACGAAAATAACACAAGGTCTTACCAACGTTAAACGCTTCATTTTTTTCTAATATAGAAACTTTAAACATTCATTACAGCGTTTAATTTGTTAAAGTTTTGATGAAGATTTAATGTTTTTATATTTAAAAAAATACGAAACGTCTGACGTTATTAAACAATTTAAACTACTGAACAGATTCTGAAGATCTTGTGTTTTTTTCATATTCGTATATTCCCCCTGCCATATATATCATCATCATCATCATCATCACGTGCGGCTAGCACGGATATCCCTGACCCTCTCTCTCCACGTCTCCCTATCATTCATCGCCTTTAGCAGGTCTTTGGGGTTTCATCCCGTATCATTACATAGCTGCTGTATGAATGTTTGAGCTGGTCGTCCTGCTTTTGATTGGCCATAAGCGGGGGTCCACAGGAGTACATCACTTACGAGCTCGTCTTTGCTTCTCCAGCAGTGTCCGGCATGTCTGGTTCGTCTAGCTTTTATAGTTTTCGTGATAAGTGGTAGGTGGCCTTACAGTTGGTGCCGTGTGGGGTGTTGCTGCCAGGACCTGTTCAATATTGCTCGCAACATTCTTGTATAATTGCCGTCGAGCTTCTTCTCCAGCCGTCTAGTCAGCGTCCAAGTGTGTGTGTGTGTGTGTGTTTGTTTGTGTGTATGTGTGTGTGTGAAGGGGGCGGTGCGCGTTTGTGTTCGGATGTATATGTATGTACGAGATGCTTCTCGAAATTTGCAGCGATGATTATGAATAAAAGATCATTTCTAACGCTTAGTTTCCACCTGTTCCATCGAACTGATCCACTTCTTTTCTTTTAACTATAAAAAAAAAGCCGATACAGATTCCAATCGGTTGTTTCTCTGCTTCTCTTAAACCCTCTCTGTCTCTCTGTGTTTCTTTTTATTTATCTCTGTCTGCCTATTTTTCTGTTTGTTTCACTCTCTCTCTCTCTCATTCTCTCTCCATTTCTTTATCTCTCTCTCTTTCTTTCTCTCTCTCTCTCTTTCTCTCTCTCTCTCTCTATATATATATATATACACACCAACTCCTCCGATCGGGCAGGATATGATACAAGGTTAAATTTTAAGCGGGGTTTAATAGGTTTGAATACAGAGTTTTCCTTCTCCTAGACAAGTTGTCTCACCAAAGCTGAAGAACATAGTCTGCCCTACTATTTACCCACTTCCGGAGGGAGAATAATTTGATTCATATCTTTCCCGACGGCATATATATATATATATATATATATATATATATATATATGTATATATATATATATATTGTTTCTATGTGTGTGTGTATGGGGTGCGTGCATGTATGTGTGTGTGAATGTGTATTTAAACACGGAGTATTGTATAAATCAGATATGGTGTAGTAGATATTGTGTAAATACAATATAGCATATGAAATATTGGAAAAATAAAATAAGATGTACTGGGATTTGTGCAAATAGAATTTGGTACATAAGGTATTGTACAAATTATATATAGTGAACGGGGTAATTTGTAAATGAATGTCTACCAGCAATTATTTGTCTCAATTTCTGAGAAAAATCTTGTTAATTTTTATCACTGAGAATATTCGGACTGCAAACCACATCTTAATTGTTATACTCAGAACGTTTCGGCTGATATATCCTTCTGCCTTCTTCAGATGTTTCATATTGAACTTAGGAGCCTACCCAGAACCTCGAATTGAACCCTTTATTTAATCAACGGAGTAGACTGTTCCAATTCATCTAACCATGACCAAGTGCAAGTGTTAAGCGATCGTAAGTTTTTCCTCGTTATTTTAGATCAGTAGTTGGAATTGTTATAAGTTCCAAAAATTCACTCTGAGTTGTCCCACAAGGACTTATAGCGCAATGGATAGGCAGTTTGGTTGGAGAGCTTCTAAGTTATATCATCTGGGGGTTACCGTTTCAATCCCAATGAAGATAAGGTCAATAGTCCGGATATTCTAAGATATAAAATCTATGGGATATTGTTTAAATGAATGATATCATATGGAGCATTGAATAAATAAAATTTAGTCTATGAGATTTTGAGTATGGGGTATTGCATAAATAAGACATTATGTGACCCCAAATTCAATTTAAAAAAAAAATAAATAAACACACACACACACACACACACACACACACTCATATATATATATATATATATATATATATATATATATATATATATATATATATATATATATATATTGAATAATATAAATAAAGTTAGAACAAAGAGACTTGCTTTCACTTGTTCTGAAAAAAAAGCAAATAACTTTTAACTGCATTAAATATATGATTGTAAATCTAACAAAATTAGCACCCGTAAGTCCAAAGAACACCCTTAGTGCTAAACAAATTGTCTGGAGGAAATTTGATTTATGACCCCTTATCACTTTCTGTTTCTAGTTTAGATATTCCCCTTTCCTAAAAAGAAAAGTTTGTCGAACTCATGACTCCGGATAAGTAAATTTGTGAAGGAACTATAAAACAAAGAACGAAGGACCTTTGACAGAAAATAACCTTGAACGATTAAAATATAAATCCCAAGACTATTAACCCACTACATGACTTTGTGAGTAACAATATTTACAAGATGTAAACGTTTTAAAATATTTTTAAAAATATAAAATTTCTTACAAGAAGATACCAAAAAGAAAACCATTTATCTCTGTCCGTAAAATATTTCAATGTAAACGTACTATTCAAATTAATACTATTGTTCACATAAAAACTCATATATGTATATAGACCAACAAATTCTTTTATTGTTGTTTGTCCTTTTTTTATGTGTTTAGTTGGTTGTTTTGCATGTTTGTCAAAAAGTCAAATAATTTTTATTATTCAATTTTACATTCTTTTCTAGTTTTATAAATACTTATTTTATTGTATTACAACTGATGGCGGCGACTATATCTCTATTCCTGTTTAATATAGAAATAACTCTAGTTTAGAGATACCCCGTTCGCTACAACTTAAAATATAGGGTATTGCGAAATTAAAACGTTCGTAAACGTAAACTATATACTTTGAATTTATGAATAAAAATTAATTTGCATTTTTTTAATAAAACCTTGCATATTAAAAACAAGATATTATAAATATTTTTAAAAAATCGAGGATAATTATTAAAAGCTGAAACTTAGACTTGACTTTACCCAGAAAAAATATCATGTGTGTTTAAGTATTATCGAAACAAACATTTTTTACCAAAAAAAAAAGAAAAAAATGAACCATAAATAAAAGGATAATTTTATGGACAGATGTTCCCTTACCATTCAGCTCATTGATTCCACTGGTTGTTCGAAGCATTCGTTTTGTGTACTGTGTAGCTGTGTCGTCATATTTAAAAAAGAAAATCTTATAAGTCTTTGAAACCTGCATTTTTGATTCATTTTCACTTAATCAAAAAAAAAAAAAAAAAAAAAAGAAAACTAACAAATAAATAAAATAAATACAATAAGAAACAAATGAATAAATAAAGAAATAAGAGTTTTAAAAAAATGAAAAAGTCGTTCGTAGCTAGGTTTGGTGAGTTGGAGGGTGATGCACTTGCACAGTCTTGTCTCTCACTAAGAATTGCTGTTGAAAAATTATCGACGATAGCTTCATATTTGAAGAAATACATTTATTAGTCTGGAAAAAGTCTAGAAAAAACTCTAAACGGCTAACCATCATTTCTTAATAATATAAATTGCTTCGCACTGAACGTCTTAATAATATAAATTGCTTCGCACTGAACGTTTTTGAATTCAAAAATTTAAAAAAAAATCAAGCATTTATTTCGATATATTTTTGATTACTACTCGTTGATATATCCAGAAAATTTTACCAACGTCGGTTGCGAAATATTAATTTTATACGAAGAACATTGGGTTGCAGAAAAAAAATTAATGAGTATAGGAATAAATTTATATTTGAATAACTACACTGTTTTTTTCGCTTGCTTGTTTGTTTGTTTGTTTCAGACACTTCATTTGGTTTTTCGCAGATGACAGGAAAACAGATTTCATTTAACCGTACAAGTCGAAAACCTCATTTATTCTAAATTACAGAAACCTTGTTTCATTTTTTAAAAGTTCAGATCTCCATTGTGATAATCGTTTTTACGCAGTGAAGTCAAATCATTTCAGTTCGCATATTTTTCATTCATACACTCGCCATAGAGATACTGGGACTGATGTTTTTAAAGAAACGGCGATTTTTGTTTTGAGGATTTGACTTGCCCACGTGAAGGCTTGCGCATGCGCTCATGCGAGTGTTTACTCGTTCGTTGGAGCATGGGAGAATCACATTACTGAGCGCGAAAACCGAGATTCCCAAGGTCAGGTTTAGAAAGACCGACTCAAATATCTGATAGCCGATTCAGTTCATCTAAGACATCGTGCTTGAACTCTTGAGATGTCAGGTGTGGTGTAAAAGAACATTGGAGGGTGTGATCGAATTTCAGTGTAAGGAAGAAGACGATGGAGGAAAAAGAAGAGGGTTACATAAAAGAAAGAAAGAAAGAAAGAAAGAAAGAAAAAGAAAGATGTCTAAGAGATAGTAAAAAGAAAGCAAGAGGGAAAGAGAGAATTAATAAAGAAGAAAATGAATAAATTAATGAATAAACAAATAAAAAATGAACGAAAGAAAGAAAGAAAGAAGGGCAAACGAAAGAACTGAAAAACATTTAAAAAAAGGGAAAAAAAATGGAATAAATAAATAAATAAAAACAGCAACGAAAATAGACAGCAAAAATAAAAGAACAATAAATAAAGGGAAAGAAAGAAAGAAAGAAAGAAAGAAAGAAAGAAAGAATGAATGAATGAAGGAAGTACAAACGAAAGAGCGGAAAAAGTTTTTAAAAAAGGGAAAAAAGATAAGTGGAAAAGATAAATAAATAAAAACAGCAACTAAAATAGATGGCAAAAAGAAAACAACGATAAATAAAGGGAAAAAAAAGAAAGAAAGAAAGCTTAGAAAAAGAGGGAAAAGATGTTAGAAAGAAAGAAAGAAAGAAAGAAAGAAAGAAAGAAAGAAAGAAAAAAAATAGTCAGTAGGAAAAAAGAAGGAAAGGAAAAATAAGGACGTGAGTTCAAATTGAAAGAAAAAAAAAAAGATCGGAAAGAAAAAAGCGAGAAAAAAGATCAAGAGAAAACAGAAAGAAAAGATGTCAAAGAGAAAGTAAAAAGAAAGCAAGAAGGAAAGAGAAAATTAATAAAGAAAAGAAAAGAAAGAAAGAAAGAAAGAAAGAAAGAAATTATAAAAGAGTTGTGAATATAAAGAAATAAAAAGCCAAGAAGAAAAAGAAGAAGAAAAAGAATTTTGATTTGATGGACAAAGAAGATGACAAAAAGTGTAACTTTGAAAAGTTACAGGAAGTCACAAGATAATGATTATACATAAGAAAAGGATATAATAGTTAAGTGGATCCCTATTTAATATCACTACTTTACGATTCACTGTATAAGAGGGACAGAGAAATCTAGTGCCAGTCAAATAATATCTAAATTTGGATCGCAAGATGCAATGTCAATCACGTAAATATCAAACATCCATTATATATATTTCAGGGAAAGGAGTAGCGCCCTCCCCTACACCTTGGTGTAGTAAGCTATCGAAAAGGGAGCCTTCGGGTCACCCTCGACTCTGGTCGCCTACTTTACTTTATATATATATACTTATTGTAAATAATGTCAGTATTACGTACTACACAGCAAGAAGGACTATAAAGAGACACAAAAAAACTAAGTATGCCTTGTGTCTGGCGAAAAGTGTCCAATTGGCAACAGGCAACAAACCCTAAAATGAGCTAGAGTTATTTTTTTTATTTATTGAATGACCTTTGTAGAAATATATATACCGTATTTGTCGGTATGAAGGCGCACTTATTTTTTACTAAAAATATCATTTGAAAGTCCCCTACGAAAGTCCCCTAGGTTTAAAATTCGCAATACACGGCCGAAATTACCTAGCAGCAATTGTTATTAGCTAAGACTTTAGTGTAACTTTCATATACCAATAGTCATTGTTTAAACGACAATTACGTAGATTAAGTGTTATTGTTATGTTTTGACCTGTTGACCCGGCCAAAAATGCCATTCAAGGTAATGCACCGGAAGGAAGTGACACATTCTAGTGGCAGTTATGAGAGGAAATCGCGTGGGCTGAAATTGGCTGATGAAATGGGACGAGGTAACAAAAATCCCATTATACTCTCATAGACTGACGGAAGAGAGTGACCTCTGAACTGAATGACACTTATTTCTGCTCGATGACGATCACACAGGCCATTCTAAAGAAAGCGGAAGTGACACATCCCGGTCGCTAGATATTGGAAGGAGTTGCAGAGGCGTGTCCATATCACCGCGTGGGAGTTTGAAGGTAATATAAAGCCGACGAATTGAACAGAGGACAGTTGAGTTCCGGTCAGTTGAGTTCGACGAGCCAGTGGTCAGGCAAGTAGAGTTGAGGACAAGCAGTACAGTTGCAGACGGAGAAGGACGAGTTTTAGTAAGGAAAGCCAAGGCTCCGGTTGAGCAACCATGGTGAACGAGAAAAACACAACGCTGACGACCATAACTTTGGGGTCAAAATATTTCAGTTATGTTCGGTCTCCAGCTCTCTCTCACACGCAAACTTTGAGTAACCCTTTTCGAAACCTTACAAATAAATTGAGAGGTAAAATATTTCATAAAGAAGTCTTCCTGCGTCTTTCTGTGTGTGTCGTTTATTCTTGCGACTTTATCATTGTGCGTCTGTTTAATTATTTATTGTGTCGTTATGATGCTGCATGAACATGTATATGTGTATATAAGCATATTTATTATGTGAGCATATAACATTATCATTGATAATATTCATTATATTAATTTCATCACGTTTAATATTAGTACTTTGTTTTTCTTGATTTGCCCTTTTGAAATAGGGGTGCGTCTTATATTTCCATGTGTCGTATATGCCGTAAAATACAGTATATATATATATATATATATATATATATATATATATATATATATATATATATATATGTGTGTGTGTGTGTGTGTGTGTGTGTGTGTATATACAACATTATATTTCCTATATTCCTTACGTACATACAATCACGAATTACTATAATGTATACCCAATAGATCATGAACACATTATAATTAATACAAATTATAATTGCAATCTAACACAAATCATATTCCAGCATAAAATATCTATATTTCATAATACCCCATAGTATATTACAATATAACCCATCTCTTCACCGTGATATTTGATGCAAATCTGGCCTACCATACTACACTCACCTATTATGCTTACAAATCAAAACATTATTTTCTTCGAAATGCAATGATGATATTTTTTTCCTTAATTAAAATCATCACCACAAACATACACACAAATATATCAAGAAACAAATGAAAGAAAAAAATTTCTCGGTCATTCTGTTGCAAATTTGGCTACATATCACGTCTCATACATCTGGGAGACAACCTCAAATTTATTGCACTGCGTATGTATCTTCATACTCACATATACTAAACATCACTTATACGTCCATACACAAGAATAGCTAATTATACCCCCCCACACACGCGCACACATGCACTGATAAAGAGTTGTACACAATTCTAACGTTTTTTTACTGTATTTTTCGATTTCTTTATTATCATTCGTTATCTGCCTGATGATTGCAGTTTATAAAACGTCACGAAATCTGAGGTCGAAGATAAGCTTCCATGCTATAAAATATATATAAAATCTAATATATATTTACTCATTATCATTATTATTATAAAATTGCTCTATCACAGATATTGAGCACTCTCCAAATTATATCGCATTTGGTTTGCCACAAACCCACAAAGTGAAATAGTGACAACAAACACCGTTACAATATATATATATATATATATATATATATATATATATATATATATACATATATATATATATATATATATATATATATTTTAATTACGTTCTCTTTCGTACTAATGACATAGGGAAACCCGTATTCTCTTCTAGAAATAGACAAATAATATAATTACAGTTCTTCTACAGGGATAACTCAGGCATCAAATCACCCACCAAGGTTTAAATACCATTGAACGAAAAACAACCAATCGTATATATATATATATATATATATATATATATTAAAGTTTCATACCACCTTGTCGGAGGGGAATGGAGAATACACTGTCTGCACCTCCAAAGACTTACGCCCACAACAAGTATCCTCGATATGACACTAAAATATCAAATGTTAAGACTTCACTCCTGGACTTTTGGGGAATGTGGAGTACCCCTCCATTGCAATTACTCCCATGTCAACTCAGACCTCAAGCGTTAGTACCTGTAAGGGTCCAATGTATGTGTCAAATTGATCTGTTTAATCATGTACTATTCTTGATCTCATTTAATTGCGTGCAAAAAACAGGTGGAAACAAATGAGCTCTAACTAGTTTAATATTAGTTGCTCACAAACCATTCACTTAAAATCATATATATATATATATATATATATATATATATATATATGATTTTTTTTGGTCCAAACTGAGAAAAATGTAACTATTCGGAAATAAATTGGTCCACAAAGAGATTTATTGTTTTAATCATTCATATCGTGTTTCTAGCTTCTTTTTTTTCGTCAGAGAGCCTTTTAGAAACACGTGTGAGAGCAAAATAAATTGATAAAAAATACATCTCTCCATGGATTTGCATAGCTGATATATATATATATATATATATATATATTATAAAGTAATTATATAATTTTGGCGATGTGAATTAACCCAGATAGTACAATTTGCAAATAAAAATATATCACACAAAAGTTTCATCGAAAAAAGTAAAGGGAGTAAGTAAAGTTGGCGACCCTAGTCGAGAGCGACCCGACGGCTCCCTTTTCAATAGCTACTAAACCAAGGTGTAGGGGAGGGCGCTACACCTTTCCTGGATTGCTCCACTTTACCCTTGATGCTTACCTTATAATGCTAAGTGTTAAGCAAGGCGGCATCAAGTACCATTTTTTGAGTCTTTGGTATGACTCGATCTAGGATTGAACTCTGGTCTCCCAGGTCATTGGTGAACACTCTACTCATTAGACCTTAGAAAAAATCTCACCAATAACACATAAATTGTATATAAATTATCAACAAAGACGTGTAATAATCGTTGACCCATCAGTATTAAAAAGTAAACGACCAAAATGAAAAAATTATTATTTAATACTGGCACTGACATACTAAACATCTTGAATAACTAACTCATTAAGCAAATTACCTTCACCAATTATAAACCCTTTCAATAAGAGAATTTTTGTGCCGAAGCGAAACATTAACAAATAATACCAGAAAAAATCGCCAAAAAGATCAACTGATATGATCGAAAATATTTGGGAGCAGAAACAAAAGAAACATTTTATCAATTCGTTTGTTTTAATTTGAGTTCGTGATATATCAACCATTGTCGATTATTTAATGCCAAATCCTCTTTATACATATATACCAAATATATAAGAATTAGTTTTGCTGTGTTTTATGGTATATAAACCAATGTCGATTATTTAATGCCAAATCCTCTTTATACATATATACTAAATATATAAGAATTGGTTTTGCTGTGTTTTATGGTATATCAACCAATGTCGATTATTTAATGCCAAATCCTCTTTATAAATATATATTAATTATATAGGATTTTGTTTGTTTTGTTTTTATGACGTGTCAACCATTGTAGGTTATTTAATGCCCGGTCCTTTTCATACATATATATCAAATATAAAGGATTTGGTTTGGTTTGGTTTGGTTTGGTTTTGTGGCATATCAACCATTGTAAATTATCTA
>OY757925.1:15781310-15793810 GCA_963585895.1 Sepioteuthis lessoniana
CCGGCTTTCTTCAGGTGTTTGTCGAACTCGGGAACCTTCACTGAATTTCGAACGACGTCCTTTATTTAATCCACGGGCGTCGCCTGTTCTGATTCCGTTAGCCATAACCGGGTACAAGTGTCAAGTATTCCTGCATTGTTACTCGCCTGCAGTCAGGATAGAACCTGCAACTTCTAGATGATTGTCTCCTTAGAAGCTTAGGAAACCTATTTCCGTTACGCTATGTGTCCTGCTGGAAAATTCAGAGTGAATTTTTGAGACTTATAAACTTAAGTTTATAAGTCCCAAAAATCATCTAGAGTTTGAAGGTTCAATCCTGACTGCAGGCAAGTAACAATACAGGAATACTTAATACTTATACCCGATTATGGCATACGGATTTAGAACAAGTGACCCCTGACGATTCAATAAAGGGCGTAGTTCAAAATTCCGTGAATGTTCCCGAGTTCGACAAACACCTGAAGAAGGCCGGAGGACATATCGGTCGAAACGTTATGGAAATAGCAATAAAGAAGACAATAGTCCGAAAACCCTTAATAATAGAAATCACCAAGTTTCGTCTCAGAAATTTTGACAACTAATGCCCACAATTTTCCTCTTGAACAGAACAACATTTTCCCCATATATTTAACCATATTAAGTATGCATATTTGTTTGTGATGAACAAGGGTCTGCTGGTAAAAGATTTGATAAGACTGATAGTTCATGGTGAAGAAGGAGGCGAAGGAGAAGCCAGGAATAGTTGAAATGGGATAAAAAACACCATACTTCTCTTTGTGTCTGACGATTGTGTGCTAGAGATGTAACCGTAATTAACAGCCTAAGATATTTTTAATATTTTAGGTCATACAGCTCGCCTACAATATTAGAACTAAGTACGTTGTATTAACTTTTCTTATATCTATTTCATTTTCATTTATCGTCTTACACACACACACACACACACACACACATATATATATATATATATATATATATATTTTTTCATCATACAACGTGTGAAAGCACGTGCGATACCCTGTCCTAATCAGCCTCCAACCAGGGGTGATAATACAGTTTCGGTAGCTCAAGGCGGTACTGCCACTCCTGGTGTTACCAAGCAGCTTTTGTCACCGGACAGGGTATTAAGAGAATTATATATATATATATATATATATATATTATATATATATATATATTTATACGCTAGATCAATTAAAAGCAGAGACTACATTGGACGTTAATCTTCATTTTTAGTGTGCAGTTTGTGATTTAAAAAAAACGCGTTTACTTTCGGCGGTTGATGTTATTACGCGTTTACAGTAAACGTTTCTTACGTGATCACACGGGAAAGAAGGTTCCGCGTGTATTTCCTTCATGCTGAAAACTTCTCGCTTTTGTCCAAATCCAACTTGATGCATACGGCGCCGCGGTCTGAAGACGATTTGTGCCAACTTTCAAACTGCGGCCAGTTATTCCTATATATATATATATATATATATACTAAGATATCTACATTTATTGATTGAATGAACTTTATATATATATATATATATATATATGAGGGTCGTCTAATTGATTAAGGAAATTCTATTTTTTTAAAGTAACGTATGTTTTTTTAGAATATTTCTTCGCAAATGTAAATTCTGCATTGTTTAGAGTTGGTTTATAACAAAAATTATTTTGATATCACAAAAATAGCTATTTTGAGATTATTCAAAATGGTGACAAATCAAACATTGAAGTACAAATCGTGTGACATTAACTAAAGAATGTATGATGGGTACGGAGAAGAAAGTCTTTACGAATTAGCTAAACATAGGTTTGCCCGTAGGAGCCAGAGCTGAAAAAAGAAAATCGATGGAATGGAAACACACTGGCTCTCCGGTAAAGAAAAAGTTCCTGGTTAAGCTATTAGTAAAAAGTTTGTGCTAACAGTCTTCCAGGATACAGAATGATCCATCACTTTTGATTTCTTTTAAAAAGGTTGAACAGTAAACAGTACTTTTTATTGAGAACTGATTGAATGAATCCCGATTTATATATATATATATATATATATATATATTATTACTTTGAGCCACGAATTGATTCAAGGAATGATGAAGGTAATCAAAACCAAAGGAAATCATGACTTTTATTTCAAGTTAGATTTGAATTAATTTCATATTTAATGCAAGTGTTTTCCTCTTATTTTACAAATAATTGCTTTATGAAATAAGATATTGTTGGGTATCACCTACCTTTTCAGCATAATGAGCTAGGTGATCTACCATATATGGCAGTAGCTCTAATACAAAGAGCTCCAGTCCGGTAGTATCTGGACCCGGTCCTGATCATTTTGGTGACAAATTGATTTCGAGGTGGGCCTCTCCAGGTGCTGGGTAGCACTTTGGCCGGCCGTGTTATCGAGACGCGGTTCGGCAGAGTGTGTCTCGGTGCCTGGGGATTTTCCTACGGCCTCAGGGGGCCTTCCCCCAGGCTTTTACTCCATTCGGGGAGGTTTGGTTTATGGCCCAGCGCCTGAGGCGCCCCTAATAAGGGGAATGCCGACGAGGCCGTAGGCATTTTTGGGAACTCCGGGCGCGTGTGGGCTACGGCCCTGCGCCTTGTCCCACCTAAAAAGGCCTTGTGCCATACTTGCCCGTAAGGTGGGGCGGTCAACAAATACTCCAGTCTGGTAGTATCTGGACCCGGTCCTGATCATTTTGGTGACAAATTGATTTCGAGGTGGGCCTCTCCAGGTGCTGGGTAGCACTTTGGCCGGCCGTGTTATTGGGACGCGGTTCGGGCAGAGTGTGTCTTGGTGCCTGGGGATTTTCCTACGGCCTCAGGGGGCCTTCCCCCAGGCTTTTACTCCATTCGGGGAGGTTTGGTTTATGGCCCAGCGCCTGAGGCGCCCCTAATAAGGGGAATGCCGACGAGGCCGTAGGCATTTTTGGGAACTCCGGGCGCGTGTGGGCTACGGCCCTGCGCCTTGTCCCACCTAAAAAAGGCCTTGTGCCATACTTGCCCGTAAGGTGGGGCGGTCAACAAATACTCCAGTCTGGTAGTATCTGGACCCGGTCCTGATCATTTTGGTGACAAATTGATTTCGAGGTGGGCCTCTCCAGGTGCTGGGTAGCACTTTGGCCGGCCGTGTTATTGGGACGCGGTTCGGGCAGAGTGTGTCTCGGTGCCTGGGGATTTTCCTACGGCCTCAGGGGGCCTTCCCCCCAGGCTTTTACTCCCTTTGGGGAGGTTTGGTTTATCGCCCGGCGCCTGAGACGCCCCTAATAAGGGGGATGCCGACGGGGCCGTAGGCATTTTTGGGAACTCCGGGCGCGTGTGGGCTACGGCCATGCGCCCGGACCCACCATAAAAAAGGCCTTGTGCCACACATGCCGTAAGGCGGGGCAGTCAACAAATACTCCGGTCCAAATCATTTTGGCGACGGATTGATTTCGGACTGGTGCTGGGTAGCATTTTGGCCGGCCATGTTATCGGGACGCGGTTCGGGTGAAGTGTGTCTCGGTGCCTGGGCATCTCCTACGGCCTCAGAGGGCCTGCCCTCCAGGCTATTACTCCCTTCGGGGAGGTTGGTTTAATCGCCCGGCGCCTGGGGCGCCTCTAATAAGGATAATGCCGACGGGGCCGTAGGCATTTTTGGAAATGCCGGGCGTTTGTGGGCTTCGGCCCTATGCCTGGACCCACCTAAAAACGTCCTTGGGCAATACTTTCCCGTAAGGTGGAGCGTGCAATAAATACCCAGTCCGGTAGTATCTGGACCCGGTCCAAATCATTCTGGTGACAGATTGATTTCGGACTGGACCTCTCCAGGTGCTGGGTAGCACTTTGGTCGGCCGTGTTGTCGGGACGCGGTTTGGGCAGAGTGTGTTTCGGTGCCTGGGTATTTTCTACGGCCTCAGGGGGCTTTCCTCCTAGGCTATTACTCCCTTAGGGGAGGTTGGGTTAATCGCCCGGCGCCTCTAATAAGGGGAATGCCGACGGGGCCGAGGGCATTTTTGGGAAATGCCGGACGCGTGTTGGCTACAGCCCTGCGCCCGGACCCACCGAAAAAAGGCCTTGTGCCACACTTGCCCGTAAGGTGGGGCGTGCAACAAATACCCCAGTTCGGTAGTGTCTGGACCCGGTCCAAATCATTTTGGTGACGGATTGATTTCGGACTGGACCTCTCCAGGTGCTGGGTAGCACTTTGGCCGGTCGTGTTGTCGGGACACGGTTCGGAAAACAAAGAACTAACGAGAATTTTCTAACCCTTCGCAAAATTGACTGGTGTAGATCAAAGCTATATGTCTATAAAACAGCAACATAGCAGTCCGATGCGGCTGTCTATCACACTCTCATCTGAGTTCAAGGCAATCAGACTTTTGCACCCGTGGCTACCACAATACAAAACTAATAAGGTGAATATAATCCAGAAATCGTTCTCATGTTTCCTGTGTCGTTCTAGTTACTTGGGGCCCAGAGAACGGTACACACATATGTCTTTTCAAAAGATAATTATCGGCGTTGGGTGGTTAAGGTCATTTCATTGCCATCAAGCCGCTCAAATAGCACGGATTTCTCTGTCTCTGTCTGCCTGTCTCTCTCTCTCTCTCTCTCTCTCTCTCTCTCTCCATTCGTTCCTATAATCCATCGCTCCAAACAGGTCTACCTCTGTCCGCCCAGAGCTCATGTTCTTGCTAGTCGGACAAATTTAGTAGTAATCTTTCAATCGATTAAAATATTTACTTGTTTGAAAGAACTATTCTTTGACTAAATTTAAAAAAAATATATCTATTCGAAATTGAAAATAAATTAGTTTTCAAATTAAGCAAAAATTCGAAATTCCCTTAACGGCATTCAAATAAACTCATAAAACTGAAATCACATTACTAATACGAAAGAAATAAAATTAATGAAGACAAAAAAACCGTAAATAAAAAAAAATCGTAGCCGTTTATTTTTTAAGTATAATCGATTAAAACGCGATGTAACGTAAAATGTATCCCCAGCATTTAACAGATAAAAGAAACCAAATTCCATTTGAAACCCATCTGAAGATCTTGTAAAAGCGGAACAAATTTATTTTGGAATTTAATCTCAAATTTTCTTGTATTTCAAACAAACAAAAAAAAATTTTGTTTTGCAGGTATATTTTATATTGAGTACCCGTTTCTTGAGCACTCATTCTTTGGATATTCACAGTCCTTATATATATTTGAACACGTTTCACAGGATTTGAACTCGTTTTGCCGTGTTCATTTCCTATAACGATAACTACTGCACCAGCTATATCATCACCAGGACATAGTGATTTCATGGAGTTTCCTTACTTTCTCTCTCACCCTTCGTTCCAATCATCGATTACTGTAGGCACGTCTTCTCGACTGCATCAAGTGTCCTCACAGATCCGATATTTATAAATCTTTGCTGGTCGACCAACACGAGTACGTCCATGTAAAGAAATATATAAGAGAACCTCACTTGTGAGTTCTTCCTTACTTTTCTGCATGTCTTGTTTGTCTTACTTGGATGGTTTGTAAGATAGGAAGTACGTGGCCGGACAGCTGGAGTTTTCTGCAGTGTCGCTTGCAGGATTTGTTCAAAAATGCACGTAGAATTATTGTGTAGCTTTCATCTACAGGACGGAACGATAAAATTGTCGCCCTAGAAAAGACGACATGATTCCATTCTCGTTTTATGAAAACCGGTTTTCTTTTTTTGTTGCAGACCATCTACAAGTTGGCCAGTTGTGTACAAATCCCAAGAGTGATAGGAGCCTTCTGTCATGTCTGAAAGTGACACAATGTTCAACTAGCGAGATCGGAGATGCGCCGCTGTACAACTCATGTTCTCTACCGATCTAAGTTATGACAACAGGACCATTGCCAGCACCCTCAAAATGCAACTCCGGACGGTTCAACGTGCCCAGGGTGATGAAAACAAAGTTTCCGGCTATGTTTATGGTCTTTGGTGAGGTTTCAAGTGAGGGCCACATCATGCCACCTGACATCTTCAAAGTGGGCTTGAAAGTCAACACCAAAGTGTGCCTGGATGTGCTGAAGAGTGTGGTAATCCCCTGATGCAAACAGGTGACCGGTGGTAAACCCTGGGTGTGGAAGCAGGACTCAGCGCCGGCCCACAAGTCCAAAGAGACCCAGGCTTGGCTTCAGAAGGAATGATACGACTTTGCAGTCTTCTCTCATTGGTGCACTTACTTCCCCGACCTGAATCCGCTGGACTACTTCGTTTGGTCATATGTCAAGAACATCACCAACATGACCTCCCACAACATCAAAGCCAGCCTGATCGCCGCCATCCATCGAGTATTCGCCGAGCTCCCGCCGGCGCTTGTGGAAAAGGCATGCTCCCAGTTCCGGATCCGTATCACGGCGGTGATTGAGGCTGAAGGCGGCTACATTGAATAGATGTTAGCTTTACTACATAATCAAGTTAGCTGAATTGATTTTTTCAATAAAAGTTTTAAAATAAAGCTATTGTTTTCTTTAGGACGACAATTTTATCGTTCCATCCTGTAGCTTTTTCTAAATGCTTTTCGTTAGCATTCAGGAAGTGCATATATACGGTAGTATTGATACAACAATGGCTTTGAAGAAATTCTGTTTTATTCTGTTAGAGTAATGAGATTTATAGACGATTATTACAATGTATAGAGCAGTTCAAGCCTTTAATAAACGTATGTTGACTTCGTTTTCAGTAGAAATGATCTACAAATTTCAGGTTTATGTAATTTACAAAGCGCTTTGCTTTGATGTGGCACAAGGCCGAATGAATGGGGCGCCCATTGAGACTCGAACTCACCCGTGTAGGTCTGCTAGTCTAGCTTGCTAACCGTTACACCACCAGAGGTTTGCTACTTAAGTAAGGGATGTCTTCCTGTTTTATATGCGTTGACATAGAGGTGCCCGTGGTGTAATGGTTATCCTCGTAAGAAATGGACACGACGACACGAGTTCAAATCCTGGACGAGACTGATTGCATTTCACATAGCACTAATACTCTTGGGAAAGGTATGAATCCGATTAGTCTCCCTCCAGCTATGGGTAAATAGTAGGGCAGACTAGGTTCTTCAGCCTTGGTTAGGCAACTAGTCTAGGAGAAGGAAAAACTCTGAATTCAAACCTGTTAAACTCCGCTTAAAAATTGACCTTGTGTCGTATCCTGCCCAGTCGGAGGGGTTGGTATATATATATATATATATATATACGTTCACATAGAGATTTTGTCCCCTGTAGCTTGCTCCAAGTGTTATGAAATAGCCGAGGGATTTCGGTTCATGCCTTTGAGTTTAGTTAGGCTGAGAACCTTTCGGCTCAGCACATGGGTTGGTTGGGTGTAAGATTGAAGCAGGTGTTAACGCGGGTGCGCGCGAGCGGATGGAGGTGGTCATAACAGTCCGAGAGGATACTGGGAGACAAGGTGTGGGTGACGTCACGCTCCGGAAGCACGCGGAAGTTTGTGTGAGAATTTGAAGAAAATAGGAGTCGGGTTTTAGACACCAAACGAGAAGGATCAATTTTGGAGCTCGCAGGCGCGAGGCGAACGTGCGCCCGATGGGGGCCGCTCGAGTTGGGGGCCAAATGAATAAGACAGCGTAGAAGATTGTGTCTCTCCTCCTTACGTCGAAACCTTTAACTCAAAGTTAATAAAAAGGTTTCGTACCTGAACAAGAAGTAGTTACGTGTTTTGAGATTCCTGTTCTTTATATATTCTATCGTTATGAACATTACATGTCTATTTCGCACATGGCCATATTCGTGTATATGGTTACGCAACACAAGTTTGGTTTGGTTTGTTGGGTTTATGGCATATCAAACTTTGTAGGTTATTTAACGCCAAATCTATTTTCATGTAAATAATCAGTTCTATTTAAAACGATTCAGATTAGTATGAGTACACAGTTTAATTCTCAAAAATATTTCTATTTCAAACTATTCAAGCAGATATATATAACAATTTAATTTTGTGTAAGTACAGTTTCAATGTCAAAAACATTTCGATTTCAAATAATTCAGTTTAGCATAAGTACGCTGTTTGAATGTAAGTAGCGTTTAATTGTGAAAAACATTTCTATTTCTAGCTATTCAGTTTAGTCAAGCAGTTCCATTTCACGTAATTCAGTTTAGTATAAGCATAGTTTTGTTTACACACAGTTAAATGTCAAAACAGTTCTATGTGAAACAATTCAGTTTAGTGTAAATACACTTTCAATATCAAAAACAGTTCCATTTCAAATAATTCAGTTTAGCATAAGTTCGCAGTAAATGTAAGTACGGTTTAATTGTTAAAAACATTTCTATTTCAAGCTATTTAGTTCACCTGCAACAGCAGTAAATGTCACACGCACACACACACACATACACACACAGACACACACACACACAAACACACACACATACACACACATGCACATGCACACACTCACACACACATATTATATATATATATATATATATATATATATATATATATATATATATATATATATAACATTACACGAAAAGTAGTGAAAAACTGAACAAATTTTATTACTGATACAACTTTTCATGAAAAATTTAATGACATAGACAAGCGTAGGAAGTAATTAATCTGTCCAGAAAACTGTCATCTAGGCATATCAAATCAAGGAACATATCATTTAAAGAAATTTCGTTTTCTTTTTTAAATTTGTGCGTCTAAGAATTTTCTTTTTCTAAAATTATAAATTTTCACTTCAACTACAGGAAATTTTGTAACTATTAGCAAAGGAAATGATTACGTCTTACGGCTTATCAAAGTTTTATTAACATTAGTTGCAACGATAAAAAATGGTTCTGTTTTCACAGCCATTTTTTTGTCCAATACTATATATATATATATATATATATATATATACAAGTACTTAATATTGAAAATACAAACACACATGCATTTAAATATTCATATACTGAAATATATATATATATATATATATAGTCTCTGTCTCTCAGTCTTTGTCCCTCTTAATTTCTCTCCCTCGATCTCTCAGTATATATATACATATATATATATATATTTGCTTAAGAAACACCAAAGACCGGTTACTTTAAGATTATAAATTTAAATGTAAACCAAAAACACGAAGAAAAATTTAACTGGACTTCTTCAGATCTTATGGATAAAATAAATCAGAATAGACACATAACAGGATGGAAATAAATTTATAATCATAAAGTAACCGGTCTTTGGTTTTTCTTAAAGAAAGTATTGCTCTGTAATATTAATTACATTGAGTTCTCTACCAGGAAAATTTAAATGTTCAGTTTTTGAATGATTTTCTTGTCCTGAAGGAATTACTCCCAAATCTCAAGATAAAAAAGGGCAGTTTTGTCAATTATCTTAAAAGTACACTCATATGTTTTTAACATTAGTTGCAACGATAAAAAAATGGTTCAGTTTTCACAATCCTTTTTTGTCCAATACTATGTATATATATATACATATATACACCGTAATATATATATATATATATATATATATATATATATATATATATATATATACACCGTAATGTATACATACAGACTCTGAGATACATATGTGCATATAGATAAAGTTTGTTGATTGGTTGTTTTAGTTTTACGGCATATCAACCTTTGTTGGTTATTCAATGCGAAATCCATTTTTATATAAATAATCCATTTCAAACAATTCAGTTTAGCATAAAATTGATTATGAAAAACATTTCTATTTCAAGATATTCAGTTTAGTCAAGCAGTTCTAATTCAACCAATTCAGTTTAGTATGAGTATACATTTTGTTTACTCACAAAAGGTCAAAACAGTTCTATTTTAAACAATTATATATATATATATATATACTTGTATATATATTTATATATGTATATGTATATATGTATATATATATATGTATATATACATATATATATATATATATATACATACATATATATCATCATCATCATCATCATCATCATATCGCGCTGGTAGCACGGATATCCCTGACCCTCTCTCGCCACTCCTCCCTATCGTTCATCGCCCTAGGTAGGTCTTCAGGACAACATCCTGTATCCTCACATAGCTGCTGAATGTACGTTCGAGCTGGTCGTCCTGCTTTTGCGCGGCCATGTGTGGGGATCCATAAGAGTACATCTCTTATGAGTTCATCTCTGCTTCTCCAGCAGTGTCCTGCATGTCTGGTTCGTCTAACTTGAATAGTTTTCGTGATAGGGGGCCGGTGGCCGTACAGTTGGTGTCTTGTGGGGTGTTGCTGCCAGGACTTGTTCAGGATTGCACGCAGCGACTTTTCGCTCAGGATCGACAGTTCGATCGGGGAACTACTGCTGCTCCTCAATAAGAGTGGCTTCTATAGAAGAGAATAAAACAGCCATCGAAAGATAACCATGACCCACACTCAAACCACTTATACAAACCGCATCGCTCTTCGCGCGGGTAAAAAAGGGGCGCGTCCTGCTGAGGTTGGAGCCCTGGCCTCGGTGTTCGAAAAATCAGCTACAGAGCTCAAACAATCAAAACTACTAAAATGCAAGCAAACACTACAAATAGCCACATTTAACGTAAGAACCTTAAATAGAATAGGACAACTCCCAGAGCTAATTGCATCGGCCGAAGAACATAATATAGAAATAATTTGCATACAAGAACACAGATACACGCACACAGAAGATATCAAATATCACGAAACTGGCAATGGATGGTCGCTCGCCACTGTATCCGCATGGAAAAACTCTGTCAACGCCGCAGTAGGAGGGGTAGGATTGCTTATAGGACCTAGAGCACTAAAAACGCTTAATAGCATAGAGAAAATACGACCTAGGATGATGGTAGCTACATTTAACGGAAACCCCAGAGCAACAATCGTCTCATGCTACAGCCCCACCAATGTTAGTGAAGAAAATGAAATAGTCACCTTCTACGATGAGTTATCCTCATTAGTGCGTAGCATCCCGAAACACAACATGTTAGTCATTGGCGGAGACATGAATGCACAAATCGGGAAAAACGGAAACAACAAATACAGCCTCCACAACACGTCAAATAGAAATGGGCAACATCTAACAGATTTCATGATAGAAAATAGATTAGCATGCCTCAATACAAACTACCAAAAAAGAGAGGGCAAACTATGGACATACACGTACGCAAACAATACTAAAGCTCAGATAGACTACGTCCTTATAAACAAGAAATGGAAGAATAGTGCATTGAATTGCGAGGCATACTCCTCTTTTGAGGGTGTGTCCACCGATCACCGAATAGTCACAGCGAAAATACGGTTAAGCCTACGAAAAAACGCCAAACGAACAGCGACCACCAAACACTATGACTGGGCCCTATTAAACAACAAAGATGTCAGAGATAAATACGTATTAGAATTGAGAAACAGATTCGAAACACTACAGGAAAAGACGGAAAAAAGTACACCAAACGACGAATACGAAAATTTCGTCAATGCACACCTTGAGGCAGCAGCAAAATACATTCCAACAAAAATTAAAACTAAATATAGAGTCCCATGGGAAACCTTAGCGGTGAGAGAAAAACGTGCACTAGTGAAAACAGCCTCCAAAAACTATCGAAAAAACCCAACAAACACAAATGCCTTAAAACTAAAAACGGCACAAAATCAATTAGCAGGCATATATATAAAGGAACAGACAGAATACATTCAAAATCAGATAGATAAGATCAGAGACTCGGTAGAAGATAGACAATCTAGAATTGCCTGGCAAACAATAAACGAAGTGAGCAGAAGAAAGAGCACAGCCAAAGCAAAACTTAAAGCAGCAAACCAACAAGAAAGAATAAAACTGTGGAAACAGCACTTCGAAAACTTACTTGGAAACCCACCAAAAATAACACATGAACCAATCACCAGAATAATTAGCAAACAATTAGACATTAAACTTGGACCGTTCACACAAGGAGAACTCGACTCGGTTCTCAGAAAAATTAAAAATAGGAAAGCTGCAGGACTGGACGAAATTCCCCCGGAAGTATGGAAGACCAGACAATTCGACGACATACTGCTCCGACACTGCAACGCAGTATACAATCAAAATCCGATAGATAGATGGACGAAGGGATGCATACTCCCCTTCCCTAAAAAGGGGGACCTCGGATTAGCCAAAAACTACCGAGGCATAACACTTACATCCATAGCTGCCAAAATCTACAATGCCCTACTACGAAACCGCATAGAACCCAAAATCGACAACATACTTAGAAAAAACCAAAATGGCTTCCGAAGAAATAGATCTACGACCTCACAAATACTAACTATCCGCAGAATCCTTGAAGGTGTACGGGCAAAGAACCTACAAGCGACATTAATATTTGTCGACTTTACCAAGGCTTTCGACTCCATTCACAGAGGAAAGATGGAACAAATCCTACTAGCGTACGGCATACCTAAAGAAACCGTAGCGGCAATAACGATTCTCTATAGAAACACTAAAGTAAAAGTACGATCACCAGATGGAGACACAGAATACTTCGACATTGTAGCAGGAGTAC
>OY757925.1:15803810-15843810 GCA_963585895.1 Sepioteuthis lessoniana
ACTTGATAGCTATTATATCTTTGAATGACCTCTATCTGACTGTTTTGTAAAAAAGAAAATGTATTTCTCGTCTTAGACAAAATCAATCATTAAATAAAGAAATAAGAAAAGATGATACACGTCTCTTAATATTACCAAGACGCAATGGCTGTTGACTGAAGCTCGGAATAAATTACGTTAAGTAGCAGTAGTTACCCATATTACATGTAGGTTGTAAGACGGTCATGATTAAAAAAAAAAACGAAGAGAGGATTTTATTAAGGTTTACGATAATTATTCATATTTAAAATATATTTTTATTTGTTTTTTTGTTTATTTACGACGCGCTACGGATTTGTTTACCATGTAGGTAGACAAAAAGTTGTTGTCTCACGTAGAGTATCTGTTTGAAGATTCTCCATGGGTCAGAAGGCAACTCTAGAATTCGTTTTGCCTTCATGTTTGATTCTGTTCTTTGAATTGTAAATATGGTGCCATCTGCTTGGACACAAAAAGGTCAGCATTGCTATTAACATTTTACTGTACAGCTATTTTAAATAAATGTGGGATTTTTTTTTCTCGTTAGTATTCACTTTTCACATACTACTTTTCCTCGCACACCACATGCATATTTTATTTTTGGGATACTTTTTTGGGATATTTTTTGTATATTCTTTTCAGCACTTTTTGTATGTACATGCAACATTGCTAGAGAAGCAATATATTGCATATACTGGAGAAGCTAGGCAGAATTTAAAAGCGTCACAACCCAGTCAGCTGTGGCTGTAGAATACACTGACTGCATCGGTGCAGAATTGTAAGACTTCCTCAACAAGTGCCCTGCGTATGACATTAGGCGATCTGATGATTAGTCTCCAGAAATGCCGGAATATTGGGGAATGAAGAGTACCCTTTCATTGACGGTGCTCTCGGGTCCACTCTGGCCCGGAGTGGTAGTACCTGATAGTACCTGTCCAACACGTTAACTTCTACAGGGAACTATTTTAGATAGGAATACTTGATATATGTAAACGAGTGAAAAATCTCAAGAAACACAATGTATGTATATATATATATATATAATTCTGTATAATAAAAAAAATGTTGGTCATATTAAGGTTATAAATTTATTTCCATCCGGATAAAAAGCATTGATATAAATCATTGCTCGAAAAATTAACAGGAATTCTTCAGATCAACTCAAAAAAAAAAAAAAAAAAAAAATTGGGGAAAATCACTTTTTCCTAACTCCCAACCAGACGACACACAAAAAATTTTAAACCTGGAAGCTTAATGTATTAATTTATTTTGACATGGAGAAAACAACATCCAGTTTCATCGCAATTCAAATTTAACAGAAGAAATTTAACTGCTGAAAAAGTACATATGTCTTATAATCCAATGTATCATTTAAAAAGTTATTATTCAGACATATTTATTACATCAAATTTTAATCATTTAAATGAAATAATTCTATCTAGACTAATGTTAATTACAGTGATTCCCCCAACTATATATATATATATATAGAGAGAGAGAGAGACAGAGACAGAGAGGAAGATAGAGTAATTTACAAAAAAATTGGTCTGAAGATTTTATTTGCTAAGAGCTTTTGACCAGGACTATTTATTTTTGATATATTATATTTGAATATCTAAATTGTCCTGCTAGGAATTGTTCCCAACTCAAGATTAACTGAATTTATTACGGATATATATATATATATATATATATATATACTAATCTAATATCTACCAGCATTCACGGTACCAGAAAAAACTGAAAAAAAACCCGTGATAAAAGTATCTCGAATCACCGCCCGGGGGAAAAAGAAAAAAATTATTATAGGTTAAAAAGAAAGAAAAGGCCAACCTCGTCCGACCCCTTGAAAAAAATCAAGGGATACGCAGTCAGTTGGTCAAAGAAAACAAAAAACTTTCCGCGAATCCTGCAATGCTACAATTACAAAAGTGCTCAACACAAGTGGAGCTGATTATAAAATTAAATTAAATCGCCAGTCGAAAATCTTCTACTAAAGTTTCACCTTATCGGATCATCAGGAAGCCTGAGGAAGAGTCGAAGTTAGGCTTCCTGATGATCCGATAAGGTGAAACTTTAGTAGAAGATTTTCGACTCGCGATTTAAGTTAATTATATATATATATATATATATATATATATATATGCCTAGTCAGCTGGGGCTATAGAATACACTGACTGTGACTCTGCAGAGGGGTATGACCCTCCCCCCAATAAGTGTCCTGGATATGACACTAAACAGTCTGATGGTGAGGTCCTAGTAATGCTGGGGCTTTGGGAAATACGGAGAACCCCTTCATTGCCATTGCTCCCAGGTCCACTCTGGCCCGGCGTGGTAGCACCTGATAGGGCCGTATCTATAGGTTAAATAGAACCAACGGCTAAACTGAATTGTTTGATCAAACTAAATAGCTTAGAATAGAAATGTTTTTGACACTTAAACCGTACTTACATTTAAACTGCGTGTTTATGCTAAACTGAATTATTTGAAATGGAACTGTTTTGACATTGAAACTGTACTTACACTTTACTGAATTGTTATACATAACTGCGTGAATAAACTAAATAGTTTGAAATAGAAATGTTTTTGACAATTAAACTATGTACTCATGCTAAATTGAATTGTTTGAAATAAAACTGATAAAAATGGATTTGGCGTTAAATAACCTACAAAGGTTGATATGCCATAAAACCAAACCAAACCAAACCAAACCTAACAATATGGAGAAAAACCGAAAAACAATGTAATTCAAAGGGAAGAATTTAATACTCGCCGATGCTATAACCTTTCGGTTTTCATAAACCATTATCAGGAATTTGAAAAGATGATAAAGAGTTAGGTCACCAATAAATGTTTAATACAACATCTTTTCGAGGTCCTGAAGATGGTTTATTAAAACCGCAACGTTATAACATCGACTTTCTCTCATACTGAATTCCTTGTTTTTCAATTTCTCTCCTCTCTCTCTCTCTCTCTCTCTATATATATATATATATATATATATATATATTAGGGTTTTTGTTCGACCAAAGAGATAGAAGTAAATATTTTAAAACAAATAGGTCTACGAAAGATTTTAAATTTATTATTTGGGATTTTATTATGTCATAGACATATGTTCTACACGTGCTGAGGAATTTTTGTCTTCTTCGGTTTAGCAAAATTTAAAGACACAGTCTATATATCTATATATGCATACATGGAAACAGCACATCTGACTGATAATAAAATGTATTTTGCATCAAACATAAATCACCCCTCTGCAGTCACATGAGGTCACAGAATCACCTCTTTGCAGTCACATGAGGTCACAGAATCTCTGCAGTCACATGAGGTCACAGAATCACCTCTCTGCAGTCACATGTGGTCACAGAATCACCTCTCTGCAGTCACATGCAGTCACAGAATCAAACATAAATCACCTCTCCGCTGTCTTCTTATTCTTCTAAATATTCTTGCTGATATTAACTGCTCCAACATGGATGCTATCAATTCTTCTTCTGTTCCCTGATTCTAAATTCTTTTTAAGCTAGTAAGGACCATTCCAAGTGCTCCAACAACAACCGGTATCACCTTCAACTTCACGTTCTTCTTCTTCTTCTTCTTCTAGAGTTTTTCACATCAGTATTAGCTGATGGTTTTTCACTGGAGTTTGAGAGACAGCAAGTCTCCTCAAGTCTCCAGGACACGTCTCAGTATTCTGGCCAGGATTATTATTATATTATTATTATTTACTCCTTGGGAGTTTTTCACATCAGCATTAGCTGATGGTCATTCACTGAAGTTTGAGTGACAGCAAGTCTCCTCAAGTCTCCTGGACTTTTCTCAGTATTCTGGCCGTTCTCAATAATGATGTTGTTTGGATGATCTCCACTCGTCATCTTTCCATGTCCTCCAGTCTCTTTATTAATCCTTTTGTGACTGTACCAAGAGCACCATTTACAATTAGTATAAATTTCATTTTCGTGTTCCACAGTTTTTTCATTTCCCTAGCAAGGTCAAGGTGCTTATACTTCTTTTCACTTTCTTTCAATTTTACTCTGTGGTCCACCGGCACATCAATGTCCTCAGTTTTGCAAGTTCTCTTTTTATTAATATAATCATAAGGTCTAGTCGTCTGGCCGAAATTAGGTGATCCGTTTGTATGTCAAAATCCCAGAAGAGTTTGCGTGAGTCATTATCCATGACGGATGTTGGGTTGTGCAGATACGATTTGTTCGTATGATTATTATTCTTTATTTATTGCTAATTTTTTCTCGCCAGCGTAACTGGCAGACTGCTATTTGAGTGTCACCAAGTTTCGTTAGAACTCCAGGATTTTTCTGAGTATTCTAGCTGATCTTAACAATGGCTGGTCTTGATTCTACCGCTGATTTCTAATTATTTTTACGAGCCTTTCAAGGGTACCAACAACAAACAATATAATTGTTATTTTTATTACTATTATTATTATTATTCGATTTTTAGATTAACTTATTATTATTATTATTATTAGAAGTAGAAGTAGTTGTTGTTGTAGTAGTAGTTTGGTTTGGTTTGGTTTGGTTTGTTTGGCTTTATGGCATATCAACCTTTATAGGTTATTTAACGCCAAATCCATTTTTATGTAAATAATCTGTTCTATTGAAAATAGTTAAGTTTAGCATAAGTGCACAGTTTAATTGTCAAAAACATTTCCATTTCAAACTATTCAAGCGGTTATATGTATCAATTCAGTTAAGTGTAAATACAGTTTTAATGTCGAAAAACAGTTCTATTTGAAATAATTCAGTTAAGCATAAGCACGCAGTTTAAATGTAAGTACGGTTTAAGTGTCAAAACATTTCTATTTCAAGCTATTCAGTTTACTCAATTCATTTTAGCATAAGTATGCTGTTAGTTCTATTTAACCCATAGATAGGGCCCTATCAGGTGCTACCACTCCGGGCCAGAGTGGACCTGGGAGCGATGGCAATGAAGGGGTTCTTCACATTCCCCAAAGCTCCAGCACTGCTGGAACCTCACCATGAGATTGTTTAGTGTCATATCCAGGACACTTGTTAGGGGGGGGTCTTACCCCTCTGCAGAGGTGTAGCCAGTGTATTCTACAGCCCCAGCTGACTGGGCAATGTAGTTCTAGTATTCTGGGAAATGTTGATATTGTATATGTGATGCATATTTCCCTTTTCCTTGTTTCTTATCCTAAAGTGAGATAGTATGGATCCTATTGCTATGGTAACTACATTCAATGGGGGTGGCTATACCGGTCAGTCAGGCCCTGATTATATATGGTCGAATAGGGATTTCATAACTCTCGAAGCTGTGAAGTAAGTTCCCATGCATAAAGGAGAACGTACATGTTTTATAAAATAAATAAATAAATAAATAAAAGGAAAAAGAAAAAAAACAACAGGAAATAGAATCAATAAACAGTTTTTAAAAGATAAAAAAATTCCCAAAAACACCCGGATAATGAATCATGAAATTAGATTTAGCAAGAAGATGAAAAAGAACAATTAGTATCCCTTTCTTTCTCTAAGTCTCATTATTTCTCTCTCAAATTCTCAAACAAATGTATATATATATATAGTCATCCACAGACAGACTGTTTCGTTCTATCAGAACTCTTCAGTGTGGCTAGACACGCAGGCCGCACGAAGCCGAGATCGAAACCCGTCCAATTTTACGTTAGACTGTGTTTCAGAACACTCGACCACCAAGCAGACCACGTTGGCTAATAGAATTTTATGGTATTTTATTTTTAGAAACAGCAGCAGCAGCAGCAGCCTTTGTTTACATTTTTAATACCCTATCAGCTACCAGAGTGCTCATTTATATATAATATTTACCCAACCCCTCCGCTCGGGTAGGATATAACACAAGGTCAATTTTTTAAGCGGAGTTTAACAGGTTTCAATTCAGAGTTTTCCTTCTCCTAGACTAGTCGCCTTACCAAGTCAGAAGAACCCAGTCTGGCCTACGATTTACCCATAGCTAGAAGGAGAATAATTGGATTCATACCTTTCCCAAGGGTATTAGTGCTATGTGAAATGCAATCAGTCTCGTCCATGATTTGAACTCGTGTCACCGTGTCCATTTCCTACGACGATAATCATTACACCATATATATATATGTCAACGAGTCAGCCGCACTTAGCGATTGCCCGATTCTCGACTATGCGATTATCAAACCAATTCTATTGTTCAAACCATGATAAAAGATATATATATATATATATATATATATAAATATATATATATCTTTTATCATGGTTTGAACAAGTCCTGGTGGCAACACCCCACAAGGCACCAACTATACGGCCACCTGTCTCCTATCACGAAAACTATCCAAGTTAGACGAACCAGAGATGCAGGACACTGCTGGAGAAGCAGGGATGAGCTCACAAGTGATGTACTCCTATGGACGACCATCTCGAACATACATACAGCAGCTAAGTGAAGATACGGGATGTAGCCCTGAAGACCTGCCAGAGGCGATGAACGATTGGGAGAAGTGGCGAGAGAGGGTCAGGGATATCCGTGCTGGCGGCACGACATGATGATGATGATGATGATGATGATGATGGTGATATATATATATGGTGATCTTACAATGGGTAGGTTGTCGATCATTTTGAAATCTGATCTCTCCAATAAAATAAAACGCCATTTTTTCCTAACTGTGGCTTTGTCAATACTACTGTATAAATGCACCACCTGAATGCTAGTGAAATGCTTGATGGGGACTTTGTAAGGATGCTACGAGTTGTTATGAACAATTCCTGGAAGCAACAACCCACAGAACTGTACCTGTGTGGCTACCTACCTCCCATCTCTAAAACCATACAAGTAAGACGAACAAGACATGCAGGATACAGCTGGAGAAGTAAGGATGAATTCATAATCACCTTGGATTCCTACACATTAATGTGCCAATGTTAGACGACTAACAAGGATTTACATACATTAGTTCTGTGCGGACACTGGATGCAGTCTAGAATACCTACAGGAGCGATGAGCGATTGGGCCGGATGGCGAGAGAGACATAGGCAACTCCGTGCTCTCAGCGGGACTTGAAGGTAATTATGATGGTGATATATATAAATTTATGTAATATAATGGCTGAGGGATTTCGTTTTATATATCTTGCCTTTCGGATTAGTTAGGCTGAGAATCTTTCGCTTAGCGTATGGGTTAGTTAGGAGCAACATGGGCGTAGGTGTTCACGCGCGTGCGGGGAGGATGTGTCATTCGGAGTTGTCAAAATAAAAATCCCAGATTGGAAAGTGACCGGGAGATGGGGATGACGTCATGCACCAGAAGCATGCACGGAGGATTTTAGGGATTTGAGAAAAGTCAGTTAGTTGAGTTTTAGCGTTGAAAGAAGAAGGTTGACTTTCAGAGCTGGGCGTGGCCAGATGACTTTGTGCGCTACGGGCGCCGCGCGTTGGTTTGGTTGAGAGCTGACGATGTAAAAGCAGTCAGTATAGAAATATTGTGTCTCTCTCTCCTCATGTCGAAAAATCTTTAACTCAAAGGTAATAAAAAGTTTCGTACCTGACTCAATTTCGTAAAGTTTCGTGTTTTTAGATTCCCTATGTCTATTTCACACATCCGTATATTATGGGTATGTTACATATAGTTTACTTAGCGCTCGTGGTTATCTTCGACGGAAATAGACACTATAATATGAGTTCAAATTCTAAAAGAAGCTAATCTTAGAATTGGTTTGATAAACGCATAGTCGAGAATCGGGCAATCGTTAAGTGCGGCTGACTCGTTGACACTACACTAACCCAATGAAACTATCTTTTATCATGGTTTGCCTTCACGAAACAAAGATAAAGAAGAGGACTGTCGATCGCGAATTGCTGGCACGTCGATGCAGGACAGACAGCCACGGTCGTAGCGGCCGCAGCTCAGGTTCTGGTCATGTTTGAGGTCACCGTGTAGTGATTCATCCTCTTGTGCGTTTTATCCTTGAGAATGGCGGGTGTTTTTACAGAAAATGTTAAGAAATTTAATGGTGAGACACCAAGCTTCACGGTTTTCAGCTAAGCAGGACAACCGGTAATGGTCGATGTGACTTGCACCAGAGAATTTTTACAAGTCGTCCTTAACTCGTTTCTTTGATGCCTCTCTGTTTTGACGGCTAGCGGAGAGTTCGCCGTGTCGTAAGATGCTCGGAAGGCGATGATTTCCCATCATGGAAAAGTGTCCAACCTAGCGTAACTGGAACATCAGTAGCATGGCTTCGATGCTCATCATATTCGAATAAACACACACACACACAGAAATATATATATATATATATATATATATATATATATATATATACATATATATGTATATATATATATATATATTGGCAGAATTTCTTCATTAATACATATTTCATTGAACATAATAGACATTTTTTGTCTACATATTTTTTTGTTAATCCTTTCGAATTGCCGTATTGATCTTATGATATTCGGCGGGAATTGGTTGATAAACATTCCATGATTAGTAATATCCCAAGTACTTTCTGCCCGACTTTGGGCCGTCATCCGGGTAGGGTGTAATACAAAAGTGATGTAACTTTTGTATGTACATTACTACTTTGTAAGAAGAAGAGCGTCTGTACTGTTGTATTGTGTAGCGTTTACTTTTCGAATTTGTTTCTATAAAAAGCGTCAGTAGCTAAAGACATTTAAATACATTAGTACTGGTTTCAAAATCAATTCTATTAAGTTTGGCTTGTATGTTCCCAATATGTAGAATCTGTAGTTTTTGCTTGTTATTTTGTTGTTCTAATATTGTTGTGTTTTCAGTAAGAATTTTCCGTAATTCTGTTGTTGGGCATAAATGTTTTTTTTTAAATGCTGTGTCACCCGAAAGGATTAACAAAAAAATATGGAGACAAAATGTCTATTATGTTATATGAAAAGTATATAGTGTAGGAGAATTATTTCCTCAATTTAAAAAACAAATTAAAAAACAAAAACATTATTCACATTCCTATCGGTTTGAAGAAGATAACAGTCAAAATAAAACGTGAGTAGCTTTTTTTGTAAGAACGTGTTGGCTAGTATTTTTGTTACCGAGACCAAGTGACAATGTCTTCGTCATCCTCAAAGTTTTTACTCCCAAATCAACTGATCATTCTCTCTCTCTTTCTCCCCCTCTCTCTCTCTCTCCCTCTCTCTCTATATGTGTGTGTGTGTGTGTGTGTGAGAAAAGAAAGCGAGATACGAGGATCATTGAACAAGTTTCCAGACTTTTTTTCGTATGGGCACTTTTATTGATAGAACACACATGAAACTCTAGTTCCTTCGAAGGAATCTCCTCCGGCTGCAATGCACTTCTTGTACCGTTCCAACAACTTCTGTAAGTCCCCATGGAAGCCCTCTTGTGTGAGCGTGTCAATGACCTTCGTCAAAGCCTCTTTCATCTCCTCAATTGTCTCATAACGACAGCCTCTGAGCTTAGGGAATAACCAAAAGTCACAGGGAGCAAGGTCTGGACTATAAGGAGGCTGAGGAACTGTCTTGATGTCTATCTTGATCAAATGGTCTATGACAAGGATGGAGTTGTGGTCTGGTGCATTGTTCTGGTGGAAATACCATTGAAGAGTGCTGGCCTCTTCGGACGGAATCTCTTCCTGAACTCCCTTAAAACCTCAACATAGTAACCCTTACCCTAACCCTTTGGCCAATCAACTCTGGTGTATTGACATCCTTACTCCTCCCACACCTCTCATCATACCTCACAGACTCAATACCTTCCTTGAATCTCTTATGCCACTCAAAAACTGAAGCTCGATTCATGCAAGATACTCCAAAAGCAGTGTGAAGCATTCCATACGTTTCTGGCATTTTTTCCAAGTCTAAAACAGAATTTTATTGCATATCGTTCTTCTAAAGTGTCCTCACGTCCAAATTGCATTTATGAAATTCACCAGCTAAGCCAATCAGGTTGTATTCCAATTGCTGCTGTAGATGTTTATTTGAACCTGAAATCATAAAAATTGGTCTATCATTTCATACGATGTATAGCAATAACATAATGAATTTTCAAGAGTCTACAACAATTATAATTGGCTGTACAAAAAAGTCTAGAAACTTATTAAATACACCATGTATATATACATATGACATTATATATATTATATACATATTACATGTATATATGTACATATTATATACATATTAGGGCAACTAATCTAGTAGGCTGCACTCTGGATCCAAAAACTTTTTTGTGTTGTTCGGGAGAACCTGTGGTACATTTGGGTAAAATTATTTGTTATTCAACTCATCTAAATTGGTTCTGCATAGGTCTTCACCATTATACTCAAAGCATATGTCAAAGCAGTTCAAACACATATTTACCTGAACTTTATTAGCAGTCTACGTGTTCAAATACGAACTGTAAAGCCCTTATACATCCTATCCGAGGGAGAACCACTGATTGGTATGCGGGAGCAGTTTTTATTTCTTATTTTCTACGGTATTATTGGATTTTTTTTTCTTTGAAATCTCATATATATTCAGAAAGAACCGTCACGTAAACGTATTTCTTATCGGTCATAGACATTTTTTTATGGACATTCTGCTTTTGTCTTCGTAGTTCTTAACGACGAACTGATTTTTCTTGATCTTCATATTGGAGGGTCACTTGGTGCATGGAAAGAATGGCATTTGAATGAAGTTGACATTAAAGACGGTGTCGCCAGTAGATATAACAAAGGCATCTTCAAAAAAGAAAATTTTAATATCACTTATATACTATAAAGCTAGCAATTATTTATGACCAATAAAAAACGATCCCCTATCGCTCTCACACAATACCTATATACAAACTGGAACCATATTGGTTTAATTGCTTCTACAGACAAGTCGGCTGTGGCTATAGAATAGGCTGACTTGATCTCTGTAGAGGTGTAAGAGCCGCCACTTAAAGAGTGTTCTTCATATGTATCTAAACCAACTGATGGAAAGGCCCCGGTCTTGGAGTTTACAGTAATGTATAAAACTCCATTGTAATTATTATCATCCTAAAGTGGTCTCCCAAGCACTTGTTTGGTCCCATCAATGGGTCAGATAGAAATGTTGAATCGTTGACCATACTCCAAAATCATTTAATTATGGCAAATAGAAATATTAACGTTAGATAACACTTGAAACCAATCAACTGTGTTCAAATTAGCATAGGCTCGGGTAAAATCATTTCCAATAAAGTATTCATTTACAAATTTTATATATATATATATATATATATATATATATATATATATATATATAAACAGTATTTGGCATTAAATAACTCACAAGGGTTGATAAGCTTTAAAACACAGCCAACCAACCCACCAATCAACCGACTATAGTAAACTTTAAACAAACATGGGAGAACATATTTTTTCAATCACCAAGAACAATCTTCTACACAAAATAAACTGTTCAATAAAAACAATTGAAAAAATTATTGTTATATGAACAATCCAATAGAATTATTAGCAAGCATGATTTTAAAATATATAGAAATGATAATGGCAGACACAATATAGAAATGATAATGGCAGACACAAAATATATAGAAATGATAATAGCAGACACAATAGTCAGGATGGAACCAGATGTCCCATGAAAGTTTATTCTTTGATTAATAATGTTATATTCTGGGTATTTCTCTACTGTTGAAACAAAACAGTGGTCTCTCAAATATTTTCTGATTAAATCAAAGTCTTTCTTTTCAGATTATTACATGTAAATGTCTCTACTGTTGAAACAAAACAGTAGTCTCTGAAATCTTTTCTGATTAAATCTAAGTCTTTCTTTTCAGTATGTTACAGATAAATTTCTCTACTGTTGAAACAAAACAGTGGTCTCTCAAATATTTTCTGATTAAACAAAGTCTTTCTTTTCAGATTATTACAGGTAAATTGAGAAAAGGGAACACATCTCCAAACAGGAGATGGTCAAGAACATTGAAGCTCTTGGCACTTGTGAAGTTCGTAGGGCAACGGTTTCTTCACCATCTGGTGAACGTCACCGGTGTCCAAGAGTCAGTCGGTTGAGTCCGCATTCAATGGAACGGCGGACACCAGGATCACGTAACCTAGGCTTCTTTTTGGCATTCTTCCTTTATGTTTGAAAGTGCATGTTTGCAAATGCAAAAATGTTTTCATAAGTTTGATTTTTATGACTCAATCGCTCCTTGATTTTATTTCAAAAATCGTGACACATTCTGTACCGGGTCACCATCTAAAGAGACGAGGTTAACAATTAAGATGCAAAGTCATTAATCAGGAACCATAAATTCAATGTAAAAAAAACAAAAAAACACGCCAACAGTACAACGCTGTCCGAACATATAGGGTGTCTCAATATACATGGGAGCTATGTGACTGCTTATGCAGGGTGTCTCAATATACATAGGGCCCATGTGATTCCTAATAACTTTGAAAATATTATACTATAACAACTATTAATCTTCGATCACAATGCCTTGGACAAGAGAGGAAAAATATTTTGTATCATTACCTATTTGGAGCCAAAACTATTCAAAACAATCTCAATATAGATGCAACCCATTAATGTGAAACTGATTTATTGATTCCATGTTCTAAAAGCTGATAAGATAACAATTAAAATAAACATCAATTTGATGTCTCTAGCTCAAAGAAAGGATTTTTTACGTGACGTGTTTCAACTGAACTGCGTTTGTCTAACTTATAAACCATTAATGGGCTATATTAATTTTGAGACTCCCTGATCCCTGATGGACGTTTAGCGAATGAAAGAGGAAATAGGTATATCTCTCATAATAAAACAGGGTACTTCGAAAAAAGGCACAAGCTCCCAAAAGAGGTTACAATAGCTGCAGATTGTGTCTGGAAAACAGAGTGAGAATTTGCACTGAAGAATTGTGATTAAACGAAAGAGTCTGTATATGGATGACAATAGCTCTTCTCATGAAATGAGCACGCCTGTGGCTGATAACGTATATGTAAATATATGTACGTAAAAAATTCCTTCGATTACTCTTGTTTTTATTGTAGGTTGTGACATATGCTAAGGGTTTTTCGTTATTACGTTTTTTGCAGTTCGTAATTCTTTTAATCGTATTTTTCTTCTAATTTGAATTCCTTATTTATTAGTGTTGTTGGGTATCCCCTCTGGTAGAGGGTTGTGCGTAACTCCTGAAGGCGAGTTTTTCTGGGGGTTCTATGGGGGAATATGTTGCATTAAAAAATGTTGTCGTCAGTTGAATTTTACAGCATATTAACTATCACATGACATGCCATCCCTAAGCGATTTTATTACGTTTGATGACGTACAAACATATTAAGAAGATTGTTAGATACGGGTAACCGAAACAAACTATAGTGTTATAATAATAACCCAACTGGAGTTCTAACGGACTACGATATCACAGCCATCTACTGCACCTCGGAACTCTCCTATATATATATATATATATATGTGTGTGTGTGTGTGTGTGAGACCGTCAATATGTTTCCTGGCTTATTTAAAATTGTCGATGACTCTTGAAAATTCAGTATCTTATTGCTATACATCTTATGAGACGACTGACCAATTTTTATGATTTCAGCTTCAAATGAACTACTACAGCAGCAATTGGAATACACCCTACTAAAGACTGATTGCCACAGCTGGTGAATTTCAAAAATGCAATGAGGACACGTTAGAAGAACGATATGCAATAACATTCTGTTTTAGACTTGGAAAAATGCCAGAAACGTATGGAATGCTTTAGACTGCTTTTGGAGCATCTTGCATGAATCGAGCATCAGTTTTTAAGTGGCTTAAGAGGTTCAAGGAAGGCAGCGAGTCTGTGAGGTATGATAATAGGTGTGGTAGGAGTAAGGAAGTTAATAGACCAAAGTTGATTGGCCAAAGGGTTAGGGTTAGAGATACTATGTTGAGGTTTTAAGGGAGTTCAGGAAGAGATTCCGTCCGAAGAGCCCAGCACTCTTCATATCGGGTCAGTGGCATTTCCAGCAGGACAATGCTCCAGTCCACAACTCCATCCTTGTCATAGACTATATGGCCAAGATGGGCATCACGACAGTTCCTTAGCCTCCCTATAGTCCAGACCTTGTTCTCCTGTGACTTTTGCTTATTCCGTAAGCTCAGAGGTTGTCGTTATGAGACAATTGAGGAGATGAAAGAGGCTGCGACGAAGGTCATTGACACGCTCCCACAAGATGACTTTCATGGGGCTTTCCGGAAGTTGTTGGAAAGGTAAAACAATTGCATTTTAGCCGGAGGAGATTACTTCGAAGGGGAGTATAGTTTCACGTGTGTACTATCAATAAAAGTGCCCATACGAATAAAATCTGGAAACTTATTTATTGATCCTCGTGTGTATATATATATATATAATGATGAATATATATATACATTAGTTTTTTATATATATCTAATAGCATTGATGCTTACCAGCGACAACAGGTTTCATACCGTCTTATCGATAAGACAGCATGAGAACTGTGGTCGCATATAAGCGTCCATGCTATTAAGTGTATATTAAGTCTTCTATGTATTTATTTTTTTATTATAGAATAGCTCCATCACAGATATTGAGCACTCTCCAAATTATACTGCCTTTGTCTGCCGCAAACCCATCAAGTGAGATACTAACAACCAACATTGTTATAATATATATATATATATATATATATGATTCAAAAGAATCCGACAATGTTGAGAAAAATTGAAAAGCCGAGAAATCCAAAGTGAATAATTTAGTATGAAAGAAAGTCGAAGTTATAATGTTTTGGTTTTAATAAACCATCGTCAGGACTTAGAAATGATGTTATCTAGCTTCGTTAGATCACTGATGGACGTTTAACGGCAGACGATAACATATTTTCTTAGACCTTATTAAAACCGAAACGTTATAACTTCAACTTTTTTGGAGGTGCCCGTGGTGTTATCTTCGTAGGAATTGGACACGACGACACGAGTTCATATCCTGGACTGATTGCATTTCACATAGCACTAATACCCTTGGGATAGGTATGAATCTAATTATTCTCCCTCCAGCTATGGGTAAATTGTAGGGCAGACTAGGTTCTTCAGCCTTGGTGAGGCAACTAGTCTAGGAGAAGGAAAAACTCTGAATTCAAACCTGTTAAACTCCGCTTAAAAATTGACCTTGTGTCATATCCTGCCTGGGCGGAGGGGTTTGGTAAATATGATAACTTCAACTTTCTTTGATATCAAATTCTTCACGTTGGATTACTTTGTTTTTTTAAATTTTTCTCCATATATATATATATATATAGAATACTTAGTCCAGTCAGATCAATTAGATAAAAAAACTCAAAAACACGAAAAAAATTAACAGGACTTCATCAGATCAATTAGATAAAAAAACTCAAAAACACGAAAAAAATTAACAGGACTTCATCAGATCAATTAGATAAAAAAACTTTTTTTTTTATCTAATTGGTTTCGTTGTTTTTTCTTAATGAAAATGTATATATATATATATATATATATAACCTAATCTTTCGTCTACATTTAAAGAAGAAAATAATACTCCTGGGTCTAACTGACCTTATCATAATTGTTGGTTCTACGTTCATCTTCTCATTTGTTTCACTACTAGATGGACGGCCGATGAGATGAAAACGATGCTGACCTCCACGCATCAGGGCGATTGGCACAAATTAGTCCAACGAGGTAACCATAACTTGACGTCAAAAGTAGGTGAGGTTAATTTAAGATATATGATTGGGAACTGTTCCTGAATTCTTATCGATCTAATTATCTATCCCGATCTATCTATATCTGTCTGTGTGTCTGCGTCTTGTGTCTGGTCAATGAATCCGAAGCCCCAGGCATAGATAGGTTTGCAATCAAATCCCTCATCTTATTTTCGTGGCGTTTGATGCTACATGACTGCTTTCCGGAATCCAGTGTTAGTGTTAACGCTCTTGGTAAAAGGCATGAACCCACATATTCTTCCTGCATTTAGGAGTCAATTATCTTGCAAGCTAGGTTCGTCACCTTTGTTACGGCAAACACTCTAAGTAAATGAAGATTGATTTCAATTAAGCTGTACCACGCTTAAAATGATCATTTTGTATTCGTGCAAAGGGGCTGTGTGAATGCATAAAGGAAAATAATGGCCCGCAGTGTCTATAATTAAGTCGGCATACTGATTCTTGTATTATATATATATATATATAAGTAAAATGTTTTGGACCTTGGTGGATTGTGACTCGAAGGCTCCCTTTTCAATAGCTACTACACCTGGGTGTAGGGGAGAGAGCTACTCCATTCCCTGAAATGGTCGAATCAAACCAAAGACTCAAAAATGGTACTTTGATATCTTCTTGCTTAACAGCCAGAGGTATAAGGTATGTATCAAGGGTAAAGGGAAGCAATCTGGGGAAAGGTGTAGCACCCTTCCCTACACGTCGGTGTAGTAGATATTGAAAAGACAAACTTCGAGTCGCCTTCGAGTACGGTCGCCAACTTTACTTAGCTATTAATAAAGCTTCCTTAATCCTGAGATTACCAACATTATGCACTATTGCTTCTATTTTAATAGAAAAGATATCATAATTTTTTTGCATTTAATCAAATGTTTATAGAAAAGGATGCACGTGTATTGAGGCGGTCTTTAATTCTAATGTTGAGGGGTCTGATTCTGTTGTATAGTCATATTGATATCAATAATAACAATAAGTTAGCGACCATAGTCGAGGGTGACCCGAAGGCTCCCTTTTCGATAGCTACTACACCAAGGTGTAGGGGAGGGCGCTACTCCATTCCCAGGATTGCTCCACTTTACCCTTGAACCGTACCTTATAATGCTGAGTGTTAAGCAAGGTGGTATCAAGTTCCATTTTTAAAGTCTTTGGTATGACTCGACCTGGGATTGAACCCAGGTCTCCCGGGCCATTGGCGAACACTCTAGCCGCTGGGCCAATGTCCCGGTATAATAACAATAATAATACAAATACAGGCGGTACGAACGAGTTTATTTCTTTCTACTTTCCGTCCTACAATAATCAAACTATACTGAACCCCCACCACGCATGACACGTTTTGTGTGGCTAAGATCTCAGCTCTTATCTGCCGGTCGAGACACAAACTGATCTTCTTTGATCAGATCCGAAAAAATTCACGGCTCGCTTCAACGGTCGAACTTCAACTACCCGTCTTTTCAAAATCCTCAAATTCTCAGGACCAGGATGACGTCATCCCCCCCACTCAATTCACTCCGACGGCCATCAAACCACATTTATTATGACAGATGATGATTGTCATATCCTTTCTGTGTGGGTAAGAGTTCACCATCTGATTATGGAACCTGAACAAAGAGACACCGAATGGTTCAAAGCCTTACCAAACTGAATAATGAAATATAATCAACGAAAAATGATTCATACAAAAAAGTCATTTCTTCATTATATAACTATTGTACTTCCTATGTAAAAATTATGGCATTTAACGCAATCAATGAATAAGTGGACTTTTAAGAAAAAGCTAAATATATATTTTTCTTTTTCAGAATTTATTTCCGTAAATATGAACTCTGCATCGTTTACAATAAGTAGGTCGCAAAAATTATCTTAGGCTTCCAAAACTATTTCATGATATCCATTTTGATTTGATCAGAGGTCGGTCATTAAATTTTTATTAGTTGTGAAGTGCAAACAATAAAAAAATTTACAGAAGAGTGTGATTTATTTAAAAAAGAAGTTTACAAATAGGCTAAACATGCTTTTTCACTACAAACCTGAGTCCAACAGAGAGTCCTTGGAATGGAAACACACAGACTCTCAGGTAAATAAAGGTTACGGGTAAAGAAGGTCAAGTTGACAATCTTCTGGGACAAGAAAGGATGCATCGCTTGATTTTGTTGTTAAAAAGATGCAATTCTAAATATTTGTATCTATTGTTCTTTCCTTTGGCAGTCTTCTTACTTACTAAATGACCCTTTTGTTTACACACACAAACACACACACACACATACATACACACACACACATATATATATACATATATATATATATATATATATATATATAGAGAGAGAGAGAGAGAGAGATAGCATCTATATAAGCTTTGTTGTCGAACTTCAAAATCTTTTCAGCTGATTTGATTATTTTCCTTGGCACGCCCTCTAGTGAGTGAAGTGTTTTTTAGCTGTTTGCCTCGTATTGATTGGCCCGCCATTTCATAGTCTTTCATTAGCTTCTGTAAATATTGCGGCCTAGAGTTAAACGGAGACTAATGAATGGTTGTATTCAACAACAAGAATCATTAATGGCAATATGACGACAGGGACCTGGTTGCCAGGCTAGGTCAACATCAAAGTAAAATGGCTGACGGTGATAAGGAAATCAGGGACATTTCTTCTAATTAATAGTTTTTACTTGATAAGAAATATTGTTAAACCTTTAGCACGTAAAACAATCACTTTAACGAAGTTTGTTTTGATTAATATTTAATAATTTGTATGTTGGCGTCTTTTGATAAATCTATCTATCTATCTATCTATCTATCTATCTATCTATCAAAGTATATTCTTTAAATATTTATGTCAGTCAGTTCATATCTATCTATCTATCTATCTCATTAATTTTCTATTTCATTGCGTTTCAATAAAATTTGTGTGTATTCATAATTTGTCTGTTTTATCTACTTGAATTACTCTTCATTCCATTCACATTGCTTCTGTCTCCCTCTGTCTCAAATTTTAAAACTCTCTCTTCGGAGCGGCCGTGGCAATACTACTGTATGGGTGCACCACATGAACACTGACTAAGTGTATAGAGAGAAAGCTTGATAGCAACTTCAGAAGATTGCTGCGAGCTTTATTGAACAAGTCCTGTAAGCAACATCCCAGAAAGCAGCAATTGTTCGGACACCGACTACCCATCTCGGAAACCATCCCGATTAGACGAAGAAGACATGCGAACACTGCTAGAAAAGTAAGAGTGAGCTCATCAGCGATGTACTCCTGTGCATTCCTTCATAAGGACGAACAAGGGTAGGGCAACCACCTAGAACCTATATACAACAGTTCTGTATTGATACAGGATGTAACATGGAAGACTTGTTGAGAGCAATGAGCGATAGGAACGAGTGGTGGGTGAGGAGGTGATGATGATGATGATGATAATATATATGTATATATCCTGTCTGAGAGGAGAGGTTGGTAAATATATATATATATATATATATATATATATGAAGAGTAAATAAAGGATAGTAATCCGACAATATGTAGAAAAACTGATAACAACGATCCAAGTGGAAGGAATGATTTATTAACGGGTCGACACTATAGCGTTTCGGTTCTACTGAACCATCATCAGGACCCATGAGGGGTGATATTAATAATTTTAAGTTAACGATGGATGATTTGAAATGTGAAATACAAAAACCTACGGGAAAATATGTATAGTAAGAAAAAGTTGGCCGTTTAACTGGCAAATCAGCGTTTGATGTTTAAATTACGTCATTTGACTTATTAGGAATATTGTATAGAATTATGTACGTTGTTTAACGAGAAAGATTACGAGACAGAAGGAAGAAAAGAAAGAAAGAAAGAAAGAACAAAAGAAGAATAAAAAGCATGGAAATTATGAGATATACGGAAAATATTAACTAAGGATGGAATATATTGTAGCTGTTTAAAATGTGTTTGCTTAAGTAAGGAGAAATATTATAAAAGCCAGGACGTGTATTTAGGGAACTGAGGAATGAGATAGCTGCGGCTTCGAAAATTCGTCTAAGATTTTTATTATGGATGTAAGTGAGCATCTTAGCAGAGTTGAATATATATATATATATATAAAAGAATAGTTTTAAAAGTTCTGAGTTTCAAGTAGATTTTAGATTTGTCGCACACCTCAAAACTTTGTAGGAAATTAAAGCGGGGATTTTAATTGGCGAATATACGCGTCAATTAATGAGTAGAAATAATTATTTGAAACCATATCCTTTCAAGTATTAGATATGAATTAGACGCAAATGTACGAGATTCCTTCAATAAGTTCCCACATTTTTTTGTACAGGCATTCTCGTAGACTCACGAAAATTCAGTATGTTATGAGATGACTGACCAATTTTTAGGATTTCAGGTTTAAATGAACAGCTACAGCAGGAATTGGAATACATCCTACAAAATCCTGATTGTCACAGCTGGTGAATTTCAAAAATCAATCTGACACTTTATCCACGATATGTAATAGAATTATGTTTTAAACTTGGAAAAAATGCCACAGAAACCTACGGAATGCTTCAGACTGCTTTTAGAGTATCTTGCATCAATCGAGCATCAGTTTTTTTAAGTGGCATAAGAGATTCAGGGAAGGCAGTGAGTCTGTAAGGGATGATGATATGGGTGGGAGGAGTAAGGAAGTCAATACACCAGAGTTGATTGGCCAAAGGATTCGGGTAAGGGTTACTATGTTGAGGTTTTAAGGGAGTTCAGGGAGAGATTCCGTCGGAAGAGGCCAGCACTCTTCAAATCGGGTCAGAGGCATTTCCAGCAGGACAATACACTAGTCCACAACTTCATCCTTGTCGCAGACTGTTAGAACAAGTTGGGCATCAAGACAGTTCCTCAGCCTCCTTATAGTCAAGACCTTGTTCCCTGTGACTTTTGCTTATTCCCTAAGCTCAGACGCTGTCTTTATGAGACAATTGAGGAGATAAAAGAAGCTGTGACGAAAGTCGTTGACACGTTCACACAAGAGGACTTCCATGGGGCCATGTAGAGGTTGTTGTAACGGTACAAGAAGTGCATTGCAGCCGGGGGAGATTAGTTCGAAGGGGACTAGAGTTTCATGTGTGTACTATCAATAAAAGTCCCCATACGAAAAAAGTCTGGAAACTTATCTTATGCACCTCATACAACGAACACAGTTCCTCATCATCTTGGAATATGACATAATCCTTGACATTTTGACGAATTAAAATCAATCAATCAATCAATCTTGTGATATTCCCATAGATATTTTAATTCGATGGGATCTTTGTTTACTTTCAAATAAGATTCGTATCAAATTGCAGGAAATGTTGAATAGAACGAAGGTCCTACTTACACCTTTCACGGGAACTAAATTAAATTTTGTTAAAATTACTTTCTATAATACCATAATATTTAAGTAGTTCTTTCACCTTTTTTTTTGTATATGTATACACATGTCTGTGTATATGTGAGTGTGTGTGTTTTCAGCTTTTTTCTTTCGATTTAGAACATGTCTGACATAAGGTCTAGTTAACGGGTATTCAATGAGATTTTAATTTACTAGTGGTTATAGTTTGAATGGTTTTTAATTACTTATATATATATATATATATATATATATATATATATATATATATAACGAAACGCAGTTTCTTCCAAGCAGCTGTCGTGTCGATACTGCTGTATAGATGCACCACCTGGACGCTAACAAAACGGCTCGAAAAGAAGCTAGACGGCAACTACACAAGGATATTGCGAGAAATAAGTCCTGGCGACAACACCCCACAAAACATCAACTATACGGCCTCCTGCCTCCCATCATGAAAATTATCCAAGTTAGACGAATCAGGCAAGCAGGACACTGTTGGAGGAGCAGAGACGAGCTCATAAGTGATGTACTCCTATGGACCCCCACTTATGGCCGAGCAAAAGCAGGACGGACAGCTCGAACATCCATACAGCAGTTCTGTGATGATACGGGATGTAGTCCAGAAGACCTGCCGGGGGCGATGAACGATAGGGAAAAGTGGCGAGAAAGGGTCAGGGATATCCGTGTGGGCGGCACGACATGATGATGATGATTTCCGTTTGTGTGTGTGTACGGTTTATGTTTTATTCAACTTAGGTTTGAATATATGTATAAAATGTCTTTCCTTTATTTGGAGTAGCGTGCATTCGTTGTTTTGATAGATTGGCATTATTTAAAATTTTCCTTTGCTACATTGGTATAGGTGTTTCGAAGACATTTAATTTTCTGTTTTCTTCTATTTTGGTATTACTCTTATTGTGATGACCTTATATTGAGTACCTGTGTTGACCCTATGTATATTTCTTTGCATTATGTATACTACGTTTTTAGGAGTTGCAGATTAAGTTTTTATTTATTTTGAATTTGGTTTCAGAGTTTTTAAAGGTGTCAGATTTACCTTCTATAATTATATCACATATTTTGCATCGTTTATTTTTGCATTTGTTAACTCCTTGAGTTGCGTTTTTCCGAATTAGAAGTGGTGAGTTTTCTTTTCAGATTTTTTGTGTTATCTCTGGCTTTTAATTATACAAGTTGTGTTTAATATTTCTTTGATTTTGTCTTTGTTTTCAATTTCTTCCAGATTTTTTATTATTTTTGTGAATAGTTCTGGATTATTTTAGTTGTTGGTTGCGACGTATGCTAGGGGTTTTTCGTTGTTGTGTTTTCTCGGGTTCCTTAATTCTCCTTAGGGTATTTCTCTGCTAATTCCAATCCCTTATTTATTAGTATTGCTGGATATCCTCTCTGGTGTAGGGTTGTGTGTAGTTCTTTCAAGCGTTTTTCTTTTATCGGTGATTATTCTGTGTATTCTACGTGCGAGTGTATAAGGGTTGGATGTTATACAGTTTTTGGGTTGGTAGCTTCTGAAGTGCAGATATTGTTGGGTGTCTGTTGGTTTGTGGTAGATATCTGTGATGATTTTGCCATTTACGTTTTTTATAAAGATGTCTAAAAATGGTAATTCTTTTAAGCTGTGTTCCATAGTAAATTTTACTTTGGGGTGTAGGTTTAATAGTAGCTTATGCAATTCATTGATATCTCCCTATTGGTATTTTCAGAATATGAAGCAATCATCCAAATATCTTTTCCATGATTTGGTAAAGTCTTCTTTTATGCCGTTGCCGTATTTTTTACCTATTATTTCAAATAGGTTTTCTTCTAAATGCGCTAGGGTTAGGGTAGCGTATGTTGGCGCTATTTTAGTTCCCATATCTGTTCCTAGTGTCTGGATATAGTCAGTGTTATTGAATTGGAAGGAGTTTTTGTTAAGGATTATTTCTATACTCTCTATGATAAAATTTTTGTTAAATCTTGGGTGTAATGTATCCAAAATGAGATGGCTTGTTTTCCTAATTCACGGGAGATATTACTATATAGGTTTGTGAGGTCAAATGTGGCTATGAGTGTTGGGATCAATTCTTTCTGGTATGGACTTTAAAAAATCTATGTCGTCCTTCATATAACCTTTTATTTTATTTAGGAAAGGTTGTAGTAAGATGTTTATTAGTTTGCTAAGTCTGCTGGTCGAGTACAACGGGTCTGCTACGATGGGCCTAAATTCGAGGTCACTGGGGTTTGGGATTTCTATATATTCGGATACTTGTGTTTCTACGGTGTTTTTTATTTGTTTGGACTTGTGAACTTTTGGTAGTCCGTAGAAGCTACTGGTTATAGAGATACGGTTTAAGAGGTATTTTTTTTTTGGCTAGTGATTTGTGTATTTTGCAAAACGGAATACTTCGACATCGTTGCAGGAGTACTACAAGGTGACACGCTAGCCCCATAACTCTTTATCATCTGTCTAGACTACGTGCTTTGAATTTCGATCGACAAAATCAGAGAAAATGGCTTCGAGCTGACAAGGAAAAGAAGCAAAACGTACCCCGCAAAAACAATCACAGACGCCGACTACGCTGATGACTCGGCGTTACTGGCGAATACGCCTAATCAAGCAGAGACACTACTGCATAGTTTGGAACAAGCCGCAGCAGGCATTGGCCTCCATGTCAATGCGCACAAAACTGAATATATGTGTTACAACCAAACGGGCAACATTACCACACTAGACGGAGCCTCTCTGAGGCTGGTGGACAAATTCACCTATCTAGGAAGTAGCGTCTCATCAACCGAAAACGACATCGACACACGACTGACGAAAGCATGGACTGCTATAGATAGGCTCTCAATCATATGGAAATCAGACCTGACCGATAAAATGAAACGCAGTTTCTTCCATGTAGCGGTTGCATCGATACTGCTATATGGATGCACTACATGGACGCTAACTAAACGGCTGGAGAAGAAACTTGACGGCAACTACACAAGAATGTTGAGAGCAATATTGAACAAGTCCTGGCGACAACACCCCACGACACACCAACTATACGGCCACTTGCCTCCCATCACGAAAACTATACAGGTTAGACGAGCCAGACACGTCGGACACTGCTGGAGAAACAAGGACGAGCTCGTAAGTGATGTACTCCTATGGACCCCCACATATGGCCAAGCAAAAGCAGGACGACCGGCCCGAACTTACATACAGCAGCTGTGTGAGGACACAGGATGTAACCTAGAAGACCTGCCGGAGGCGATGAATGATCGGGAGAAGTGGAGAGAGAGGGTCAGGGATATCCGTGCTGGCGGCACGATATGATGATGATGATGATGATTGTCTTCGTTCGTATCTATTAGTTTGTAGTAGGTTTTATCTTCCAATAGTTTTGGGATTTTGGTTTTATAGTATGCTTTATCTAAGATGACTACAGCAGTACGTTTGTCTGTTTCTTTTATATTTATGTTTTCATCTTCCTGTAAATCTTTTAAGGCTCGTTTTTGTTTTTGTGAAGTGTTAAAACAACCCCTAAAAAGAAACTACTAGCATTCTTAAAGATTGTAAAATCAGATAAATTGAAAAGCCAATCTAAAAAAGACCATAAAACGGAAATTCTGCTGCTTTCGCGGTATATTAACACTGTTGGTCTATATAGGATAGAAAAAACTTTCCACAAATATTCATGCAGGGAGCGGAAGCAAAATATCGGATAATTTTAAAAACGTTTTTATTTTAGTCTGATTAGTCCAATCAAAATATATATATATATAATTAATCAAAATGGTCATGATTAGCTCTATCATTCAAACTATTTTTCCTAGAAATTCAGCCCAGTGAACAAGAAAAGTAACACAATCGAATTTATTATTTGCTTAACGCCGAAATCAAACCGAAAAAAAAACATTTCGAAATAATAGGGGTTTCTTTATCGCCTAAATCAAGCTTAGACCATAAGTCCCTTCTTTACGTTATATGAGGCGTTTTAGAAAACCAAACAAATGAAACTTCCTATCCAAATATTAGTTCTCTTAAGACTGCTACTGAGGAGGAAACAAATAAAATGTCTGAAGAATTTATTTTGAAGGCCTGCAGATCATTTCGAAGGCTTCTTGATAAAATAATAGAAAATATGCCGGCCATATTACTGTTTTGTGTCAATCTTTTTATTTTGCTGTTTATTTTTCGAATTAAATCTCATCTTTTTTATGATAGAGTCGTTTATTATTATACTAGAATATTCCTAATTTTGTTTCCGCTACATGATCTTTTAACTCTGATCGTGTCTTTTTAACACACCTTACTCACTGATGTCTATTCATGTCCTTGTTCATATATAGGGGTTATTTTAGCAGAAATTTCACAAAACTGGACTAGAGATTTCTGTGAGTTGAATAAACTCTTTCTAGATTTATCGAAAATCTTCACTGCCATATGTACACAAAAAGTCCCTATTCTTAATTTGAAACATTCTTTAAACATACATTCTTATGCACACACAAGAGAGGTGCCCGTGGTGTAATGGTTATCGTCGTAGGAATTGGACACGACGATACGAGTTCAAATCCTGGACGAGACTGATTACATAGCACTAATATCCTTGGGAAAGGTATGAATCCAATTATTTTCCCTCCAGCTATGAGTAAAATAGTAGGACAGATTAGGTTCTTCAGCCTTGGTGAGGCAACTAGTTTAGGAGAAGGAAAACTGTTAAACTGCGCTTAAAAATTGACCTTGTGTCATATCCTGACCGAGCGGAGGGGTTGGGTAAATAAATATGCACACACAAGAGATGCACATGTTATAATGTTTATCATTGCTGGAAATGGACTCTGTGATACGGGTTCAAATCCTGGATGAGGCTGATTGCATTCCACATAGCACTGATATTCTTGGGAAAGGAATGAACGCAATAATTCTCCCTCCATCAATGTAAGGCTGACTGAATTCTTAAGCTTTGGTTAGGCAACCAGACTAGGAGAAGGAAAGCTTTGAATTCAAACCTGTTAAACTCCGCGTTAAAATTTACCTTGTGTTACATCCTACCTTTGTGGCAGGGTTGATAAATACATGCACATAAACACCTGCACGAGTTAAAACTTCTTGACATGTCTGAAAACATGTTACATGTACACACACACACACACACACACTACAATAGATTCCCTTGTTTAATTTAAAAACACCCCAGCACCAATATATAGCAATTGCTGTGCCGCAAACATTCTAAGCGTACATACACGCGAACACACAGAGGAAGGTAATTTGAAAACAAATTGCATACACTCACACACTCACTAAAATCGTTGCCCAGTCGGCTGTGGCTGTAAATTACACCGACTGCACCTCTGCAGAGGTGTAAGACCCACCCACCCCCAAATGTGACCCGGATATGGCACTAAACAATCTTATGCTGAGGTTTAGTGAATGCGGAGTACCCCTTCTTTGCAATCGCTCCCAGGTCAACTCAGGCCCGGGGTGGTAGAGCCTGATATGGGTCAAATAGAACTAAACTGTGTACTTATGCTAAATTGAATTGTTTGAATTAGAACTGTTCAACTAAACTGAATTTCTTGAAATAGAAATGTTTTGTCAATTAAACTGTGTACTAATGCTAAAATAGAACTGATTATTTGCATATATAATGGATTTGGCGTTAAATAACCTACAAAGGTTGATATGCCATAAAATCCAACGACCAACCAACACACTAAAATAGTCTCTCATCTTTGCTCCAAACATTCCGACTCGAACGTACAAATTTTTGCTTATCTCAAAACTTTCTAATACAAGGTACACTATTTGCTTTTTCTCACAACATTCTACATAGTTCAGTCAGAAAGGACGGGATTTGCCTCATCTGAAAGCATTTTAAATGCACACACACACATGCACACGCTGACGTAGAGTCCATCGTCATATCTCAGAACAATCAAACCCAACAATATGGTATTTGCGTTATGTTAAAAACATTCCACCACAAAAGTACAGCTTTTGCCTTACCTGAAAACATTCGACGAGCACAAGCACAAAAAGATAGTCAATTTTGGGAAAAAAATTTCAGACACAAATACCGGATATGTTAAACTTGGAACATTTTCGACAAGCAGCAACGTGAAAACATTCCTTTGTATTGTCTGAAAACATTCCAGACTCATACGAACAAAAATGTCTGTCTCTAACTGCAAAATAATTCTATACATCTATAGAAACATACATAGATGCACACTAAAAAGAACATGTTCAGTGAGTTAGCTTCTAGCTGTAATTTATTTGTAGCTAAGCAAAGAATTTTGATGCTTCATATTTTGCTAAAGAAACACAAAGAACTTCGACTTGAATAGAATGTTATATAATTGCGGAAGGATTTTTTTATATTATCATTTTTCGTTGGTTATATCTTATCATTTGGTTTGGTTAGGCTTTGAACTGTTCGGCACTTAGTGCAGGTGTTCACGCTCGCGCGCGGAGGATGTGACAATCACAAATGTCATAATAAAAACCCCAGATAGGAAATAGGACTGGGGTGTGAATGACATCATGCCCAGAAGCGATGGGCTGGGAATTTTGGTGATTTTTGAAAAAAGCAGTTAGTTTAGATTCGGGCCTGGCCGAGTCCAGTTGTGATTTACGGGATGCGCCGCGCGTTTGTTGGGCCAGTTAGTTGAGATTTTGATTCTGGGCCGAGAGTTCAGCTGGGGAGTTGACTGAAGGACGATGTAGGAATTGTCAGCATAGTAAAAATTGTGTCTCTCTCTCCTCGTGTCGAAAAACTAAAAATCAAAAAAGTTGATAAACATTTCGTACCTGAACTTCCGAGAGTCGTCAGTGTTTCGGGATCTCTTTGCATATCAATATTTTGACTATGCTACAAGAATAACAATGACGAAAAAAAAAAAAAAGCTAGAAAACTGAGATGATAAATTCTCTGTTGTACTTTTGTCTTGGATTATTTAAGGCTCTGCAATTCCATACCATAAATCCTATTTTAGAACCCCCCCACAAAAAAAAAGACTAAACAAAAAGCAAATAAACAAACGAACGAACAAAAGAACACAAAAATAATTTTTAATGATTTAATGGAAATCAGACCTGACCGATAAAATGAAACGCAGTTTCTTCCAGGCAGCGGTTGTGTCGATACTGCTATATGGATTCACTACATGGACGCTAACTAAACGGCTGGAGAAGAAACTTGACGGCAACTACACAAGAATGTTGAGAGCAATATTGAATCCAAGTACACAGTTGAGGTATTTTTAATGAGACTCTATAGAGGGTCAGAAATCGGTCTGAGAAATTCTAATAATCAGAAGAAAAAGAAACCGTTTTGAATTTTGGAAGAATTGAGAAATACTTTACAAATATGTTTTGGCATAATGGTTTTTTGAAATGTAGAGTGAATGGGAATTATGTTATTTTGATGAGATTGGAATTTCGCAAAAGCGAATTGTCATTGGAAAAGAAAGAAAAACAAATATATTGTAATTGATGACTGAGTTGTTTTGATAAGACCAACGACACCTCTAAATTATCCAAAATGACCTTTGCCCAGTCAGCTGGTGCTGTAGAATACACTGACTGCACCTCTGATAATGACACTAAACAATCTGATGGTGAGGTTCCAGCAGTGCTGGAGCTTTGGGGAATGCGGAGTACCCCTTCATTGCCATTGCTCCCAGGTCCACTCTGGCACGGAGTGGTAGCACCTGATAGGGCCCTATCTATGGGTTAAATAGAACTAACAGCATACTTATGCTAAAATGAATTGAGTAAACTGAATAGCTTGAAATAGAAACGTTTTTGACAATTAAACCGTACTTACATTTAAACTGCGTGCTTATGCTTAACTGAATTATTTCAAATAGAACTGTTTTTCGACATTATAACAGTATTTACACTTAACTGAATTATTACATATAACTGCTTGAATAGTTTGAAATGGAAATGTTTTTGACAATTAAACTGTGTACTTATGCTAAACTGAACTGTTTTCAATAGAACAGATTATTTACATAAAAATGGATTTGGCGTTGAATAACTTACAAATTGTTGATATGCCATAAAATCCAAACAAACCAAACCAAACCAAAATGACCTTTTTCTAAATTTAGGATAAAAATTCGAATATGGAATCTGTATTTCTAAACAATCCCCAATCAGCAGAAAATTGATGTTTTCTTTTGTTCCACCCTATCCTACCCTCAGTTGGCATTATATTTAAAATATAAGGTTTGTCCCAAATAGAAGTAAGACCGTGTGATGCGAAATTGACTAAAATCCCAAAACGAGACTTTTCTTTTCGCACATGTGAAGACGAGGCAGGTTGGCACTTGATCCCCAATAGAATAAATCCTCCTTCAGAGCTTTTCTCTCAGGCATAAAAGACCTGGCATATTACGTGAGGGATTAATTTAGGGCCAGACTGACCACCGCTGGCAAGGGGTTCCAAATTTCACACTATCCACACACCCACCAGGCCGCTTAACTTCCTTCCCCTAGACAATGGAAGAATATGGACCTATAGGTTTTAGTCGTAATGATATTATATTGTAGTAGTCGACAACTCCCGCTTCCCGTGTGATATTTGTAAGGAATTAATAGGACAATTCTAAGCAAGATAACATAAGGCGAATAGAAGGTGAAAAGGAAGCATGAAGTAACAACATAGACCACGTGATAACATAAAAATATATGATTCCTTTACTACAGTTATATACACTTTCAAAGTGTCAAAACATATAATAATTGGACAGTCCACGAATATAAATGTCTTTTCTTGACTTTTGTTTTTCTTCAAATTGAGAGAGAGAGAGTGGTATGCAAAGTTTGGGTATAAAGGAGAAATAGCCCAAAGTTACTAATCTTATTTTTCGACGGGGTTCCACTGGAGAATCTTTCTTCTTTCACGGGTTAATAGACTTTATGCTATTTTCAATATTGGCTTGAAGAACCTGGGGTCCCTCGTGTCTCAGATATTCTTTTGTCTTCAACCCAGAATATTGGCTATGGTTCGTCTGCCCGCTACGAACCCTGCTCAAAAACTAAACTTTCTTAATATCTATTTCCGCTGCCGGGGCGGGGGGGAGCCCCACTTCCGTTTTGGGGTCCCAGCCAATCATTTGGCTTCTCTCTCCCTCCCCTTCCGGTGTCCGGCGACCTGAGGTTACTAAGTACCAACACCTGTTGATATCCACTCTGTGACCCACATTCTCTCTTAACGGTCACTTTTTTGACGGCTACATACTGTTAATTCAAACACGAGGAGTAGTAATTTTATCTCCCTCCTCCCAGTGGGATATCACGTGACAACCGCAATAGTCCATATTAGACTCCGAGAAACAGTGCGAGGACCATATTTACCCAACCCCTCCGCTCAGGCAGGATATGACACAAGGTCAATTTTTAAGCGGAATTTAACAGGTTTAAATTCAGAGTTTTCCTTATCCTAGTTACCTCACCAATGCTGAAGAACATAGTCTGCTCTACTATTTACCCATACATGGAGGGAGAAGAATTGGATTTATACCTTTCCCAAGGGTATTAGTGCTATGTGAAACGCAATCAGTCTCGTCCAGGATTTGAACTCGTGTCGCCGTGTCCATTGCCTACGACGATAACCATTACACGGGCACCTCCAGAAACAGTGTGAGGACAGCAGTCTTTGACCTTGTACCTGACTACCCTGAGTACAAAAAGCGAAGAACGCTGACCATATTTCAACGCTGAGAAAAAGTTAAGAAGCTTGACGTTATAAGCACTTGCGAAATAGTACCAACAATTATGGAAAGCAACCAAAACTGCCATTTGAAATGGCTTTGCACCAGACTATAGATAGTGAAAGGTAGGAAAACCTAAAACCTTACTGGAGGGATTGACGGACTGTTAATACATAAACCGGTCACGGACAAACCATGCCACCTCTTGCGAATCATCTTTCAAAGACATCTTTTTTTAAAACTGAATATTGTTATTTTCGCAAGAAGCGTTTTGTTCTCTGTTTCTTGGCGTCAACTTTTAGATATATCTTTTGCTTTCTTAATTAAGCCGTTTCGTTCCTTTACTCGCTGACCAGCGACTCCAACTAGCCACTGATCTGTTGTCCCGATCTAAGAAAACACAACGTGGGCAGATAGTGAATTGGTCATGTCATCGAAAGACATAATTGACCAGTGGATTAGAAGTGGAATCACTCATCGTATTTAGTGAGAATGACTCTAGCGTTACATTTATGCTTTTATATGCATAATGCAAAGATGATAATCGTTACTAGGTTATTTCTTTCATTTTGTTGCATATTGGACTGCTGGACAAACAACGAAGGACTCGTAGATATATAAAAATGATTTTGACTTTTATTCTTCGACGGTGATGATTGTGTGTTGTAAGAATACAATCAGAGAAAGTTCACACGTATCTTTCTGCTGTGGTGGAGACCCTTTTTAAAAGGTAGTGCGACGGCCAGAAACACACACGACATGTTTGAGTGACCTGCAGGTCTCTCCCTTCACTTGAGAGACTAGCGGATCTCTTCCCTTCGCTGAAGAGACCAGCGGATCTCGCCTGCTGATCTCTACTTTCATTCCAAATTTACGGAACTTTTATTGTCTTTTCAAGTCCCATGCAGGTGTATGAACATCCTCTTCGCCTGAGGAAATTTTCTGTTTGTGGCTGGTTATCGGAACTTACATACTTCCGTTTTTTTTCGGTAATTTGTTGATCTTATCAGCGAACGGAAATATCTGTTACTCTATCCATAGGTAATAATTTTTTTTCTCTTTCCTGTGAAAGCACTTTGTTGATGTTATCTTGCGACTGAATTGAATCTGCTAAGTTCCTCGTCGTCAGCTAATCTAGTATATTAAAATTTGCACAAGACAGTAAAGTTGGGAACCCTTGTAGAGGGCTACCCGAAGGCTCTCTTTTACGTAGCTACTACAGCAAGGTCTTATTTGTCTCTGCTTCCCACCAGACAGGACTTGACACCAGGTCAATAACCAAAAGGTCGATTATAGGGGGATTTAGGGGAGGGGAAGGTCGGGCACGGTGTATGCTGGTCGTCGGCTCTCTTAATGCAATGTGGGTCTGATGAGCCTAGCTGGACATGGACCGTAATGTGGGTCCAGGCACGGATGCCTTGATTATAGCTTAAACTGGAGAACGGGGTCTAATGCTATATTTGCTGGTCAATGACCTTTGCGTTCCCATCCAGTCAAAGGACAGAGAGGCAGGCAAGGTGTAAGAGAGGACACTACTCCTTTCCCAGGATTGCCCCACTTTACCCGTGATACGTAAGTAAGTGTTAAGCAAGGAGGCATCAAGTACTATTTTTGAGTCTTGTGTATGACTTGACCTGGGATTGAACCCAGATCTTCCGGGCCATAGGCAAACACTTTAACCATTATGTTAACGCCCGGTATACACGTGCCAATACATTTACTTTATTATCAACAACTTCCGGGTAATGAAACCGAATATTATATTTGTCGGAGACACTGCAACTAATTTAATTTCAGTATACATATTTGCTTATAATTAGGTATGTATCTATCTCGAATGGAGGATCAGTTACTAAATAACTTGATCATTTCTCTTTGAGTATTCATGTTCGGTCATAAGGAAGTCAGACCTGACCGATAAAATAAAACACGGTTTCTGCCAATCAGCGATCGTGTCGATACAGCTATATGGATGCACTACATGGACGCAAACTAGATGTATTGAGAAACGAACTTGACAGCAACTACACAAGAATGCTGCGAGCAATATTGAATAAGTCCTGGGAACAACACCCTCCAACGCTGCAGCTGTACGGCCACCAAGCACGCATCACGAAAACAAAGTTAGACAACCTAACATGCAGGACACTGCTGGAGAAGTAGGGATAAGCTCATAAGTGATATACTCCTATGGACCCCTTCACATAGCTGAGCGAAAGCAGGACGACGAGCTCGAACCTACATATAGTAGCTCTGTGAGGATACGGGGTGTAGTCCTGAGGACCAGCCGGAAGCGAGGAACGACAGGGAGGGGTGGCGAGAGATAATTAAATAGAAAGAAGAAAGAGACGAATATAGAGAATTAGTAAAAATTGAAAGGTTAAAAAGGATAAATGAAATATTCTAATTATGTAAAAATCTAAAACGAGGCTTTATTGACGGTAATAAAAACAAAAGTAAGCGTTTATTTTATTTAGCAATTTACTGCCAGAAGAATTGTTTTAAAAGATGATAAATAAAATATTCTTATTTCCCGTTTTTTAAGTGCTCAATCGGCTGGGGCTGTAGAATACACTGACTGCACCTCTGCAGAGGGGTAAGACCTCCCCACCCTAACGAGTGTCCTGGATATAACACTAAACAATCTGATGGTGAGGTTCCAGCAGTGTTGGAGCTTTGGGGAATGCGGAGTACTCCTTCATTGCCATTGCTCCCAGGTCCACTCTGGCCCGGAGTGGTTGCACCTGATAGGGCCCTATCCATGGGTTAAATAGAACTAACAGCATACTTATGCTAAAGTGAATTGTTTGATTAAACTGAATAGCTTGAAATAGAAATGTTTTTGACAAATAAACCGTACTTACATTTAAACTGCATGCTTATGCTTAACTTATGCGTGCTTATGCTTAACTGAATTATTTGAAATAGAACTGTTTTTCGACATTAAAGCTGTATTTAAACTTGACTGAATACTTACATATAGCTGCTTGAATAGTTTGAAATAGAAATGTTTTTGACAATTAAACTGTGTACATATGCTAAACTAAATTGCTTTAAATAGAACAGATTATTTACATAAAAATTGATTTGGCCTTAAATAACCCACAAGGGTTGATATGCCATAAAACCCAACAAAACAAACCAGGGTTGTACAAAACAATATGACTAATTAAAACTGATTAATCATGTGCAAACAAGTGAAATCCTGCTTATAGAAAATTTTACCTACTAAGTATTCATTGCTAAAAGGTACACACATATAGACAGAATTGGACGTTAAACAACCAACCAACCAACCGTTTTTTAATGTTTTTTATTGATCATTTCTCATTAACTGTTGGAACCCTAAACCTCCCATGGCCGTGGGATCCCTCTTCTGGATTCCTGACTGACAAATAGCTGAAAATGTAAAATGTTATCTGATCATCAGATTTCAATGGGAATAACGACGTAGAAATGTGAATTTTCCGGTCGAGTTTATGTAAATCTAGGTAGGGGCACAAATTCGGCCCAAATGCTCTGGGTCATAGCTTAAATATAAAGTTACATCTTATTCAAAATAGTGTGACCAAAGAAAAGTGATTCAGAAATGAGACCCACAAGCCATCATCCAGGACCTCCCCAAAGAAATGTTCTTGGTTGAGATAAAATTACTGGTCACTTGGATTCTGAGTGTTAGATGGTTTTAAAGGAGACATCTTATATTTAATTGGTGGTTAAACTAGTTATAATTCACCCCTATAATGCTCATATATGTACTCATTTGTTTTTTAGTAGTTAAAAGTTGTGTTTGGTTTGTTGGGTTTTATGGCATATCAACCTTAGTAGGTTATTTAACACCAAATCCAGTTTAGCATAAGTACACAATTTAATTGTCAGAAACATTTCTATTTCAAAACTATTCAAGCAGTTATATGTAACAAGTGTAAATACAGTTTTAATGTCGAAAAACAGTTCTATTTCAAATAATTCAGTTAAGCATAAGCACGTCGTTTAAATGTAAGTACGGTTTATTTTTCAAAAACATTTCTATTTCAAGCTATTCAGTTTACTCAAACAATTCAGTTTAGCATAAGTATGCCGTTAGTTCTATTTAACCCATAGATAGGACCCTTATCAGTGCTATCTCTCCGAGCCAGAGTTGACCTGGGAGTGATGGCAATGAAGGGATGCTCTGCATTCCTCAAGCCTCCAGCATTGTTGGAACCTCACCATCAGATTGTTTAGTGTTATACCAGGTCACTCGTTTGGGGGGGGTTCTTACCCCTCTGCAGAGAAGCAGTCGGTGTATTATACAGCCCCAGCCGACTGGGCAAAGTAGTTAAAAGGCTTTTCAGTCAAATGTGATGGTTCGAAAACTAGTTTCGAAAACTACTGCTTTCAAGTTAGATTTTCACGCCTTTATTTGTTTGTGCATGATTAACAGTTTAGTTATTTGGGTTCAATTAATAAAGTTGGTTGGTTGGTTGGGTTTCATGGCATATGAACCTTTGTAGGTTATCTAACGCTAAATATTTCTTATATGAATAATCAGTTCTATTTAAAACAGTTCAGTTTAGCATAAGTACACTGTTTAATTGTCAAAAACATTTCTATTTCAAATTATTCAGTTTATTCAAGCAGTTATATATAACAATTCCGTTTAACGTAAGTACAGATTTTGCTTACGCACAGTTAAATGTAAAAACAGTTCTATGTTAAACAATTCAGTTTAGTGTCATATCAGGACACTCGTTCGGGTGGGTCTTACCCCTTTGCAGAGGTGCAGTCGGTGTATTCTACAGTCCCAGCCAACAGGGCAAAACTACTTGAGAGCTTTCTCAGTAACCTTTAGAGAATGCCTCAAGTACTGTATCTGGCAAAAATAATTCACTGGTGCAGGTTTTTGATTCATCACTGAATAGCACTTTCATCCAATTGTCCACACACCACTGACCTCATTTTTTGGGGTTGTGTCGTTGTGCTGGTTATCGTTTAGCTTTTCTGTGTGTTAATCATAATTCCTTTTCCACAGTCAGCTGGGGATGTAGAATACACCGACTGCTTCTCTGCAGAGGAGTAAGACTCCTCCAACGAGCGTCCTGTACATGACACTAAACAATATAATGGTGAGGTTCCCGTAATGGGGAATGCAGAGTACTCCTTCATTGCCATCACTCTCAGGTCCACTCCGCCCCTGAGTAGTAGCAACTGATAGGGTCCTATCTATGGGTCAAATAGGACTAAATTATTTTCTGATGCTAATATGAATTGTTTGAAATAGAACTGTTTTGACATTTAACTGAACTGTTTTGACATTTAAGCGTTTGTAAACAAAAACTATATTTATATTAAAATGGATTTTTTGAAATTTAATTCGGCGTTAAATGATCCGAAAAGGGTGGATATGCCGTAAAATAAAACCAACAACCAACCAATCACCATTTATTCAACCAATTTCTTACTATTTCTGACCCATGCATTAACTTATGTTTTAACCCATTTGCTTGGGTTTTTTTCATTTGTTTACTTGTACATTTTTATTACCAAAGTGTATTTCTTTGGGGTTTTTTCCTACCCAAACGCACTGAAGTATTTCGTAGTAGAATAATATGCTTTCCTTGTTTAAACATCCCATTTCTCCAGCTAACAGAAAACGACCAACATCTTTCGCCACACTCCACTGGATTGCCTTTTTGAAAGAGTTTTACGATATTTTCTTTTGTTCTAATTGAAAGTTCTTTTGTTGACGCCATGTTTCCTTTCAATTAGATAGACCTTGAGGTATTGTAATAACTCCCTTTTTACTGTGGATCGATTTGCATATCAAGGCTTCCGATGGTATTTTTTAGGAATGTAAATTACAAGATAATTCCATAACTCTTCCCTCAAAATTAAGTTAGAGAAAAACGTTTTCTTATGCATAGATTGAAAAGAAATGGTACTATTTATTTGAAATATATAATCAAGATTGTTTTAGGTAGATTTTATGAAGCCAGAATATTCAACTAATAAAGAAAAATTGTTTTGCATCTTATCAGTTTTTAATTTTTTTATTGGTAAAAAAGTGAACATTTTTAAGTGTACTGATTCCATATATATCAGGAGTAGTACAAAAATTGATACATTAAGCTGATGTTATTTTCTGTAATTTACTAAATTTATTTTATTCTAACACTGAATCATAGATACAGAACTCACGAGGAATATTCTATGATGATGTAATCAAAACTAAATAGACAATGCCCCACTTTGAGAGGTTGAAATGAAATAGAGGAAGTCAATGGTGAAAGATAAAAGGTGTTTCATCGAAGTATAAGTTTGTGGCTTCATTTCGTTTGCTTGTGTTTAATGTCATATCAAACTTTGTGAGTTATTTAATACCAAATCCTATATATATATATATATATATATATATACTCATGCCAGCACATGATACAACGAAACAGTTTGTGGATGACAATATATACGGGGGGTGTCCACGTGGTGTAATGGTTAAAGCGATGGAATGCGTAATCGTCGCCCTATTACGTTCACTTTCTGACAAATACCTTTGGGAAAGGTATGAACCTCCTAATCCTCCCAGCTATGGGTTAAGTAGTACCACCAATGTTCTTCTAGGAGAATAGCTTTGGCATTAAATAACCTAAAAAGAGTTGATATGCCATTAAACAAAGAAACCAAACCAAGAAACCTAACAATATATACGCTCCCCCAAGGGGGTTGAGAACTCTAGCTAAGGAAATTACGGCTCCCACTCGCATAATGCAAAGCTCTTCGAACGAATTGAGCACTCTGGTACCCGGTAAGGTATAAATGTAAACAAACGAAAGCTACTACTAAATGCCTTATAATTCCCGAGCTGATGTGGTTCGCCAGTTGGCTGAGCGGTATGATACGAATTCTAACGTAAAGTTGGGTGGGTTTCGATCCCAGCTTCAAGTCTTCTACGTGTGAAGAGTTATGATACAACGAAACAGTCATTCTGGGGATGACTATATATATATATATATATATGTACATATACATATATCAGATGCAATTTAGCATCATATCCAGGAGACACTTTTCGAGAGAAAGCTTCATACTCTGCTGGCCAAGATACAGTCAGCGTACTCTAAACTTCGCCGACAGAGCATTTTTATAAGAAATAACCCCCTCATATATATATATATATATATATATATATATATATATATATATATATATATAACTTGTAAATGAATAGTTTATTATTTACAATTTTAAACGCGATAGAGCTCATTTGTGTGCACACCATTAAAAGATTTCAGGTATTGCTATTTATTGTTGACATGCAGTTACATGGTTTAAAATATAGCTATTTAATACTAAAAATTAGATTAAATATTAACCATTGGTTTGTTTGTTCTCATTCAAATGGTTTCTTGTATAAATCTCAAAAGGTTATAGCTGTATTTGCTCACAGTTATATGTTTTTTAAGTATTCATATTTAACACTAATAATTCTATATAATATCTATCATGGTTTTAAGTTTTGCTGTTAATACTGATAAAAATAAAGTGGGTGACCTAATTTGAGCGTTACCCGAAGTCTCTCTTTTCAATAGCTACTACACCAAGTGTTATATAGTCATCTACATCATCATTCAGCATCACAACGACACAACCTCAAAGACAGACGCATGAATAAACGACGCATGATAAAGACGCATGAAGGATGACGCAGGAAGACTTCTTTAGAAAAATATTGCAAGGTTCGAAAGAGTTGTTCAAGGTTTGCATGTGAGAGGGTGCTGGAGACCGAACATAAACTTCATATTCTGACCCCACTGTTATGACCGTCACGTTGTGTCTTTCTTGTTCTCCTGATGCTGGGGTCAACTCCATCGGGGGTTTCCCGAGGGCCCCCTCGGTCGGGTGTGGCCTTCCTTGCCACATCTGGTCTCTAACTCTCTGGAAGTCTGCTGGCAACTGCTTTGGCACCCCGAACTCAACTGAGTTAAATAATAATTCAACGCCCACACGATCTCCCACTGTATCTTTGAAATCGGATGTTTAATCGTCATCAAGCGGAAATAACTGTCATGCAGTTCAGAGGTTACTTTCTTCCGATGCATCACTGTAGTGGCACAATGAGACCTTCACCTTGTCCCATATCATAAGCCTTAATCCGCCCACGCGATCTCTTTCGATTACTGGCCATTGGAATGTGTCACTTCCTTCCGGTGAATCAACTTGGAATGGCATTTTTGGGCCGGGGCGAGGGTCAAAATATAACACAAGGTGTAGGGGAAGGCGTTACTCCATACCCTAGATTGCTCCACTTTACTCTTGGTCCTTACCTTATAATTCTGAGTGTTAAGCAAGGCGGCATCAAGTACCCTTTTTTGAGTCTTTCGTATGACTCGACCAGGGATTGAACCCTGATCTCCCGGATCATCGTTGAACACTCTACTCATTAAATTACTCATCTGTTTGCGCACAGTTGAATAGTTTCAAGTATCGTTCTGTATTTTTTGTACTCAGTCAAATAGTTTTAAATATTATTATTTAACACAAATAATTCTATTTAGTACCACGTAAAAGAACTTTTCAGTCTTTTATTAGGTATTATTATTATTAATATTTAATAATAATCCCTAGAAAAAGATTGACCAGTTATTTTTGTCACATTGCTGGGACCCTAACATGTACTACCATTCTGGTCAGAGTGGAACAGGGGGTAATGATAAAGAAGGTATACTTTATGATAAAGTCGTAATCCCTTTCTAATACCAAAGAACCAAGTACCCAGCTCAGTGACCGACAATAAGGGTTCAATCACGGGAGCTCTTGCAGTGAGTTTGATCTAGTCTTGTCAGTGACTGACAAGACTAGATTTTTTTTTGGAAAAGGGTTAATCATTTAGTGAGCTCCGAGCTGCGACTAGTAATGACTTTTATTCTAGGGCAACCAAATCAGCTTCTTCCATTGGAGGTGAGCAACGATATTATCAACATTTACTCTTTCTTTCATCGACACGACAATATCGCTTCCCGTTTTTTCCTTGTTTTGAGACCACTCCAAGCGGGGGTTATAACATTGATAAAGAAATTAAGTGGTATTTTTCTGTGACCACGTGTCTGATGTTTTTTTCCCTTTTTTCCTAATGTGAACTCGTCATCGTCGCTTCATTTTATCTTCGTCTACGACAATTTTTTTTCAGACCCCGCAAAACCGTAGGAGTATTTAGGC
>OY757925.1:15846310-15886310 GCA_963585895.1 Sepioteuthis lessoniana
CTGTGTCACGGATAGCATGTGATCGAAATAGTTGAAATTGCGTTTGATACCTGCTGTGTCAAGTAGTATCATGGTAATTAGTGCGCTTACACATTGTGCATTGCCTCACTCTGTATTTTATTAAAAATTTTTTTAGATAATCGTGCAATGTTGTCTGATTCACGAACTTATGTTTTACAAATTGAAGAAACAACTAAAAACATTTTTTGTTTAACGGCATATCAGCCCCTTTGTAAATTATGTAATGCCAAATCCACTTTTATACAAATAATCAGTTCAATTTCAAACAAGTCAGTTTAGCATGAGTACACAGTTTAATTGTAAAAACATTTCTAATTCAAAAAATTCAGTTTAGCATAAGTACAGTTTCAATGTAAAAACAGTTCCATTTCAGACAATTAAGTTTAGCATGAGTACGAAGTTTAAATATAAGTATGCACTTTAATCGTCAAAACCACTTCTATTTCAAACTATTCAGTTCAGTCAAACTGTTCTAATTCAAACAATTGTTTGGCAGAAGTACACAGTTTAGTCCTATTAACCTATAGACAGAAACCTATCAGGTGTTAACACTCCAGTCTCGAGTGTAACTAGGAGCGATGGCAATGTAGGGTCCCTCCGCATTCCCCAAAGCTCCTGCATCACTGGAACCTTACCATCAGATTTCTTAGTGACATATCCAGTACATTCTTTAGGGCGGGTCTTAACCCTCTGCAGAGATGCAGTCGGTGTATTCTCTAGCCCCAGCCGACTGGGCAATTGTTATGCAAAAGGTGAACGTATGGCTGATTACACGAGTGTAACAAGATGATTGAATACATTTCGCTTGTGTTTCAAGAATATCACTTATCGGGCAAGGTTAGGTAGGACTTAAATCATCGATTCCGAGGCCGTGGTACGAGAGATAGAGGAAAATCCGGCAAGTAACAATCGGAGAGTATTAGCATCTTTTTTCATTTTGAAAATTAAGAAATTTATCAAATACAGAAAAAGTTATTATTAGCTGAATATTTTTGTTCATATATAAATATATATATATAAGTGAATTCGATTGGCCGAGCACGGCTAGGACAAACTGACGGTACGGTCTGTTAGTGCCAGATTCACTCTTTGCTAAGGACAAGTTACTTTAATATGTTTGGTTTGGTTTGTTTTCGTTTTACGGCATATCAACCCCCCCCAGTCATTCAATGCAAAATCAATTTTTTTTAAAAGTTGGGTAACGGAAAGATTTGTTTTGTTGGGACTTATTAGTAGGGAAACAGTTTGTTGAACAAAAAAATCTGGTTTTACTTTAGTAAATAGGATTTTTTGGAACAGCTTATGGAAAGTGTCTGATTTTGTTAAAGTTTTTTTTAGATAAACAGTTTTTTGAGAAATTTGGTCTTGTTGAAATTTCTTTTAGATTTTTCCGTATATATTTATCTCTTTTACGAATGACTTTACTTTTGTTTTAATATTTTGAAAGAGATATAATATAATGGCCGAAGGATTTCGTTTTATATATCTTGGCTTTCGGTTTAGTTAGGCTGAGAACCTTTCGCTTAGCGCATGGGTTATTTAGGTGCAACATGAGCGCAGGTGTTCACGCGCGTGCGGGTAGGATGTATCATTCACAGATGTCTCAATAAAAATCCCAGATAGGGAATGAGACCAGGGACGTGAGTGACGTCACTCACCGGAATCGTGGGCTGAGATTTGAGAAAAGTCCGTTAGTTGAGTCTTGCCGTCCGAAGAAGAAGGGTTACTTTCACTTGCTCGCCGAGGCCTTGTGGCGGGTTCCACATGTAGTTTCGGGCAGATGGAAAAGTCAGTATAGAAAGATGGTATCTCTCTCCTTATGTTGAAAAACCTCTAAACTCAAAGGTAATAAAAAGTTTCGTACCTGAACTAAGAAGTCGTCAAGTGTTTTTCGTGTTTCGGGATTCCTATTTTATATATATATGTGTGCTTTATGGACATTATGAACGTTTTACGTACCGGTATGGGTATGTCTATTTCACGTAGCCATATAATGTCTATGTTACACAGCTACTTCATGTCGTTTGCACTATAAAAGGTTTCTCTTATACGGCCCAGGTCGTTATATTCAATGCGAATGTGTTGTACAGTGTATTTGGTCAGACATGGCATGTTGGTTGTTGCTTTGCTTTAAGTAATTAAGAAGGTATTGTCCTTTTATGACCAATACGAAGTTTGGACAAGATGCCTTCTTCATTTCGGTTATTTCTGTAGCCTTGTTTCTATTCCCTCAATGTTGGTACTTGAATATTAAAAAAATTCAAATATCGTCATATAATCTATTCTGAAGTTTTATCTTCACAGCCGTTGCAAAAGTATTTACAGCTGCTGAAATGTGTTCCACGTCACCAAAATATTGCAAAACTTTTGACTCACTCAAGAAATTGGCTATGCTATACTTTCTATAACATCTTCATGATATCATTTATCAGAGATATATATTCTGCCAAAAAGTGTCAGAAATAATCGGCAAATTTCGATAATGTATTTATATTACCGCTACCCAGGGGAAATGGACGTGTTATGACGTCATATGACGCCAAGGGGTTCAACACGGTAAGACAATTGGCAGGAAGACAATGCGCAAAGAAGAATTTAATCTACTCAAAATTCTCTGCTAAAAACGCTGTTGCTACTTAATTACGATGTATCGTTTTTATAATTGAACGTTGCAGAATTCTGTCGATTCTTCGTCAAGGGAACAAAATACCTCCAGCTGCTATTGTTTTATATTCAGACGAATTATTTTTTTTTGTTTGTTTGTTTGTTTTTGTTTTTATTTTTTTTAAGCGATGAAAGGTTGGGCAAATTTGGAAACGCGTGTTGAAAACAAATGATGAATATGTACATTGGGTGCCAAAATGAGACCAGCAGTTCGAAATATATCAAATTTATGAGAGTTTAATACATAATCATCTGTTTTATAGAGCCAGGTGTAGGAAAAGTGTGTAGACACAACACGCACGATACCTAACCTAAGTTCTTATTTATTCAGATCGTTGTATATGTTAGCCCAAGCGGCTGGAGCTGTAGAATACACCAACAACATCTCTGCAGTGGGGTAAGACCCCGCTCAACGAGTGACCGGTATATGACATTAAATTATCTAGTGGCGAGAATCTAGTCTTGGATTTAGGAGTGTAGATTACCCCTTCATTGACATTGCTCCGAGGTTCACTTTGAAGTGGTAGACCAATATTACTACCACCAAACACAAATAACATAACACTCTACGACAAACTAACCAAGTTAGGAATTTCAATCATACACACCCCGTCACAAACTATTAAAAACCTCACAAACACCACAAAACAGACCAACAATGAAACAACTTCTCACGTAGGCATATACTCTATCCCATGCAGCGACTGCAACAAACATTACATTGGCGAAACCCAACGCAATATAGAGAAAAGAATTTACGTACACAAACGATCAGTTACAACAAATGACGATCGAAATGCCCTTTTCTCCCACATGTTAGAGCTCAAACACGTATTCGATTTTTTCAAACCAACCTAATGAAACCAATATGCTGCAAAATGCCCCGAAGACTACTAGAATCTGCGGTCATCTTGAAAATAAACCATGTAAAACAACGTCCATGTTTTTGCCAAATCTCACCACACCGGGCGAACATCTTACTGAACGAAAACAAAATCAAAAAAGAAAACGGATAGGAGAATAATTTTTTTTTCCTTCTGTGCCACCATACCTTCGAACATCCTTTTTGATTTGGTTTAGTTTCCTTGTTTAATGGCATATCAACCTTTGTAGGTTATTTAACGCCAAAGCTATTCTCCTAGAAGAACGGTAGTGGCACTATATAACCCATAGCTGGGAGGATAAGGGGGTTCATACGTTTCCCAAGGGTATTTGCCCAAAAGTGAACGTAATAGCACGACTGGAGTACGAACTCGCTTACTACTATTCCGCAGTCCATCGCTTTAACCATTACACCACGAGGATACCTCAATCCTTTTTGTTTTTCTTGATCCTTCAACTCTTAGCACTTCTCCACCCCAAATACAACCTAGACACCACAATATACATACTTTTCTGTTACATCACAGTATAATTAATATCTTTTTCATGAAAAGTAATGCCAAAAGTCCCTTTTATACAAATCATTCCCTACTTCTTATTCATCAACTCCCTAAAATCTACCTCCACTTTCAAACAAAATTTTTTAATGAAACTTGATACATTTGACTTTAAATCCCTTCCAACTTTTCCTGCAACAACTAGACCCCCTCCACTCCCCTCACATGCTTTTAAATAGAAAATCTCCAAAAAGTATTAATCTTGAAGAAGTTCGTGAAGATGAAATAAAGCCCAGGCAAAATATCACATATGTAAATATGAGTTAAGTGGTTGATTTATCTAACTTTTCACACATTTCTAATATGTATATATATATATGGATAAAGAGGATTTGGCATTAAATAACCTTAACGGGTTGATATGTCATAAAACCCAACGAAATAAAATCATATAAAACAATGATGTGCCATAAAACCCAACTTAACTAAATCGTATACATTCAATATATATGAATTAAAGGAAATTTGGCATTACATAACCTACACTAGTTGATATGCCATCTAAGCCAACTAAACCAAAATTCAGTAAGTTATTGCTATACATCTTATAAGATAACTGACCAATTTTTATGATTTCAGGTTCAAATGAACAGCTACAGCGGTAATTGGAATAGACCCTATTAGAGCCTGATTGTCACAGCCGGTGAATTTCAAAAAGGCAATCTGGACGTGAGGACACTTTAGAAGAACGATATGCAATAAAATTCTGTCTTAAACTTGGAAGAAATGCCACAGAAATGCCCATGGAATGCTTCAGATTGCTTTTGGAGCATCCTGCATGAATCGAGCATACGTTTTTGAGTGACATGAGAGATTCAAAGAAGGAAATGAGTCTGTGAGGGATGGTGAGAGGTGTAGGAGGAGTAAAGAAGTCAAAACAACAGAGTTGATTGGCCAAATAAAGAATTTCATGGATAAGGACCGTCGTTTGTAAATAGAGACAATAAGTGCACAGTTTGATATCAGTGTGGGAACTGTACACAAAATTTATCACGAGGAACTGAAGATGCGGAAGATTTGCGCGAAGTTTGTTCCAATGTTGCTCAGCGAAGATCAGAAAGAAAGACGTTGTCATGAAAGGAGGGAGATGGTCGAGCTGATGAATTCAGATCCCGTGGTTCTTGATGCTCTGGTGACCTGCGATGAAAACTGCGATGCACTAAGTTCCCACTGGACAGACAGTCAACAAGGAATACAATGTTGAGGTTTTAAGGGAGTTCAGGAAGAGATTCCGTCCGAAGAAGCCAGCACTCTTGGGTCAGTGGCATTTCCAGCAGGACTATGCACCAGTCCACAACTCCATCGTTGTCACAGACTATTTGACCAAGATGGGCATCAGGACCTTGCCCCCTGTGACTTTTGGTTATTCTGTAAGGTCAGAGGCTGTCGTTATGAGACAATTGAGGAGATAAAAGAGGCTGTGACGAAGGTCATTGACACGCTCACACAAGAGGACTTCCATGGGGCGTTCCAGAAGTTGTTGGAACGGTAAAATGAGTGCCTTGCAGCCGGAGGAGATTACTTGGAAAGGGACTTGAGTTTCGTGTGTGTACTATCAATAAAATTGCCCATACAAAAAAAGTCTGGAAACGTATTTAATGATCCTTGTATATATACATAGCCGATAGGGTATAAAAATGTAAACAAACGGACGCTGCTGCTGCTGTTGATAGATAATACCTTAAAAATTCCCTTAGCAAACGTGATACGCTTGTTGGGCGAGCGGTCTGAGACTAAGTCTAACGTTCCATTGGACGGGTTTCGATCCTGGCTTCGAGCGTCCTCCGTGTCTAGCGACACTGAAGAATTCTGATAAAACGAAACAGTCTGTCTGTGGTTGACTATATATATATATATATATGTGTGTCTGTGTGTATGAAGAAGATTTGGCGTTGAATAACGTACAATAGTTGATATGCTATAAAACCAAACCCAACGACCACTAAGTTGAAGTTTTTTAAGATAGCAAGAACACATATATAACTGTGGAAGTACATTTCTGGGTAAAATAGAATGTGGAAACCTTGGCTAAGTCTGTAACACTATGTAGGTGGTCCGCCAAGCAGACGATTCCTTTGTCTGTTTTGGCGCGAAACCAGACAAAAGATTTTGGACCAGCGATCTCGACGTGACCGAAAGTGGTGAGGGGACGCCAGTCAGAGAGTGAGACAAAGGGACTGAGAAATGGGCAGTTGGCGAAGGGTGACGCGAGTGACGAGTCGACACAGGACAGCAGAGAGACCAGTCGGTATAAGATAGGGTCCAGCCACAGTGAGGAAGACCGGTCAGGATAGGTTGGTATTCCTAGTAGCGTTGTAGAATTTTCACTAGTATCTACGCTAGCGGTAGTCTACATATGTACACAGGAAATGCATTGTTGCATAACTCCCTTTTTGCACTTGAGTTAACCCCAAGTGTTTTTTCGTTTGTTCTTTTTTTCTCCTGTTCCCTCGATTGTATTTGATGTAGCGGTAAAGAAGTGTGCGTTACCCCTATCGGAACCACTAGTTGTTCACCGGCCGTAAAGAAGTGAAATGGTTTGAAGAGTTGATATAACGTGTGGGGCGAAGGGGAACGTCACAAGTTGTCGCATATACAGCACTCAGTATACTGTGAAATATCTATACACACTATTTCTCTTAATAATTACCATACGTATCGACAGATGATGCATGTTTTCCTTAAGCAGAATAGACAGTGTGTAATAAATAATAAACACATTGGATAAACCGTCGTAAATCATTACCAATAATGACTAATATTTTGTTGGTCAGAGTATTATATATAAGCTTGATGTCTGATTAAAGTTATTCTTGAATCTCCAAGATTCTCGTTATAAATGCTGTCCGTGATGATTTAGGTGCTTCTAATTAGGCAAGAATGAATGATTCTAATTAACATTTCCGTGTTATCTCCGTTAGATGGAGAATTTTAATTTTAATCAAAAATAATTAGTTTGATAGAGAATTTTAATTTTAATTTTAATTAGAGTTCAATTGAAACAATGACTGCACAAGAATAATAGAAGTTGATCAGAAAATTGATTTATTTCCCAAGCTTGGGTATTTATTTAACTTGAGCAAGATAATGAGGCTGGGATTTTTATCTGATATCGTTCATCATCACCATCAGGATCATCATCAAAACATGAATATCTGAAGATAATTTTTTCAAGAAATTCCTGATATGGGGCTGCGTTGTATTTGAATAACCAAGTGAGAGGACACTTACAACCTCAACAATCAATGCACACGTTCTATGAAATTCTGGTTGCATGGGTGGTCGTTTGGGTTTTATCACACATCAACCGTTGTTGGTTATTTAATGACAAATCCAGTTTCATATAAATAATCAGTTCTATTTCAATTCAATTTAGCATAAGTACGCAGTTTAAATGAAGTACACAGTTTAATCGTCAAAAACATTTCTGTTTCAAGCAATTCAGTTTAGTCAAACAGTTCTGATTCAAACAATTCAGTTTAGTATAAGTATATATTTTGTTTACACACACTCTTAAACGTCAAAGAGTTCTATTTCAAGTAGTTCAGTTCAGCATATGTACGTGGCTTAACTGTCAAAAACAGTTCTATCTCAAGTAATTCCGTTTAGCATAAGTACTCATTTTAGTTCTATTCGACCCATAGATTTGACACCATCAGGTACTCCCAGTCTGATCCAGAATGAACCTGGGAGCGATGGCAATGAAGGGGTATCGCGCATTCCCAAAAGCTACAGCATTACGGGAACCTTACCATCAGATTGTTTAGTGTCATATCCAGGACAATCATTGTGGAGACCTTACCCCTCTGCAGTGATGCAGTCGGTGTGTTTTACAGCCCCAGCCGACTGGGCAAGAAATCCTGGATAATTTTCTCTTTTCTAATAGATTATTGGTTTGGTGATGACGATGATATTTTAAAAACAATTATACAGCTTGTCATTGAGTAATGGGGGTTAAAGATTTTCTTTTGGAATTTAATATAAGATTAATGATGTGGTCAGTGAAAAGTTCGAAAAATACAACCGAGAATTTGTTGTGGAAATTTAAAAGAAAATGATCCATGAGAAAGCTCCGAGCACTAAGGAAGATCTACTAATTGCTCGTCGGTAAAGCTGGGACAACTTTGATTAAAAAATATTCCATCAGATTAGTGAAATCAAGGTTGAATGAATTGAGGATGTCATAAAGAGTCGAGGAGAGGTCATCGTCATCATCATGTCGTGCCGCCAGCACGGATATCTCTGACCCTCTCTCGCCACTTCTCCTCATCGTTCATCACCTCTGGGAAATCTTCAAGGGTACATCCCCTTATCCTCACTTAGCTGCGGTATATATGTTCGAGCTGGTCGTCCTGCTTTTACCCGGTCATATGTAGGGGTCCATAGGAGTACATCACTTATGAGCTCGTCCCTGCTTCTCCAGCAGTGTCCTGCATGTCTGGTTCGTCTAGCTTGGATAGTTTTCATGAGGGGGGGCAGGTGGCCGTATAGTTGGTGCTTACTGGGGTGTTGCCGCCAGGACTTGTTCAATATTGCTCGCAGCATTCTTGTGTAATTGCTGTCTATCTTCTTTTCCAGCCGTTTAGTTAGCGTCCAAGTAGTGCATCCATACAAGCAGTATCGATACGACCGCTGCCTGGAAGAAACTGCGTTTCATTTTATTGGTCAGGTCCGATTTGCATATGATCGATAGAGTATCGATAGCTGTCCATGCCATCGTTAGCCGCGTGTTGATGTCCTTTTCGGTTGATTCGACGCTGCTTCCTAGGTAGCGTTTCTTGTAAATACACCAAAGCTGAATCCCTGCTGCATAGACTGAAGTAGGCAGCAGGTGGCATTGGTCTCCACGTGAATGGAGTACATTTGTTTTCATCAAGAATAAGCCATGTTCACTCTAGATAGTGGTCCTCTAAAATTAGTTGACAAGTTTACGTACCTCTAGAGCAGCGTCTCATCATCTGAAAGTGATGTCAATTTGCAACTAGCGAATACGTGGAATGTTATCGATAAGCTATCAATCATGTGGAAGTCTGATTAATCCGATTAAATAAAACGAAATTTCTTCCATGCTGTGTCAATACTACGGTACGAATAGTCCACATGGACGCTGATAAAAAAGAAGCTAGACGGGAACTGCACATGAATCCTACAAGCTTTACCGAACAAATTCAAGAATCAAGACATCACGAAACACCAGATGTACAGCCATTTACCTCCCATCTCTAAAACCATCCAAGTAAGAGCGAACAAGACATGTGAAACACTGCAAGAGAAGCAAGGAAGGACTCATAAGTGACGTTTTTCAATGGGCATGGAGGGTTAGTCGACTAACAAGAACTTATTTATATCAGCTCTATGCGGACATAGGATATAGTTTCGAAGACCTACGGGTGCGATGGAGGCTAGTAACTAGCAGAGGGAGCGAGCGAGCGAGAGAGAGAGAGAGAGAGAGAGAGAGTCAGGGAAATCTGTGCTAGCTGCGTGACTTGATATTGATAGCCTAATGAAAGCTACCTAACCCATATCTCCTTTTAGTTTCCTTGTTTTTATTGAATATCAACCACCGTGGGTTATCTAATGCAAAATCCATCCTTGTATTTACTTAATCATATTCTACGCCCAAACAGTATACGATATATGGTCAGTTTTTTTCAGCGGATTTCAACTCATTCCGTATTTTCCTTCTCTTATATCGTTTGCCATACCAAGATTAAAGATTACAGTATGTCCTATGATTCACCCATAGCTAGAAAGAAAATAATTCCATGCTTGAAGACGAACCCTAATTGTGTTATTTCACCCATAGCTTGGGCTTTAAGAGAGGTTTAACCCACATCGACAAATTTCTCAGATGTATCAGTACATATCACAGCTTAAACAACCTCGTAATAAAATAGTTAAAGCACTGGACTGCAAAGCGAGTTCCATCTCTTGTCGTGCTATTACGTTCACTTTGGAGCAAAAACCCCTTGGGAAAAGTATGTACCCCTTATCATCCCAGTTGCAGGTTGAATAATGTCAATACTGTCCTAGAAGGATGGCTTTGGCATTAGATAATACACGAAGGTTGATATACCATTAAATAAAGAAACAATCATTGCAAAATCTAAAAGGCTACGAATGTAGTCCTGTTCAAAAATCAGATAATTGTGTTATTTAACCCATAGCTTGGGCTTTAAGAGAGGTTTAACCCACATTAAAAAAATTCTCAGATGTATCAGTACAGCTGTCTATACACAACCTCGTAGTGTAATAGTTAAAGCACTGGACTGCAAAGCGAGTTCCATCTCCAGTCGTGCTATTGTATATAATGTAGATTCATAAGAATTCAGTGATTATGAACTCAACTTACGTTAATATTTACTATTTTCACAGGTTTTCAGCCGGGAATCTGTATTTTTAACATAACATTTCGCTTTCATTTTTATCATATGATCGACTGAATAAATTAGTTGATGACAGGGTCTTTAGTTTTCTGTAACAGAATACTAAAGTACTAGTGATATTTTGGGGAGAAATGGTGATACATGTGTGTTGTGATGCCGACAAAAGAAAGACACGGGGAACGGAAAAAGGTTGACAGAAAAACATATACATTCAAGTAACAGAAACAAGATACAAATGAACCTGGTTAAACAGTTGTTAGTTGATAGGAAGCTGAAAGTCCAGTGGGATAGTGGCTATCCGTCCACTAGGGGAATGGTATCACACGTGATTGACTAAGGTTTGTTGGTTGTTTTGTTGGTTGACAGCAGTGATACTACTTTAAGCCATTGTTGAATTTTTTTATATGAGTAAGTTTGAAATGAAATCCAAATGGAATAAGAAAGTGTTCTGATGCTGACAAAAGGAAGACACGGGGAACGCAAAAAGGTTGATAGAAAAACATATATATTCAAGTAACAGAAACAAGATACAAGTGAACCAGGTTAAATAGTAGTTCGTTGATAGGAAGCTGAGAGTCTAGTGTGGTAGTGACTATCCGTCCACTAAGCAAATGATATCACACGTGATTGTGTCCTGCTAATTTGGTTAACTTTCTCGTTGACGTGTATTTATGGAGGAGAGCGAGTACATTATGTAGGGAGTACAACAATATGTATATACCGACCCAGCAGCCAAAGGTAGATATGACACATGGTCAATTATTTAAGAGGTTTTAACAGTTTCGGATTCAGAATTTCCATTTCCCCAGACCAGTTGTTATACAAAGCTTAAAGTGCTCGGTGTTCACTACTATTTGCCTATAGCTGTAGGATGAATAGCAATATTTTTTCTTTGTTAATATCCTTTCTTATCTGTGAAAATTTCAAATGAGTTTACCATCCAAAATTGAACAACACACTAGCAAGTAATGGACTGGATTGGGATATTGGTCACTAGATAATTTTCATGTTAAAATAAATTTAACCAGATGGCATGAACTGATGCTCAATGCATAGTTTCTTCCTTGTTAGTTGCCCAGTCGGCTGGGGCTGTAGAATAGACCGACTTCATCTCTGCAGAGGGGTACGATTCTCCCAATGAGTGTCCTGAGTGTGACGCTAAACAATCTGACGGTTATTGTCCAGTCCGCTGGGGCAGTAGAATACACCGACTGCACCTCTGCAGAGGGGTAAGACCCCTCCAGTGAGTGTCCTATATATATGACACTAAACAATCTGATGGTGAGGTTCCAGTGATGCTGGAGCTTTGGGGAATGCGGAGCACCCCGTCATTGCCATTGCTCCCAGGTGCACTCTGGCCCGGAATTCTGCCAACTGATAGGGTCCTATCTATGGGTTAAATATAACTAACTGCATAATTATGCTAAACTGAACTGTTTGAATAGAAACTGTTTGACTAAACTGAATAGCTTGAAATAGAAATGTTTGTGTCAATTAAACTTTGCTCACATTTAAACTGCGTGCTTATGCTAAACTGAACTGAACTGTTTTTGACATTGAAACTGTACTTACACTAAACTGCTTTGTTTGATATAGAACTGTTTTGACATTTAACTAAACAAAATATGTGCTCATAGTAAACTGAATAAGCTGAATAAATTGAATAGTTTGAAATAGAAATGCTTTTGACAGTACAACTTAGTACTCATGCTAAACTGAATAGTTTTAAATAGAACTGACTATTTGCATAAAATAGATTTAGTGTTAAATAACCTACAAAGGCTGATTTGCCATAAAACCAACCAACCAACCAACCTAGTAACCAATATTCCTTGATGGGAGAATATTGGAAAAGACGCCAATCATCGCACTATAGTTCATTGGTGCCCATTTGTGACACTTTCAGATTTACATCACTTATAGTGCTGGCTGTAACACCATCCAGATATCAAATCACTCCATGTTCAAGATGAACACCAGCAAGTAAGACAGGTCGCAAAGCCATTAAGATCACAACCCATTTTTTTTCTATTTTTTAAATATATGTTTGGCAATTATGTTATTTTGAGTTCTACATCCAAATGAAATCCTATCCGTTAATGTGTGAACATATATGGTGTCCAGTTATATATATATATATATATATATATATATTTAAGAAAGAAGAAAATGTTGCGTGAAGCTGTGCCTAATGCATATTAAAGGTAGTAGGGTAACAAGGTTTGCAGAAATCTGTATTTCATTATTAGATTTTCTTAAAAATGTACTGAGTCTGGCTTCACTTTCCTTCTAAATTTTTATTACCTCATCTTGACGTCTAGACATCATTCTTTCAATATATAATTATGCAGCTGTTCATACAAATTCATTTAAATTTCAGACATTACTATTTGGAAAAAATTATCGATTGATTGTTTTAAACGACATGACCAGCTGTCTAGGGTTATTTTATGCCCAGTGGTGAGAAAATCGCGTTCATTGTACGTTCACATTCACATTTTGGATATTGCTTTCTTAAGAGGTTTTTTTCTTACGTCTCGTCCGATGAAATACAAATGGTTTTTTGACATATCTACTTGGTTCATTGATGGGAGGGACCCTAGCAGTTACTACTACTCCGAGTAACGTTGGACCTAGGAGTAATATCAACGAAGTGTTACTTTACACTCATCAGAAATAGAGGCTCACGGTCAGATGCTTTTCATATACTTTTTTTGTGGGAGAATGTTATATCCTGCTGCAGGGCATTCAGTTAGTTTATTCTAAGACTCACCAACTGAATTGATTAAGAAATATCTTCAGTCTGAATAAATTTTTATCATATATATATATATATATATATATATATATATGATAAAAATTTATTCAGACTGAAGATATTTCTTATATATATATTATTTCTTATATATATATAAGAATAATAAAAAGAAGTACGAAAATTAAATATTGGCCAAAAATTTAAGTGCACTGTTGCAAGCAAGTAGTATAAAACAAAAGAAGTATTACTCACTATCTTATACCAGTAAATAAAAGTTCAATCTGCTGAATTTGACACATCCATCTCTCTTGAGAAGATTGCTTATTTTTATCTTTTTATCTAACTTTCCATTCTTAATAATGCTAAACGTTGCTTTCTCGAATTCTATGAAGTGAAAGTGTTGAATATATATATATGTATATATATATATATATATATATATATATATATTAAAATAAGAAGGGCCCGTGGTGTAATGGTTTTCATCGTAGGAAATGGACACGACGATACGAGCTCAAATCCTGGATGAGACTGATTGCGTTTCACATAGCCCTAATACCCTTGGGAAAGGTATGAATCCAATTATTCTCCCTCCAGCTATGGGTAAATAGTAGGGCAGGCAAGGTTCTTCAGCCTTGGTGAGGCAACTAGTCTAGGAGAAGGAAAACTCTGAATTCAAACCTGTTAAGCTCCGTTTAAAAATCGTCCTTGTGTCATATCCTGCCCGAGCGGAGGAGTTGGGTAAATATGATATTAGAATAAGAAAAGCCATGAAGAGATTTGCATTTTTTAAATTTATCTATTTTGTTCTTATATACGTATTATATATATGTATGTTTCCAGCTTGTTGCTTTCGTCAGAGAGTATATGTGGCACATGGCCTTGTTAATGGGGTACTCAATGAGACTTGCACTCACTCTCGTTTCCAGTTTAAATGGCTTTTGGTTGGTCAGGCGGGTTTATATAGGTGTCATTCTCCCTCTTTCCTGGAGTGTGTCTACTGTGGTCTGCTTTAACCGTCTTTGATATTTGATATGTTTATAGTTGTGTGTATGTATATGTCGTAAAGTGAGGCGTACAAGTCGATGTTTTAAACCTGAAAATATCTCTAAAAGTAAGGGCTCTAATCTAAACTTTTTACTACAAAGTGATCAGCCAGTGAAACAGGACTCCTTCCAATTCATATACAGCATTGATGTAACTCCTGCAGAAAGCTATAAATATTTCAAAGTTAATATTTAATACTTCAAATTGTAATACAAATTAAGGTCCACTAATGAATTTCGTAAGTCACTTTAATATACCTAGCAGTACAAAAGAAATTTGAAAATGGTCTACAACATATAATAATCCATATAGAGAAAAGATGTTAAGTCTTTATCTGATGCGCGTAATTAAGCCTTAATATACTCTTGCATTAGCCTAATGAGTAGAGTGTTCGCCAATGGTCCGTGAGACCGTGTCTCAATCCCAGGTCGAGTCATACCAAAGACTCAGAAGATGGTACTTGATGCCACCTTGCTTAACACTCAGCATTATTAGGTAAGGTTGAAGGGTAAAGTGAAGTAATCCAGGGAAAGGAGAAGCAACCTCCCCAACACCTTGGTGTAGCAGCTATTGAAAAGGAAGCCTTCGGAACACCCTCGACTAATGTCGCCAAAATTACTTACTTAATAATTTTTTGGTACAGTTTATAATATTTGGCCGACCAAAGGCTCCCTTTTCATTTGCTACTACACCAAGGAGTAGTGGAGGGAGCTACTCCATTCCCTGGATTGCTCTTTCTTACATTTGATCCTTACCTTACAATGCAGAGTGTTAAGCAACCCAGGTCTCCTGGTCTATTGGCGAACACTCTACCCATACCCTAATTCAGGTCAACTGTGTAAGTTTGAGCCTGCCAGTAATCTACTGTATGTTTTGGGGTCATTATAGGAGGTATTGTAACGTAATAAAGTGGCTTATAGAAAAATGAAGTCAAGTAACGTAAGTGAAAGACTTACAGAAAATTGAAATTGAAAAAAAAAAACGCGAAGCTAATTTCTGGGGAAGGAGAAAGAGAAAAAATAGAAAAAGAAAACAACTTTTTTAGCAGACAGAGAACCTGCCAGAAACCAGTTGAAAATTGATACCGGAGTGAAAACGTAGAGGCCAAAGCACTCGTTTTAGGTCAGCCAGTCACGGCAGAAAGATCACTGTAATTAAAATAACTAGATAAAAACGGAAGTTCCACATCTGCTCAAATGTAGAAACGTCTGACATCACCGGTGGAAGTAAAGGGGCGACTCGGGTTTGAACGAGAGAATTCGAGCGGCTGACAAGCAAGGAAGTTGGGTCTAGGTTGCGTCCAAAGAGAAGCCAAACTAAGGTCGAGTTATGACGTAGAGAAAATAGTGAGAATGAAGTGTTCCTTTAATCGAAAAGATTTATCAGTCTTTCTCTTTCTTATCGGACAACTCACAGAAGCAAACCATTTATAAACCTTGGTGCTTGGGGATTTGAAAACACTAAAAGATACTTAAGTGTTCGACATAGTGTGACCTGGTGGCTGACCGATCCCAGCTCGCTGCCCTTGCCTAAACTAAAGTTTTTGTAGTCGACTTATATGCTTGATCAACTTGAACACTAAAATTTACACACAGGCACACACGCATGCATATATATATATATATATGAATGTGTATGCGTGTTTGTGTGTGTGTGTACATTATATATACGCCCAACCAAGCCGAAACACTACTGCATAGTTTGGCATTGGCCTCGAAATCAAAGCACAGAAAACTGATTATATGTGCTTTAAACAAGCAGGTGACATTTCCACACTAGACGGAACCTCTCTGAAACTGGTTGACAAATTCACCGACCTAGGAAGCAGTGTCTCATCAACCGAAGAAGACATCGACACGCGGCTAACGAAGGCATGGACAGCTATCGATCATATGGAAATCAGATTTGACCGGCATGGACAGCTATCCATCATATGGAAATCAGACCTGACCGGTAAAATGAAATGCAGTTTCTTCCAAGCAGCGGTCGATACTGTTGTATGAATACACGACTTAGACGCTGACAAAATGGCTGGAGAATAAGCTAGACGGCAATTACACAAGAATGTTGCGAGCAATATTGAATAAGTCCTGGAGGCAATACCCAACGAAGCACCAACTATACGGCCACCTACTTCCTATCACGAAAACTATCCAAGCTAGACGAACCAGACACGCAGGACACTGCTGGAAAAGCAGAGACGAGCTCATAAGTGATGTACTCCTATGGACCCCCACATATGTCCGGGCAAAAGCAAGACGAACAGCTCGAACATACATACAACAGCTCTGAGTGGATACGAGATGCAGCCCTGAAGACCTGCCAGAGGCGATGAACGATTGGGAAAAGTGGCAAGAGAGGGTCAGGGATATTCGTGCTAGCGGCACGACATGATGATAATGATATATATATATATATATATATATATATATATATATATATATATATGATAGAAATATGTGGAAATATATATGATAGAAATGTGTGGAATATATATGATAGAAATGTGTGGAAAATAGGATCAATTAAAACGCTTAACTCAGATTTAGATGTGTGATTTTTCGTTCGGGCTTTATTTCATCTTCACAAACTTCTTCAAGACGTCTGTGAAGATGAAATGAAGCCCGAACGAAATATCACACATCTAAATTTGAGTTAAGAGTTTGATTTATCCTATTTTCCACACATTTCTATCGTTCCGTCAGCTTCACTACAGATCTATCTTTTAAATACACACACACACACACACACACACACATATATATATATATATATATATATATATATATATATATATATATAAGTTGATGGATCAGTAATTTCAAGAAAACATAAATGATTTTAATATACCTCATAAAAAGATTGGTTATATACAATTCATGAAGAACATACAACATACAGCGATATACACATATGTATGTATGTGTAAGTATGTTTCTGTAGGAGTGTGAAAAGTCATATTCTAGTGTTAGATAACACTTTTTAAAAATCTAAGACGTAAACTATCGTGGGATACTACCCAATAAAGTAAATTCCGAGAGGGATAATAAATACGATAATCTGGAAAAAAAATCATTTCTTTTTATTCTGAAGATGCTTAATTTTTTAGACATTGTTTATGATATTTGCATCACACAGACACTCTCTTCAAATCTCTCCGTTTCACTCTCTTTTTCAATCTATCTATCTATCTATCTATCTATCTGTATATGTATATGGGGAAAACTGGAAAGAAATCTGAAAGTGAAAATGTCTAGAGATAAGCTTTTCAGAGGATTTGATTTGTAAAAATATTTACCAACGTTAAACGTTTCAGTTTTTAGACATTCCATAAGGCGTTTAACTTACTGAATAAAATGAAAAAGATGATAAAACTTTAAAAATATTCCACTTCTCTCGGTAGCACTTGGTTTCAAATTTGTCTAATGCATCTGGCGTTCCAAAATTTATAAAGATAATTACACACCCTGATTAAGGTTTAAAAACCGAAAAGTTTAATGTTAGCAAATACTTCTGCAAATAAAATCATCCACTGAAGACCGTGTTTTTCATCTCAATACATTTTCATATATATATATATATATATATATATATATATATATATATATATATATATATATATATATATAATACAGTAATTTAATTTAGCACAGTTTTGTTGGGGCCTTCTCTTTTTTCAGCAAGCTATCAATAAAAATATCCGGGAAAAAATATCTTTTTCTTTTGCCTTCCTCCTCCTTCTCTCTTCCGATCTTGCACCGAGCAAGGAATTCAAAATATTTATAAATAATCCCCTAGTCCATTTCTTTCAAATTGAGTTTCGTCAGAGTATTTGTAGTAATGAAACGATAGTAAAAAAGCGATGTCTTAATAACTTTTATATCTTATACCCGCTCTGATAGCCAGTATCAGACTGCGTCTTGTGAATCGAGTCACACTCCGGCAGTGTTTTGCATTGCACGGAACGGTTCATGTGAACTTGGTCACTCGTCACTGGACACGTCGATCAAGGCCACTTGACAGGCGTACTGGGGAAGCCTAGCATTTGTGTTGGGTTGCTAAGATCGACAACTTCGTTGGCCTCAGGGGCTCGTCTCACCAGGATTTCGCCTACTTCGGCAGGTTTAAGTTTTTTGCAGGATGCCGGAGGCACTCCTTTTTAAAGAAATGCCGGTGAGGCCAAGCTATTTTTGGGTGGGCCGGGCATTTAAGTTTCGGCTCAAGCCTAGCAACTACATTAAAACGCCCTTGTGCTATATTTCAGCATGGAGAGGTGTTGAAGTAATACCATTAGTCACTACGTGTGCACTATTAAAATTTTAAATGTTTTTAAACAACTGTTTATTCTCTTCTATTTACTATATGTAAAAGTATATATATTTATATATATATATATATATATATTTGGTATTGCGTTCAAATTGTTCTTCAAAACTGTTACCTTCAAAGGCAAATCCTACCAAACATTTTATCCCAATCCTTACATAGGAAAAATAGATTCTTGTTTTTTTCAATTACATTATTAGGCAGTGAACTCAAACAGCATCGTCTCTAATTTTTCTCCAACTGCATTCTGGTAATTTCTATGAGTGCACTGACGACAACCTTTATCAGACCCCACTCATTTTTACGATACAACAGCCTATTTTCTTCACCAACAACCAAATCGAGGCTCAAATTCGTGGTCTAGCAAAACTAACAAACGCAACGAAAAATATAAATTGAGTTACCTTGAAAAGTAAAAATTTGCATCAAAAGGACTCACCTGAAAGGAATAAAAAGAGAAATTTGTTAATAAAAAATAAATAAAACAAACAAATGACTTTATTTAATAATAACCAAACTATATTGCAGAACTCTCAGCGAAGGGATAAAAACCTGGGCCCTCCCCTTTTTAAGATACTCGGAATCTTAACGAATGGAGCCGAGAACAAGTGGCCCACTTGGCTGCTACTTTGTAGAAGGGTAAGACTCCCTCAACGAGTGTCCTGTTTATGACACTAAGCAATAGGATAGTGAGACTTCAGTAATGTGAGATCTTTGGGGAATACGGAGAAACCCCTTTACTGCTATCGCTCCCATAAAGCCTTACACCCCCTTGATAACTTAGACAATATGTTTTGAGTAAAGATAGAGGAAGGGCAGTTGCTAACATTGGAAATACCGTCAATGAATCGGTACGACGGCTAGAAGACTTCATCAAAAAGAGCAAAGAAGTCCTGATTATAACGACAAGAAACAACACAGACATCACAATGGTCAACAAAACAACGATAACTTAACAAACAAAAATGGGAAGAAAAAAACAACTGTATGGATATTTCAAGTGACAAACAAGCGAAATCTCACACCAGAAGTCACCAATCGCTGTTGGATCTGTGTCTAAAAATAAACGAAGGCTGTTTAATATTAGTGATCGAGCCGAGTTGTCTAAGTTAGAATTGTTTAAATATAGAGTCAAAAGGGCTTAGTGGTTGTCCGATGGGATTATTAGACCAGTGTAGTTCTCACATAGTGGGTGAGCACTCTGGTAGCCGATAGGGTATAAAAATGTAAACAAACGAACGCTGCTGCGGTTGCTACATAAATAACTTAAAAATTCCCTTAGCCAACGTGGTCCGCTTCTTGTCCGAGTGGTCTGAGACTTAGTCTAACGTAAAGTTGGAAGGGTTTCGATCCCGGCTTCGAGCGTCTTGCGTGTCTAGCCATACTGAAGTGTTCTGATAGAACGAAACAGTCTATCTGTGGATGACGATATATATATATATATATATATATATATATATCATCATCATGTCGCGTCGCCGGCACGGATATCCCTGACCCTCTCTCGCCACTTCTCCCTATCATTCAACGTCTCCGGCAGGTCTTCAGGATTACATCCTGTGTCCTCATATAGTTGCTGTATGTAAGTTCGTGCTGGTCGTCCTGCTTTTGCTCATCCATATGTGGGGGTCCACAGGAGTACATCGCTTATGACCTCGTCCTTGCTTCTCCAGCAGTGTCCCGCGTGTCTGGTTCGTCTAACTTGTATAGTTTTCGTGATGGGGGGCAAGTGTCCGTATAGTTGGTGTCTCGTGGGGTGTTGTCGCCAGGACTTGTTCAATACTGCTCTCAACATTCTTGTGTAATTTCCGTCTAGTTTCCTCTCCAGCCGCTTAGTTAGCGTCCATGTGGTGCATCCATATAGCAGTATCGACACAACCGCTGCCTGGAAGAAACTGCGTTTCCTTTTATCGGTCAGGTCCGATTTGCATATGATCGAGAGCCTATCGATAGCTGTCCATGCCTTCGTCAGTCGTGTGTCGATGTCTTTTTCGGTTGATGAGACGCTACTTCCTAGGTAGGTGAATTTAGATAGATATATATGACTAAGAAATGGACACTTTAAAAGAAAAACTGAATTTCTTATAACAGCAGCGCAAAAAACACCATAAGGACCGACTATGTTAAAGAAAAAATAGATAAGACACAACAAAATATCTAATGTCGGTTATGCAGTGATCGAGCCGAAACGATCAATTACATAATAAGCGAGTTGCTACAAATTAGCGCAAAAAGTGAATAGAACTAGAAACTACTGGGTGGGAAAAGTCAGTGGAAGAATTGAGACCCTCTAGACTACTACACTGTTTAGATCAGCTAGTATTCTGAGAAGAGTCACCCAGACTCTAGTGAAAGGTCAATATATTGTTTTTATTATTTACTCCTTGAGAGTTTTTAATATCAGAGTTAGCTGAAGGTCTTTCACGGAAGTTTGAGTGATAGCAAGTCTCCTCAAGTCCCTGGATTCTCCTCAGTATTCTGGCCGTTCTCAATAATGCAGCATTTTGGATGGTCTCCATTCGTCCTTTTATTTCCAAGTCCTCCAGTACCTTTAATAATCCTTTGGTGACAGTACGAAAAGCACAATTATTATTATATTTATCATATTTACCAACAGGCAGGATATGACACAAGGTCAATTTTTTAAGCGGAGTTTAACAGGTTTGAATTCAGAGTTTTCCTTCTCCTAGACAAGGTGCTTCACCAAGGCTGAAGAACCTAATCTGCCCGTAATCTCCATAGCTGGAGGGAGAAAAATTGGATTCATACCTTTCCCAAGGGTATTAGTGCTATGTGAAATGCAATTAGTCCAGGATTTGAACTCGTGTCGCCGTGTCCAATTCCTGCGACGATAACCATTACACCACGGGGACCTCCACCAAAGCTCGCTGGGAATTATTATTATAATTATTCCCTGCGAGCTTTTCATAACAGTGAGAGCAAATCTATACTTTAAGACTTTTCTGAGTATTCTAACCGATCTTAGTAATCCAGTGGTATTCTAACCGAACTTAGTAATCCAGTGGTATGGATTATCTCGATTCTTCTGCTAATTTTCAATTCCTTCAGTTTTTCTCAAAACTCTTTGTGACCATTCCAAGTGCACTGACTACAATTCGTATCATAGTCGTTCCAATGTTACATAGTTTTTTCCAGTTCTCTTGGCAATATTTGTTAATCTTTGTGTTTTTTTTAAATTATTTTAACTCTGTGGTCATCCTGAACAGCAAAATACCGTCAGTGACAAATTCTTTTTTTGTCATTATAAATAAATAAACAAATTGATGGATAATATTTTATTTTATTGTCTTGTATTTATTTTGAAGGCTATTCCAATGCAAAATAATTATTCAGGGTCAAATTAATTTCGAAATCGTAAACTTCATCATCAGTGACTTTTTATATATAAAATCATATTTGTAAATGAAATCATACATTCTATTCAGGGTTTTAAGCAGGTCTTTTCACAGAGAGAGTGTGGTACTTTGGTGGCTGCAGCGCACTTTGAAGAATGGTTGATTATATATTGTACTGTTGAATTGGTTGGCGAATGTGGTTAGTTAGGGCCCCATAGACAATGTAGTTATGGTATGGCCACTCCCTTCCCCTCCAGCACAAAACCATTTGGCCTGGCGTCCACCATTTTGTATAAAATGGAAATAAAAAGTTTTTATGATATGAAATGGGTGTTGTATATTCAAATTTTTTGTTGGACGTTGTAAAGATGGTGTCACGTGGGATGTTTAAACGTTATTGAAGGAAAGCCGTGATTTCAGTTGCCCTCATCGATTTAATTTTTTTATGCTAATAATCCATTCCATATTAAATTCTACTCGGTTGTTAAATTAAGTAAGAATTTGATTAAATACAATTTAAAAAAAAATATGGCTTAAAAGAATGTGCATGTTAATCAATGATAAACACCCCACGTGACACCATGTTTACAATGTCTAAAATATTTGAATTTACAACACCGGTCTTTGACGATAAAGTTTTCTAATACGAAATTAATTAGACACTGAATAGTTATTTTGCATTGCGAAAACCTTTTAAAATAAACACAATACAATAAAATAACTCATGCAATGCTTCAAGCAAATTATAAAATACTTTGATATGGAGGTGCCCGTGGTGTAATGGTTATCGTCGCAGGAAATGGACACAGCAACACGAGTTCAAATCCTGGACCTGACTGATTGCATTTCTAATTACTAATACCCTTCGGAAAGGTATGAATCCAATCATTCTCCCTCCAGCTATGGGTAAATAGTAGGACAGACTAGGTTCTTCAGCCTTAGTGAAGCAACTAGTCTAGGAGAAGGAAAACTCTGAATTGAAACCTGTTAAACTCCGCATAAAAATTGACTATGTGTCATATCCTGCCCGAGCGAAGGGGTGGGTAAATAGGATAAAATACTTTGACAAATAATAAATTAAACATATTAGAAAAAAATAAATCAACACTTCACGAAACTAGTGCAACAGAGACACGAAAATATCCACGCAGTAAAAACTAGGAATGCCCTATAAACTAAATTATTCTTTTCATCATGCTCTAAACACTAGAATATAAAGGGATACTAATTACGTGGGATCATTTGGTATAAATATTGCATCGGCGAGAAAGTGACAGTCACCAATCGCGGTTCGATCTGTGTCTACTGGACCCTAAAAATAAACGAAGGCTGTTTAATATTTGTGATTGAGCCGAGATGTCTAAGTTAGAATTGTATAGATATCGAGTCAAAAGTGCTTAGTGGCTCTCTAGTGCGATTATTAGACCAATGTAGTTCTAAAATGGTGGGTATTCTTATATATATATATATATATATATATATATATATATATATATATATATATATATATATATATATATTGTCACCTAGAGATTTGTATATTTTTAAGAATGTAATTATTTCGTTCTTACATACGTCCAGATTGTTGGCTTCCTCAGAGAATATATGTGGCACAAAGCCACATTCGAATCGTCTTGTGCTTCATATATTCTCTAACGAAAGCAACAAGCTAGAAACATACATTTATGTAAGAACAAAATGATTAAATTCTTAAGAAAATACAAATCTCTTCGTGGACCAATTCATTTTAAAATATTTACTTTTTCCTCTGAAAAAAAATTTCGGCTAACGAAGGCATGGACAGCTATCGATAGGCTATCGATCATATGGAAATCGGACTTGACCGATAGAATGAAACGCAGTTTCTTCCAGGCAGCGGTCGTATCGATACTGCTGTATGGATGCACTACTTCGACGCTAACTAAACGGCTGGAGAAGAAGCTAGACGGCAATTACACAAGAATGCTGCGAGCAATATTGAACAAGTCCTGGCGGCAATACCCCACAAGGCACCAACTATACGGCCACCTGCCTCCCATCACGAAAACTATCCAAGTTAGACGAACCAGACATGCAGGACACTGCTGGAGAAGCAGGGACGAGCTCATAAGTGATGTACACCTATGGACCCCCACATATGGCCGGGCAAATACAGGCGATCAGTTCGAACATACATACAGCAGCTCTGGGAGGATACGGAATGTAGCACTGAAGACCTGCCAGAGGCGATGAACGATAGGGAGAAGTGGCGAGATAGGGTTAGCGAGATCCGTGCTGGCGGCACGACATGATGATGATATATATATATATATATATATATAGGCTATCGATTATATGGAAATCAAACCTAACCGATAAAATGAAACGCTGTTTCTTCCAGGCAGCGGTCACATCGATACTGCTATATGCCTGCACTATATGGACGCTAACTAAACGGCTGGAGAAGAAGCTAGACGGCAATTACACAAGAATGCTACGTGCAATCTTAAACAAGTCCTGGCAGCAACACCCCACAAGACACCAACTGTACGGCCACCTGCCCCTATCACGAAAACTATTCAAGTTAGACGAACAAGACATGCAGGACACTGCTGGAGAAGCAGGGACGAACTCATAAGAAATGTACTCTTATGGACCCCCTCACATGGCCGTGTAAAAGCAGGACAACCAGCAAGAACATATATTCAGCAGCTATGTGAGGATATGGGATGTTGTCCAGAAGACCTACCTAGGGCGATGAACGATAGGGAGGAGTGGCGAGAGAGGGTCAGGGATATCCGTGCTACCAGCGCGATATGATGATGATGATATTGTTTTAGGTTCAACGAGAATAAAGTAAATATCTTAAAATGAAGAAGTCGACGAATGATTTGGTATTTAGGTTATTATTATTTCAAAAATTTTAAATATATGAAATGATAAATTCTGTTTTTAACGAAAATAAACTACACTTCTTTTGGTAAATTTTTATTGTTGAGGAAAAATAATTTTAAAAGATGGAGGAAGCTAGTGGCTGTAAATTGGGGGTATTCTTTCTAATATACCTATAAGGTATAATTCGATAAGATTTGAGTCAAAATTTTATGGAACCATTTTTCAATTTACGATGTGAATTGAATGTGAATTATAGACTGGGAATTGGCCTATTAAATGTATATTGTCAATTGACCCTCCCCTACAGCCTGATATTTGGCCTATAAAATGTATATTTTAAACTGCACCTTTCCTACAGCCTGATATTTGAGCTATTAAACGTACATTTTGAACTTACCCTCCCCTACAGCCTGATATTTGGCCTATTAAATGTATATTTTAAACTGCACCTTTCCTACAGCCTGACATTTGAGCTATTAAACGTATATTTTGAACTTACCCTCCCCTACAGCCTGATATTTGGCCTATTAAATGTATATTTTAAACTGCACCTTTCCTACAGCCTGATATTTGAGCTATTAAACGTATATTTTGAACTTACCCTCCCCTACAGCCTGATATTTGGCCTATTAAATGTATATTTTAAACTGCACCTTTCCTACAGCCTGATATTTGAGCTATTAAACGTATATTTTGAACTTACCCTCCCCTACAGCCTGATATTTGGCCTATTAAATGTATATTTTAAACTGCACCTTTCCTGCAGCCTGATATTTGAGCTATCAAACGTATATTTTGAACTTACCCTCCCCTACAGCCTGATATTTGGCCTATTAAATGTATATTTTAAACTGCACCTTTCCTACAGCCTGATATTTGAGCTATCAAACGTATATTTTGAACTTACCCTCCCCAACAGCCTGATATTTGGACTATTAAATGTATATTTTATACTTACGGAAATTGATCCCACTCTTTTGATATCCACAACAGTCAGTCTGTGTACTGTAAATTTTATTCAACAAGAAAAAATTCTTGAAAGACGTGAACATTTTTTTCTTGAAATGGCACACAAGCCATTGAGAGTTATTCAGTACCAATATCTGTTACACACACACACACACACACTAGATATGTAATTCAATCAGAAGAATAGGTCCACTAAGAGATTTGTATTGTGTGTGTTTTGTATATATATTTATACATATATATATATATATATATATATATGTGGGGGGGGGGATTTGTCAGTAAATAGTTTGTCGGTAATTTAGAGCTCATATGTTTTCGTACAACCAAAAAGTATTGCTATCACTCATGATTTTATTTGAGATTAATCATTCGTTTATCCATGGTAGAATAGTATCAAATATTCCTACTAAAAGCCAGAACTTAATAGTAATGGTAATTAAGACGTAATCCGGATTCCTCAAGCTCCAAGAACGGAACCTAATCATCAGATACAATTTAATATCTTATCCAGGCCACTTACTGATTTCAAGTATCTTTATCTAACATTGATAATTATATTCAACATAATTCATTTGTTTGCACACAGTGAAATGGTTTCAAGTATCAATTTTCAAACTAATTCACACAATATATAAATACTAGTCCAGCTCATTGGTTTAGTGGGCAGATTGTTCGCCTAATAGTCCGGAGGATTGAACCCCGGTCTAGTCATACCAAAGACTTAAAAAATGGTACTTGATACCTCCTTGCTTAACTCGCAGCATTCTAAAGTACGTATCAAGGGTAAAGTGGAGCAATCCAGGGAAAGGAGTAGTGCCCTCCCCTATGCCTCAGTGTAGTAGCTACTGAAAAGGGACCCTTAGGGGTCGCCCTCGACTACGGTCACCAACTTACTTTACTTATAATAATACTTATATCTTTATTCAACATTAATCATTCGTGAAGTGCCCGTAGTGTAATGGTTATTGTCGTAGAAAAATGGACACGGTGATACGAGTTCAAATCCTGGACGAGACTGGTTGCTTTTCACATGTCGCTAGGAAAGGTATGAATCCAATTATTCTCCCTCCAGCTATGGATAAATTGTAGGGCAGACTGGGTTCTTCAGCCTTGGTGAGACAACTAGTCTAGGAGAAGGAAAACTCTGAATTCAAACCTGTTAAACTCTGCTTCAAAATTGACCTTGTGTCATATCCTGCCCAAGCGGAGGGGGTTGGTAAAAATGGATATCAATCATTTACATCTTACCATAATTGAACCTCAGTAAGCGTCTTCTAGCACCTTTAAGATAAAATCGGGTTGGGTATTATATATTGACCTTTGACAGTGCAGATACCATAGACTTCAAAAAACAGGATGTGCAGCTCTGTCTTACATTAGTAAGCAAGGGATAGCGGAAATGCCACATGATTGGGTGGGATGAATTGCGTAGGTGTGGCACCGGAAGTCAATGTGTAGGCGCCAGAAAAATATATAATGACGGAAGGTTACAGCCCCAGAGAGTCAGTCAGGGAAAGCAGTCTGCCGTCTGTGTGTTCGCCGAGGAGTGGACTCCCCCAGGTTGAGAAACTAGCCTTGTATCAGTCTCCCGTAAAAGAAGAACGAAATAAGGCTCACTAGATATATCTCAATCAGAAGAAATGGCGCCAATCCCAGTAGCTCTTGACAGATACTGTCTCTCTCATAAAGCTATTTCGCAACGTCTTTCGTAAATAAAAAGAGAGTTTATATTTTTATATAAAAAGTATTGTTGTCAATTGACCCTGATACTCTTCACTACCCCAAGACCAATTGAAGAATATGGTCGAGAAAACCATATTGGATGCAAGGGCTTGGCATGACCTGCCGATTGATTGGATCAGGATTCTCTGATCAATCGGTTGGACATGACAAGTCTAGTCTTGACGAGAAAGACTGGTAAGGGCCCAAGTGGAGTACTGCGAATCACTTGACTACTCGGTTGCCGGGTCATGGACTGGTTAGTTACCAGGAATACGTCCTAAAACATTACTGGTCGCCATTCACGGCCTACTGTTTGACTCGTTGGATAAAGGGGTCTTACCCCACTCTTCAAAGTAGGAATCGGCGTATTTTACTGCTCCAGCTCTCAGGACGAAAAAGTCATTTTTAAATATAGACACACACGCACACACACATACACACAGACACACACACGCACACACACATGCACACAGACACACACACGTACACACACACACACACACACACACACACACACACACTATATTTTCCGAAGAAATTGCTAGTGATCATAAAGCTGTGTTTACTCTTCATAAAATATAGATTTTAAATCAAACATAAGTTTGTATTCAAAACCAAGCGAGTAGTTGGCAAAGTGGATCAGTGTTACGTTTAATATCAATTTTAGAATTTATTTCGTATTTTTTTTTTTTTTTTTTTTTTTGCTAAAAATGACTTGATATTTTCCTAATTATATTTTTTGTTTGTCTTCATTAACAAATGAACATAAACTGAAAATTAAATCTGAACTGGTCTAATTAGCGTGATCTATTTGTTTATTTAATCATTTCAAAAGAAGTGGTAATGAATAAATAAATAAATAAATAAAGATAACGCAGGAAGAATTGATGTTTTTTTTTTCTTATTTTATCATGTATGATATATTTTTAGCAGATTTTGAGCATTTTTTTTTCAACACTGATTTCACCTCTGAAATCGGTTCTCCTCCGGATGCTCTAGTTTTCATGCAATTTTGAAATTTAATTAAACCAACAAATTTATGTACTGTGTATGCTAATTGTAGCTTCTCTATTAGGCCTATATCAACGCAGCGTAATTGTTAAAGTACTGAAATACTGTCTAGAAATAAGTGAGTTTAGATAAATATCTTTGGGAAAGGTATGGAACCCTTATCCCATTAGTTATTGCTTAAATAGTATTCGTGCTTTTTTTGATAAGCTTGGCTTTGGCATTAGATAACCCACGAATATTGATATGCCATTTAACAGATAAACTAAACCAAACCAGACCTCACCAAGTCGGCTAGGGCAGCAGAATACACCGACTGCATCTCTGCAGTGGGGTGAGACTCACCCAACGACACTAAACAATCTGAGGGTGTGGCTCCAGTAATGATGGAGCTTTGTGGAATGTGGGGGTACCCCTTTATAACTATCTATCCCCGGCTCGGAGTGGTAGCAGCTGATAGGGTCCTATCTATGGGTCAAATAGAACTAAACTGTGTACTTCTGTTAAACTTAATTTTTTGAAATAGAACTATTTATGTTTAAAAATGGATTTGGCAATGGTTGATATGCCATAAAAAACCCAACGAACCAACCAACTAACCAACCAAACCAAACCAAATTTATATCTACCCAAACTTTAAACGCATTAGGCCTTTTCTTTTATAAACATTTTTTTCTTTATTTAACCGGCTCATTAGCCTAGTGGGTAGAGTGTTCGCCAGTGTCCCAGAAGATCTGGCTTCAATCCCAGGTCGAGTCATACCAAAGACTTTAAAAATGCTACTTGATATCTCCTTGCTTAACACTCAGAAATATAAGGTACGTATCAAGGGTAAAGTGTAGCTATCCAGGAAAAGGTGTAACGCCCTCCCCTATACCTTGTAGTAACTATTGAAAAGAGAGCCTTATGGTGGCCCTCGACTCCAGTCGCCAATTTTACTTTACTTGCCTTCAGGAAATTTATATGATTTACACAAAAATATCACCTGTTTTTCTTTGTTACACATCTTGTCATGGCTTCTACAAGTAGACATAACTGTGTAAATAACCTGATTTCTTTTGTTATATTTGAGGCTGCTATGTACTTTTTTATTAAGTCTCAATAGGACATACTTTGTGTAAGGCGTGCCTATAAATCCTGTTTTCAAGCTCCCCTTGGCAAACAAGACAAAAAAATGGGCAGTTAATATTGTTTCTCATAATTGAGAAGAAATACTTCGTGACTGGACAAAAAGAAGAAGAAAGTTTCAGCTTTTTGGAGTTTCCGAGGGTTTGGCGAGAACCCAAGAATCAAGGAACTGGCTGCTACTTTTGCCTGGTCAACACAAAGGATGACGGCAAGTAGAAACCAGAATACATTCTCTTTTCCAAGGATTCTCTCAGCAATTCAACCTACTCAGCATTCGGGGAAAAAAAAAACTACCGGTTCCAGTTTTAAATTCGAAAATGAAGAAAGTGATCATTATCAGCTTTAGTTCCAGGGTTGTGATAACGAGCCTACTTGTATTATTCACAAAGATTATTAAATAATTCACGCAAAATGTATAATACAAACATACAGAATTTGAACGGTTCCATTTTGGGTTTCATTAATATTTAATCATATTGTTATCATAAGTGATGTACTTCTGTGGACCCCTTTACATGGACGAGCAAAGGCAGGACGACAGCTAGAACCTACATACAATAGCTCTATGCCGATACAGGATGTAGTCCTGAAAACCTGCCGGAAGCAATGGACGATAGAGAAGGGTGGCGGGAAAGGGTCAGGGATATCCATGCTGATGGCGTGACATGATGATGATAGTGGTTATCATACGAGGGTCATTAAATAAGTGTCCAGACTTTTTTCGTATGGGCACTTTTATTGATAGTACACACATGAAACTCTACTCCCCTTCGAAGTAATCTCCTGCAGCTGCAATGCACTTCTTGTGCCGTTACAACAACTTCTACATGGCCCCATGGAAGTCATCTTGTGTGAGCGTGTCAATCACCTTCGTCACAGCCTCTTTCATCTCCCCAATCGTCTCATAATGACAGCCTCTGAGCTAAGGGAATAACCAAAAGTCACAGGGAGCATGGTCTGGTCTATAGGGAGGCTGAGGAACTGTCTTGATGCCCATCTTGTTCAAATAGTCTGTGACAAGGATGGAGTTGTGGACTGGTGCATTGTCCTGGTGGAAATGCCACTGACCAGATTTGAAGAGTGCTGCTGGCCTTTTCCGACGGAATCTCTTCCTGAACTCCCTTAAAACCTCAACAAAGTAACCCTAACCCTAACCCTTTGGCCAATCAACTTTGGTTTTCTGACTTCCTTACTCCTCCAACACCTCTCATCATCCCTCACAGACTCCCTGCCTTCATTGAATCTCTTATGCCACACAAAAACTGATGCTCGATTCATGCAAGATGGTCGAAAAGCAGTCTGAAGCATTCCATACGTTTCTGTGGCATTTTCCCCAAATTTAAATCAGAATTTTATTGCATATCATCCTTTTAAAGTGCCCTCACGTCCAGATTGCATTTTTGAAATTCACCAGCTGTAACAATCAGGCTTTAGTAGGGCGTATTCCAATTGCTGCAGTAGCTGTTAATTTGAACCTGAAATCATAAAAATTAGTCAGTCATCTGATACGATGTATAGCAATAATATACAAAATTTTCAAGAGTCTACGACAATTTTAAAAACGTCTGGAAACTTATTGAATGCACCAAGTCGATGTTTAATTTATAGAATTAGGTTTGAAAATTTTAAAAGACGTATATAATTTATTGTTCTTGTTTTGTTTTTTTTTTTTCATAGTTTTAGCTGAATAAAAAGGAAACTATTAGATTAGATCTTTAAAAATTTATGGCAAAATAAATAAATGAATGGTTATTAATAAAAAACATTTTTCAATGAAATAAGTAATAAATCAATAAAAAATACGGAGAGAAAGGGTTAACATAGGAACTATAAATACTGGTCTCTTCTGATTTGATAAAGTGGTGTTCAAAAATATTCCCATGGCTAATTGGCAGACGTGTTAAACTGTGAGGTCATATTAAGAGACTTCGAACTCAAGTCACGGCACTACGTTTAATTTTAGAAAGAGGTGAACCACCACAGCTATTGGTTAGGGCACCTCCGGTGGTGTAATGGTTAGCAAGCTAGGTTAGACTAGCAAAACTTTACGAGTGAATTCGAGTCTCATTGGGTGCCCCATTCATTCGGCCTTGTGCCACATCGAAGCAAAGAACTTCGTAAATTAGGGTACCACTGGTGGTGCAATGGTTAGCAAGCTAGACAAGCAAACCTACACCAGTGAGTTCGAGTCTCATTGGGTGCCCCATTCATTCGGCCTTGTGCCATATCGAAGCAAAGAACTTCGTAAATTAGGGTACCACTGGTGGTGCAATGGTTAGCAAGCTAGACAAGCAAACCTACACGAGTGAGTTCGAGTCACATTGGGTGCCCTATTCATTCGGCCTTGTGCCATATCGAAGCAAAGAACTTCGTAAATTAGGGTACCACTGGTGGTGCAATGGTTAGCAAGCTAGACAAGCAAACCTACACGAGTGAGTTCGAGTCTCATTGGGTGCCCTATTCATTCGGCCTTGTGCCACATCGAAGCAAAGAACTTCGTAAATTAGGTTACCACTGGTGGTGCAATGGTTAGCAAGCTAGACAAGCAAACCTACACGAGTGAGTTCGAGTCTCATTGGGTGCCCCATTCATTCGGCCTTGTGCCACATCGAAGCAAAGAACTTCGTAAATTAGGGTACCACTGGTGGTGCAATGGTTAGCAAGCTAGACAAGCAAACCTACACGAGTGAGTTCGAGTCTCATTGGGTGCCCTATTCCTTCGGCCTTGTGCCATATCGAAGCAAAGAACTTCGTAAATTACCATCACAGCTATGGGTTAAATAGTATCACTGCTGTTATTCTACAAGGATGGATTTGGCATTTAATAACCCACGAAGGTTGATATGCCATAAACAAATGAAGCAATATTTTGGGTTAAACGTACATCTGATTGGTTTCTTTGTTTAATGGCATATCAACCGTTGTAGGTTATTTAATGCTAAAGCCATTCTCCTAGAAGAACAGTAGTAGTACTATTTAACCCATAGCTGGGAGGATAAGGGGGTTCATACCTTTACCAAAGGTATTTGCCCGAAAGTGAACTTAATAGCGTGACTGGAATACGAACTCGCTTACTACGATTCCGCAGACCATCGCTTTAACCATTACACCACGAGGACACCCCCACGTACATCTGAGTTACATTTAATTATCATTGTATTTTTACCGATAATAATATAATATAATATAATATTAAACGTCATCATTATGTCGTGCCGTCAGCACGGATATCTCTGACCCTCTCTCGCCACTTCTCCCTATCGTTCATCGCCTCTGGCAGGTCTTCTGGGTTACATCCTATGTCCTCACATTGCTGCTGTATGTAAGTTCGAGCTGGTCGTCCTGCTTTTGCTTGGCCATATGTGGGGGTCCATAGGAGTACATCACTTACGAGCTCGCCCTTGCTTCTCCAGCAGTGTGCTGCATGTCTGGTTCGTCTAACTTGTATAGTTTTCGTGATGGGAGGCAAGTGGCCGTATAGTTGGTGTCTTGTGGGGTGTTGTCGCCAGGACTTGTTCAATATTGCTCTCAACATTCTTGTGTAATTGCCGTCTAGCTTCTTCTCCAGCCGTTTAGTTAGCGTCCATGTAGTGCATCCATATAGCAGTATCGATATAACCGCTGCCTGGAAGAAACTGCGTTTCATTTTATCGGTCAGGTCTGATTTCCATATGATCGAGAGCCTATCGATAAACGTAATATATTAAATTCACAAGTTCAAAAATTCACTTAAAACAGATAAATCTAATTATATTGATTAAATGGATGAAAAGAAATACGAAAAATTAATGAACAAAACTGTCATGAAATTTTACAAAAAAGTGCCAAATATTTGAGCTGAGGATTTCGGCATCGAAGCTGGTAATATTGCGGTTAGATTGAAAATAGACAACTTTGTAAATAAGATCTTAAAGAACCGAATTTGCTTACATTCAAAGTCTATAAGTAGAATCGTAGAACAAATCAGGAAATCACAAGAAAAATCAAATTGGACGAATCGTCAAAACCACTTTATAGAATATATGTAACGCCGTAAGTTGAATTAAGGGAAAATATTTTAAATGCTGCCATCAATTTGTTCCGTAATATTTCACTTAATAAATAATGTTGGTTTGGTTTGGTTTGGTTTTATGGCATATCAACCATTGTTGGTTATTTAATACCAAATCCATTTTTAAAAATATAAACAATTCTATTTCAAACAATTTAGTACACAGTTTAAATATCAAGAACAACTCTAGTTCAAACAATTCAATTTAGCATAAGTAAACAGTTTAATTATCAAAAACAGTCCGATTTCAAACAAATCAGTTTAGTATAATTTCACTATTTAGCTCTATTTAACCCATACATAGGACCCTCTCATGTGCTTCCACTCCGGGCCAGAGTGAACCTGGGAGTGATGGCATTGAAGAGGTACTTCGCATTCCCCAAAATTCCATCATTAAAGAAGCCTTAACATCCGATAGTTTAGTGTCATATCCAAGACACTCGTTGGGGGAGTCTTAACCTTCCGCAGGGATGCAGTCAGTGTATTCTATCTGCGCAGCCAACGAGGCCGTAACAAAGAAGAGTAATATAAATAAATAGATAAATAAATAAATGTAGATATTTGATTAAATTTACATTTTATTTAGAAAATTTATTTTACGTTCACTAATTATACAGGGTCTTTCAGAAAAATGGAAATCATTTCGTATTCTAATAATTTGATCAATAATCGTTTAAATGGTCTAAAATTTTTGTTGCGTATGTAGAAACAACTGAGATATTGATATCCAATGTTTTATGTGTGTTTTTTTTCTTTTTATTAATTTAAATACAATTCAGTGGCAAGGAAAAGGCGCCAAAGGAATGAAAATAGACTGGGAGTAGTTTCTGCAATTGCTGCTAAAATATGAGATCAACTAAACAAGAATTGGTTATGGTTTCTTTCTTTGTTTAATGGCATATCAACCTTTGTAGGTTATTTAATGCCAAAGTCATTCCCCTAGCAGAACATTAGTGGTACTATTTAACCCATAGCTGGGAGGATAAGGGGGTTCATACCTTTTCCAAGGGTATTTGCCCGAAAGTGAACGTAATAGCGCCACTGGAGTACGAACTTGCGTACTACGATTCCGCAGTCCATCGCTTTAACCATTACACCACGAGGACACATTTAGATTTCTATTTTGCACAGACTGTATGATTTATGTAAATGATGATTTTTAGAAACTACCTTCCATCAGTTGTTTAGCACATTATCGTAAAAAACCTTTTCTATAATGTAATTTACTAAGCTTTTTTTTCTTAGATGTGACAGAACGCCGAATGAATGGAGCACCCTATGAGACTCGAACTCACTCTTGCAGGTTTGCTCATCAAGCTTACTAACCATTACACCACCTGAGGTTCTCACCTTTAATTAAATGTAATTTATGAATCAAAATAATAGAATTTATTTAAAAAAAAGGTTAGGTTTGGTAGGTTCAGTTTTAAATCATAGCAAACCTTGTGGGTTATCTAAAACCAAATTCCCTTTCCACATATATATCAAATATAAATGGTTTGCTTACACATTTTGTAGATAACATTTTTAAACGTTAATTTATTTCAAGTATTGCCATGCAACACTTACAATTGAATGTAACATCAGTCCTTTTTCTACAAATAGTTCATTGGTTATATATATAAGATATAAGATACCCTGATATAAGAGAACTTAGGATATAAGAGGAACGCGGATATAAGGGAAATATCTGGTCTCAAATTAGAGCCTGTGTGACCCAAACAAAATAGACCAAACTCTGATATAAGAGACTTATTCTTCGGTTCCTACAACAATCTTATATCCGGGTTTCACTGTATATATATATATATATATATATATATATATACGCTCCCCCATGGGGGTTGACCACTCTGGTGAAGGAATTTTCGGCCGCCGCTCGAATAATGCAAAGCTCTTCGAAAGAACTGAGCACTCTGGTAGCCGATAGGGTATAAGAATGTTAACAAACAGCCGCTGCTGTTACTACATAATACCTTAAAAAATTTCCTTAGCCAAACGTGGTACGCTTGTTGGCCGAGTGGTCTGAGACTTAGTCTAACGTAAAGTTGGACGGGTTTCGATCCCGTCTTCGAGCGTCTTGTGTGTCTAGCCACACTGAAGAGTTCTGATAGAACGAAACAGTCTGCCTGTGGATGACTATATATATATATATATATATATTTACGCTCCCTCACGGGGGTTGAGCATTCTGGTGAAGGAATTTACGGTTTTCACTCGCATAATGCAAAGCTTTTTGAATGAATTGAGCACTCTGGTATCCGGTAAGGCAAAAATATTAACAAACGAAAGCTACTACATAATGCTTGGTAATTCCCTTCTCGGCTTCTCGGCTGAGTGGTATGATACTAAGACTAACGTATAGTTGAGCGGGTTTCGGTTCCAGCTTCAGGCGTCCAACGGGTCTAACTATACTGAAAGGTTGTGATACATGAAACAGTCTCTCTGTGGATGACAATATATATATAATTTGTGAGGGAATAGTTTGTTCGCAATTTAATTTTTAGATGAGTTAGAAGTAATTTGTGTGTCCTCAAGTATTGGCATTGCTTCCGCGCTGATAAATTGTTACTGTTATTGCTCTCCATAAGTAATAATTCTATTTAAGATTAATCTTTTGTTTGCATACTGTGAAGTGGTTTCGACTATTTCAATTTAACACTAATTATTCTATACAGCACTAGTAATTCATTTTAACACAGTTAAATTGTTCCAAGTATGGCAATGCATCACTAACAATTCAATTAAACATCAGTCACTTGTTTGCAAGTCGTTTGAATATTAAACATGTCCAACAGATATGATTCTATCAGATGTTACAACTCCGGGCCACAGTTGACCTTGGAGTAATGAATGGGTACCCTACATTCATCAAGTTCCGCAACTGGAACCTAACCGTTCACTTGTTTATTGTCATATCCAGGACACTCGTTAGGGTGGTTTTTACTCCTTTGCAGAGCGCCTCTCAGTATACTTAACAGCCCCAAATGACTGGGCCGTTTATAAAAAGGGGAATTTCTACATATATGGTACGTATAAAAGATTATAAGTGCAAATCAGACGCTGATTGATAAAGAAAAACGGCATTTAAAAAAAACAAAAAAACTTTGTTCATCATGCATTTTTTTCGATTTTTTTTTCATTTGTTATTTTTTCTTTTCTACTTTGTTTTCATCCTTTTGTTTCTTTCTTTGTTTGATCATTCATATTTCGTTCTTACGGTTCGTTTATTTCTTCGTGTTTTCTTCCTTTCTTTCTTTAATATTTACGTCTTTCTTTTTTTCTTTCTTTCTTCGTTTTTTTTTTTTGTTTCTTCCTTTTTCTTCCTATTGTTTTAATGTTTGATACATTTTCTTTCTTTCTTTCTTTCTTTCTTTCTTTCTTTCTTTCTTTCTTTTCCACTTTTTCGTTTTATCATCCATATTTCTTCCTTCCTTCCTTTCTTGTTTCGACTTTTTCTTTCTCACCAGCTTAATTTCCCCCTTTGTTCTTTAATTGTTTTTGCGCCACGTTTTTTGTTCGTTTTTTCCTTTGTTTCTTTCTTTGTTAATTTTTTTATTTGTTTCTTTATTTGCTTTTGAACTTTTTATTCCTTTGTTGTTGCTTTTTTTTCCCCATTTTCTGTCTTTCCTACTTTTTTCTCTCCCTTTTCTTTCTTTCTTTCTTTCTTTCTTTTTCCTTTCTTTCTTTCTCCCATTGACATTTTATGAATCCCTTCCAAACCCGTTTAATTCTATTTCTCTCACACTACCTCCAGTCTAATCACTGCCTGCCTGCCTATCTGCCTACCCACGATCAGCGATACATCTTTAAAGATTATTTCAATTGTAATAAATAAATCTTAGTTCACGGCGTAGGCGTCTCATATCACAAAACTTTCAGTCAAATCTCGTGCAAATCAACTGAAAAGCACACATTCGTGAGAGCATCATAGTCGCCTGTTACAAAATGCGCTGTCAAAGCGTTGGATTTATTTCCTTTGACACTGCAAATAGGAGAAAATGCTTCTGTGATATTTTGATAAACAAACGCTGTCTCTTGCTTTGACAGTGGAATCTGAGTAGAAGAAATGAGCGAGATAGAGGCATCGAGTTGGAGGTTAATTACATCTAAAAAAAAGAAAAAGAAAACGCACATTGGCGTACATTGTTCTTATTGTGTATAAACTGTGGGTAACGCAACAGGGACTATCTTTGGATATGGGTTAGGTGTACTAAGTTCAATTCCTTTATGACGCTATTTGGGTTTATATCAGGTACGGATTCATATCTTCCCACGACCAGCTTATTGTAAATAGCAGAGCAGAGTTAAACTTCAGCATTGTCGGTCAATAAACCGGTCTAGAATTAAAAAAAAAAGGAAGTCGATACCAGAGGGATGACAATTCCTCACATAAAAGTCTATGCTACATCTGATGGGGAGGCTCCTCTTAAAAGACTCGGAGAATGTGGAGTCATTTATCTGTTATCATAACACCTAGTGTCTACTTCAAATCAGAAGGGCCTACTAGGATGTCATCTGTTGCTCAAATACATCTGTTTGAGGAAATGGAGTAATTACCTGTTTAAAATGATTTTGAAAGAATATTATTGCGCCGTATATAATTGGAGACTGATTGCATTTCACATAGCACTAATACCCTTGGGAAAGGTATGAATCCAGTTATACTCCTTCCAGCTATGGGTAAATAGTAGGGAAGACTGGGCTCTTCAGCCTTGGTGAGGCAACTAGTCTAAGAGAAGGAAAACTGTGAATTCAAACCTGTTAAGCTCCACGAAAAAAATTGACCTTGTGTCATATCCTGTCCGAGCGGAAGGGTTGGGTAAATATGTATATAATTGGAGACCATAACAGTTGAACTGGATTCAACTGAAAATAACCCAGGAAAGGATGACATGCCGTAAAACCAACCGAATAAACAATCAACCGACCGACGTTTTAATATTATTTTCTATACTGTCTTTCTTTATATCTCTCACCTTATCTCTACCTCTTTCTCTCTATTTCTCTCTTTTTCTATTTCTCTCTTTCTCTCTCTCTCTCTCTCTATCTCTCTATCTATCTATCACACCCACACTGGCGGCAGAGCGATACGTTGGCTGAATCTGAGAGAATAAGACTCTCCCAAAGAGGCTCCCTCATGGCTGTAACTGGAGACACTTAATGCTTGAAGACAGGATACTGGAGGCTGAGTTGTCAGTCACCCCGATGGCAATTGGTCACATGATCTGCAAAACACTACTCCGGTTCGACGGAGAGTCAAAAAGAGTCGATCTGATTAATCGGCTGGTCACATCAAGACCAAAGACTCTTGAGGCGAACAATAACCAAATCCCTTTTATCTTATAGGTGCGCGAAGCTGGTGCATGAGAGTCAATCACGTCGAGAGAAACAAGACTCTTTCTTGAATGCAAAAAGTTAGCGCCCATCAAGAAAAGTTAATTTAAGGCAAGAAATCAAAAATCATATACTTTCCTAAGAAAAGAGGAAAATACAATTAAGCTATAAAAATAAATACAAAAACAATAATAAAAATCCTCGTTCGGTTGAAAAAAAAACCCTTAAAATCAACAACTAAAAATATACCTTTCATCTACACCGATTCATCCAACCACACACAAAGATATACACACCTATTCACATACTCACACACAGATATTGATATGCCTAACTATTTGTGCATGTGAGTGTGTTTGTGGGGGTGTCTCCGTGTTAGGTTGTGTGAAAGAGAGAGAGAGAGACAGACAGACAGACAGACAGATAGACACATACACACACAGACACACACACACATACACAAACACACCCACTCTCTCTCTCTCTCTCTCCCTATATATATATATATATATATATGATTTTAAAAAACCTAAAAACTTGAAAAGATATAACTTTTTTGAAATATATATATTTGTTCTCTGCTACAACAACTTCAAGATAATTAGAGAGATTCTCTGAAAATATCAAACGGCGTCTGTGCGATAGCATTTTTTTTTTTTTTTTTGCATTAAATGTATTCCTAAGAAAATATAAGCCATTTGCCTTTTACGCAAAACATTAAAGCTTTTGTAATTTTGTTTGTATTGATGTAAAATAATCTTTCGTCCGATTTCCATTAAAAATTAACAGTAAAAAAAAAAAAAAAAAAAAAGAAAAAACCAACAAATTCGGACCTGAAAAATATTTCAAATTTAAATTTACAGAGAGTATCAAAACCATTTTTTTCGTTAAATTATATATATATATATATA
>OY757925.1:15888810-16008193 GCA_963585895.1 Sepioteuthis lessoniana
TAGTTCTATTTGACTCATAAATAGAACCCTATCAAGTTCTACCTGTACAGGCCAGAATGGACTTGGGAGCAATGGCAATGAAGGAAGACTCTGCATTCTCCAAAGGACCAGCATTACTGAAGCCTCACCTTCAGATTGCTTTGTGTCATAAACAGGACACTCGTTGGGGGTGTCGTATCCATATGCAGAGTTGAGGTGTATTCTACAGCCCCAGCCCACTGGGAAATATTTCTTTTGTGCCTACTTAACAAGAAGCCAAAATATCTCCTTGCGTTAGATTAATGCAATATACTTAAGCAAGAATTATATAATTCACCAAGAGTCCGTCCGTCCGACCGTCCAGCTAAGTCTCCCTCATTTTTCTCTCGATTTAAATAAAACTTATCGGAATTGTTAGAGACATGCCTCAAAGTGTTTTAAACAATACTCTCAGTTTTCCTTTGGATTTTCTATTACATTTATTTGCTTACAGCCCATTTTGCTCAGAAGAGAGCCCATACCCAAGGGCTTACCCACAATGACAGATGACTCTCAACTATTCATAATCACTAATCATTCCAGTCCAGAGAAAAATAATTATCTATTGGATTTTAGGTAATAACGCGGACAACCAAGATTCTAACCTGTGACAAATAAACGATAAAAATAAATAAAATACAGTGAAATCTTATTATAATAGAGATGATATGTCTGTCTGTCAGTAACCGAAACTATATCAACACCGACGGCACAATTCCTTTAGTTATTACCGTCACTCCCTATGATTTAAATCTCGTTTATTAAGAAAATTATTTTATATTGTTGGCTTATCGGTATTTATTTGACTGCTCACCATGCCAAAATATGGCACAAGGTCTTTTTATAGTGGAAGCCGCGCACAGGACGAAACACATGCGAGGCAGAGGGAAAATTATTGGCCCGCCTACATTTCTCTTATAAGGCGCCTCAGGCACCAAACAGGGAGTAATGACTTTTATACGCAAAGCAGGTAAAAGTCAAGAGGGACGGTCGTCTGAAGGCAAGGGAACTCAGCAACCCAGCACGAATGCCAGATGAACTCGATCGGGTCAAACTGCGAATCGGAGTCAAAAGACAGAGAACTATGGGACTTATCTGCATACTAATAAAATGTAGCTGCTTTTATATAGACCACGAAATTAAAGGTCGTTCTGCTCTGAACGGATTTCCCTGACTCTCTCTCTCTCTCTCTTTCTCTCTGTCATCATTCGTCTCTATCATCTATCAGGTCCTCTAGACTAAATCATATGACTGCACAGAGCTGTTGTTGATAGGTTCTAGTCGGTCGTCCAATACATGCACGGCCATGTGAAGAGATCCATAGAACGTTGCTTATGAGTTTGCTTTCACTTTTCCAGCAGTGTCCCACATATCTTCTCCGTCTAATCAAGATGGTTCATCTTAAAGATTTGACTTTACTAAATATCTGCTTTGTATTATTGATTTCTGATAGCTTGGTTTTATTTGATTGGTTTTATTTTTTGTTTTTTTAATCACCTTTCGTCGGTTATTTAATGCCAAAGCCATGTTTGTAGAAGCAGTCGTACTCACAGATCTGAGAGAAATAAGTAAATAAAGTTGGCGACCGTAGTTGAGGACGAGCAGAAGGCTCTCTTTTCAATAGCTAATCAGCGAGGCGTAGGAGATGGCGCGACCCCTTTTCCTGAATTGCTCCACTTTATCCTTGATACGTACCTTATATGGCAGAGTGTTAAGCAAGTAGGTATCAAGTACCATTTTTAAAGTCTTTGGTATGACGCGACCTGAGATTGAACCCAGGTCTCCTGGACCATTGGGGAACACTCTACCCACTTGATCAATGAGGGAAATAAGTGGGTTCATAAAATTCCCAAGGACATTAGTCAGAAAGTGAACCAAATAGCACGACAGGAATTCGATCTCCTTTTTACGATGTAATAATTCGGTACATGAACGACTAAGCTTCAGGTATTTGTAAAATACAGCTTGGCTGACAATATAAGACAAGGTAAAAAAAAAAAATTCTCACTGTGCCGTCAAAAAGTGATGCACCGGAAGAGAATGACATGTGAACTGTATGACAGTTTTTTTCCCGCTTGATGACGATCAAACATGCCATTCCAAAGATTGAGTGGGCGATTGAGTGGGTTTTGAACTATTATATAACTCAGTCAAGACAAGAAGTCAGAGAGTTGGGGTCCAGAGAAGTTGCTGATAAGATGTGGTAGAGAAAGCCCGGCGGAGGGGACCCTTGGGGCCCCTGATGAGTTCGGGATCAGAGACGTCGGAGACAAGATGTGGTAGGGAAAGCCATACCAGGCCGAAGGGGCCCTAGGGACCCCCAATGGAGTTTTGGAGACCAGTTGGTGATAAGATGCAGTAAAGAAATCCATCATCCAGCAGATAGCTGAGCCTCTGGGCCTCTGGTTGAGCAGCCCTGGAGAACGAGAAAGACACAACGCTGACGGCCATAAGAGTGGGGGTCAATATATTGCAATCTTTGTTCGGTCTCCAACTCCCTCTCACACGCAAACGTTACAATAAAGTGAGAGGTACATATTTTTCTAAAGAAGCCTTCGCTCGTCCTTTATATTGCGTCGTTATGATTATGCATGCAGCTGTATATGAGAATACAACATATTCACCTTGATTTTATTTAAATAAATATGAGTAAAACATCCGCTGATAAAAGATATCCATCAACAAAAACAAATAAATGTTTTTTTTTATCATTTACTGTATAATTCAGTTACGTTTTAAAATTGGGAACATGTATCAATGAACACAAGGAGTGATGGGAAAAGCTAGCGTCCAAACTGTTCAATTCTTTGATTATACCCATTCTGGTTCAAATATTTTTAACGTAATGATTTAATTTCAGATAATGCTAATTGCCGTATTCTTATTTTATTCATATTTTGTTGCTTTGATAATTATTATGATTATTTAACAATATTTATTTATGAGTCCTACGTATAATTTCGTATCGAAATCAGTTTAATTGACAGAGAAAATAAGTGTAATCTTTTTATATGAATTCTAATTTAGTTTCGTTAGAATTTTTAAAAATCTTAACAAATATTTAATGGCATAAAAATTTAATTACTTATGTTCGGACGGCGGTTATTTTTGCTAGTAAGAATAATTATCAAAAAGACCAACACAAATTGTATTTTTACTTAAAATCATGTTAAAACCTGTATCTAAAAGTGGTAAGTCCTCTTCGTTCTTGTAAAAAATCAAGTGTTCTCTGGTGAACGTGAATTCTGAGAGAAGAGCTTGAAATGAATATTTTTACACGTGATCGACCAAGGTGAAAGTTGAGTTGTTGATTTTTCAGTTGGGGTTGCACGTATGAATTTTTCAAAATCTGTCTTGATAGTTTCTAGATTGAATACGAACAGAAAAGGATTAAAAAGAAGATAAGATACATGAGAATTTAAAGGGTAAAAAAGATGGCAAAAGATGAAGAGAAGATAGATATTCGAAATGAAAGAGGTGAAACAGGGGGATCTTAGAACAAGAAACAGCAAAGAGAATAAAATGAATGTTTAAAGCTCAAAATGTAGGGTAAAGAAAGAAAGAAAGAAAGAAAGAAAGAAAGAAAGAAGTAGTAAGTGCAGTAAGAATGTATTGCAAAAGAAAGAAAGATAGAAAGAGGTACTAAGTTCAGTAAGGAAATAAAAGAAAGAAAGAAAGAAAGAAAGAAAGAAAGATGCAGTAAGTGTATTAAGGAAGTATTGCAAAAGAAAGAAAGAAAGAAAGAAAGAAAGATGCAGTAAGTGTATTAAGGAAGTATTCCAGAAGAAAGAAAGAAAGAAAGAAAGAAAGAAAGAAAGAAAGAATGAAAGAAAGAAAAATGCAGTAAGTGTATTAAGGAAGTATTCCAGAAGAAAGAAAGAAAGAAAGAAAGAAAGAAAGAAAGAAAGAAAGAAAGAAGTAGTAAGTGCAGAAAGAATGTATTGCAAAAGAAAGAAAGATAGAAAGAGGTACTAAGTTCAGTAAGGAAATAAAAGAAAGAAAGAAAGAAAGAAAAATGCAGTAAGTGTATTAAGGAAGTATTTCAGAAGAAAGAAAGAAAGAAAGAAAGAAAGAAAGAAAGAAAGAAAGAAAGGAGTAAATGCAGTAAGAAAGTATTGAAAAAGAAAGAAAGAAAGAAAGAAAGAGAGAAGTAGGCGTTGAAAAAAAGACAGAAAGAAAGAAAAAAAGAGCTAGTAAGTTCAGTAAGGAAATAAAAGAAAGAAAGAAAGAAAGAAGTAGGTGTTGAAAGAAAGAAAGAAAGAGGTAGTAAGTTCTGTAAGGAAATTAAAGAAAGAAAGAAAGAAAGAAGTAGGTGTTGAAAGAAAGAAAGAAAGAAAGAAAGAAAGAAAGAAAGATTTTTGAGTTGGTTCGTTGATTGTGTTTTATGGCATATCAAATCTTTTTAATGCATATAATCATTAATATATATATGCATAAAAAAGGATTAAGGGTTAAATATTTGTTTTATTAACGAATAGTTTCCCTGTTATATTATCTTTAAACAATCCAGAGCTCATTTTTTTACACACAGTTAAATGGTTTCAACTATTGTTGATTATCAAATATTTCTATTTGATTCAGAGATGTAACCCTAACGGGTACTACCACATTAGGTTATAGATGACCTCGGAGTAATAGCAATAAAGAGTACTCCACAATCCCCAAACTTCTAAGACTAAACTGCCTCCAATGATTCAGGATTCACGTTCTATTTGACCATATTTGGGGCCCTAAGAGGCACTACCACTCCAGGTCAAGGTGGAACTAGGAGTAATAGCAATAAAAAGATTCTCCACATTTCCCAAAGCTCCAGGACTAGATCCTCACCATCAGATGCAGTTTAGTGTTATATTCGGGACACAAATTCTATTTCACTCATATATGGGACCCTGACAGGTACTACCACTCCGGGTCAAGGTGGACCTACGAGTAATAGTAATAAAGGGAAACTCCACATTCCCCAAAGGACTAGAGCCTCACCATCAGTTGGTTAATCGTCATATATACGGCAATTATTAGAGGCGGGGTTGTACTCCGCAGCAGGTAAGCGGTCGGATAATTCTCCGGTCCCGACCGACTAGTCGGAATAAAGAAAGAGAAGAAAAAAAAAACCCGCATAATCGAAGATAAACGAAGAAAGAAAAGATGAAAAGAATGAGTGTTGATTTTGAAAGAACAGAATGATAAAAGAAATGAAAAATAAAAGGAAAAAAGGAAAGATAGATAATAGAATAAAAGAATAAAAACGGGATGAATGAAGAAAAATATTTAGTGAGATTTCTTCGTTTAATAGCATATCTCTCTTCTTTGCTTATTATCTGCTAAAGCCACCATCGTAGAATAACAGCAGTCATCCGTGGTGTAGTCGTTATCGTCGTAGGAAATGAACACGGCGACACGAGTTCAAATCCTGGACGAGACTGATTGCATTTCACATAGCACTAATACCCTTGGGAAAGGTATGAATCCAATTATTCTCCCTCCAGCTATGGGTAAATAGTAGGACAGACTGGGTTCTTCAGCCTTGGTGAGGCAACTAGTCTAGGAGAAGGAAAACTCTGAATTCAAACCTGTTAAACTCCGCTTAAAAATTGACCTTGTGTCATATCCTGCCCTAGCGGAGGGGTTGGGTAAATAGGATAACAGCAGTCATCCTTTGTAACCCACAGCAGGTGGCTGATAAGAAGGTTGATTGCTTTCTAAACGGTACTAGTGTTATATAGCCATAAGAAATGAAGTAATGACACTTTCTTAATAAAATATATACGTTTTTATTTTATTTCTCTCGAAAGGGGTCAAATCTGTGTTGTGAGAGAGACTGACGGAAACAAACGGAGACAGAGGAAGACAGACTGCCATATTGGCCCATGACTTCCTCTTTTGACCATACCAAGCTCTGTTATTTTCTTCTATTCTACTTAGCCCCCTGCGGCTACGTTTCTCTATCTGCCGACTCGACAGACCGCTGCAAGACTGCGTAAGACACTAAGTTGTTCGGTGGGACGCTGCTCAAGCGGGGCGCCCTGCTCTCACTGGTGCTATCCGCGACTGACCGAATCTCTTCTGAGACTGACTCAAGACTGAATGTATCTCACGTGGGCATCTGCATACATTATTTCACTACGGCCAAATATTTCCGTTCATCCTTGTGACTGCTTCCTCTTATTTACACAGGTGGGTTCTGTGCAGAGAAATATCTGATTGATGGCTCGGTCAAGGCTCAATAAGCAATATTAATTCAAAAGGGAACGTAATCGCGGGACTGGATTTCGAACTCACTCACATCGAAACCACAATCTACCACTTTAACTATAAGGCCATGGGGGTTCGCCCTGATGCACGAGTGATTTTAAAGACTAGTGAAAAAGTAATGAAAGAGTAAAGGAAAGAATAAATAAAAGAAAGATCATTTTAAAAGAAGAAAACGACAATGTATGAAGAAAGGAGAGGATAAAAAGAAATTAAAATGTCTATAAGCCAAAAAAAAAAAAATAGACAATGGGAGAATTAAACGAAAGAATGATGATTTAAAACAAAGAAGGAATAAACGAATGAAAATTTATTGAATAAAAAAGGAAAGAATAAAAGAAATAAGAATGATTTTAAAATATTGAAAAAAAAAGGATTTCATATAAAGAGTGGAAATTATAAAGAAAAAAAGGGATAAAGAAATTAGGACGAAAAAATGAATTAATTAATTAAGGAAGTTATAATTAAAGAAGGAATAAACGATAGAATGATTTTTTTAATAGCCAAAAAGGAAACGAATAAAGAAGGAAGAAATAAACGAAAGAATGATTATTTAAATTGAATGAAAATTCATTGAATAAAAAAAAAAGGAAAGAATAAAAGAAATAAGAATGATTTTAAAATACTGAAAAAAGAACTTCATATAAAGAGTAAAAATTATGAAGAAAAAAGGGATAAAGAAATTAGGAAGAAAAAATGAATTAATTAAGGAAGAAATAATTAAAGAACAAAGATTTTAAAAAATTAAAAAGAAGGAAGCAAATTGTGATTTTTAAGAATAAAACATTGATAAAGAATGGAAGAAATAAAGAAAAAGAAAGAATAGTTTAAAAACAGGAATAATAAAAGAAACGAATGTAAAAAGGAAGTAATAAGCGAAATAATGATAATTTCAAGAAAGGAATGAAAGGGTTTACCAAAAAGAATTAAATGGAAGGGGAAGCAGAAACAGAAAAACGGTAAGATGACAAAAGAAAGAAACATGCATGTTTAAAGCAGGCAGAAGCCGGATTCCGAAAAGAAAGGAAGGACCTAGAAAAGAATCGAGAAATAAGGAAAAAGAACAAAGGAAACGTCAAATAGCGAGAAACTAGAGAGAGAGAGAGAGAGAGAGAGTGTGTGTGTGTGTGTGTGTGTGTGTGTGTGTGTGAATATGTGTATAAGAGAGACAGTGTGCGAAAGAGAGAGTCTGTGTGTGTTTGAGCGAAAGGGAACAGACGAATGAAGGAAGAAAAAATCGAGGAAGAAAAAATAAATAAATGAAAAAAATTGCAAGAACTGCATTAAGCAAGAAGGCTTATTTTCACAAGAACGCATGCAGTCGATGCAACAATCAAGGAACAAATATTTGAATACTTCTAATGGTTCAGGTTCGTGCCAAATAAAAAGGTCAATGTATCGATTTTGACGTAACGATAGCTCACTATCAGAAATGGAGTTTAACAGCGCCCAGAGTTTTCCAATAATCGACAAAGATGGCGTTCGATGGAAATTTGAAATTGTGAGACCATCCACTCCGTCAACCACAGACTTCTACAGACGTCTGAATTTAACACAGTAAGAGATGCGAAAAAAGAACAGACTAAATACAGGGATATTTTGCCCTACCTTAGATTTTCAATTTATTTTTTTCTAAGTCTGTTTTTTTTCCCTTTGAACGAGAAGTCCCTGTGGAGTAATGGTTAACGTTCTGAACTGCGGCCTCGTTCACTCTCAGACAAATACCATTGTGAAACGTATGAATCCTATTATCCTTTCAGCTATGGTTTAAATAGGTTAAATAGTACGTGGTTGATTCAATAAGTTTCCAGACTTTTTTGTACAGGCATTTAAAATTGTAGTTCAGTATGTTATTGCTATACATCTTATCAGATGACTGACCAATTATTATGATTTCAGATTCAAATGAACAGCTACAGCAGGAAAGGGAATACACCCTACTAAACCCTGATTGTCACAGCTGGTGAATTTCAAAAATACAATCTGGACGTGAGGACACTTTAGAAGAACGATATGCAATAAAATTCTGTTTTAAACTTGGAAAAAATGCCACAGAAACGTATGGAATACTTCAGACTGCTTTTGGAAAATCTTGCATGAATCGAGCATCAGTTTTTGAGTGGCATAAGAGATTCAAGGAAGGCAGGGAGTCTGTGAGGGATGATGAGAGGTGTTGGAGGAGTAAGGAAGTCAATAGACCAGAGTTGATTGGCCAAAGGGTTAGGGTTAGGGATACTATGTTGAGGTTTTAAGGGAGTTCAGGAAGAGATTCCGTCGGAAGAGTCCAGCACTCTTCAAATCGGGTCAATGGCATTTCCTCCAGGACAATAGACGAGTCCACAACTCCATCCTTGTCACAGACTATTTGACTAAGATGGGCATCAAGACAGTTCCTCAGCCTCTCTATAGTCCAGACCTTGCTCCCTGTGACTTTTGGTTATTCCCTAAGCTCACAGGCTGTCGTTATGAGACAATTGAGGAGATGAAAGAGGCAGTGACGAAGGTCATTGACATGCTCACACAAGAGGACTTCCATGGGGCCTTCCAGAAGTTGTTGGAACGGTACAACAAGTGCATTGCAGCTGGAGGAGATTACTTAAAAGGGGAGTAGAGTTTTATTTGTGTACTATCAGTAAAAGTGCCCATACGAAAAAAGTCTGGAAACTTATTTAATGATTCTCCTATCGGTGATGTTCTTTTTTACTGGCGTTGGCATTAAATCACCCATGGAGATTGATATGCCATGAAACAATGAGATCAAACCAGATCAGACCTAGTTATTAGATTATGAGGGGAAACACCAGAATTATAAAAGTTTGCTATATCTAACAGCCAGTTTGACGCTATCTGCGGTTACTTAGTTAGCTGCCATTGAAGATATAAACAAGCTTATTGCTGTTTAGCGGTAACAAGTGCTCTCGGCATTTTCTTTATTAAGGTTGATATGCCATTAAACAGAGAAAACAATTTGCTTTCTATTTTTCTTCATGCCTTTTATATTCCTTCTTTTTCTCTTTTTTCTTTGCTTTAAGCTTTTTTTTTCTTTTTGTTAGCTGTCAGTACCATCATCTGTCCCCTTCCACTGTCTACATACATAAAAACGAGCAAATTTCTTTCATTTTTTTCTTCCTCACATTGTTTTTACTCTCTTCTTTCTTTTCTTCCTTTCATTCTTTTCTTCCTTCTTTTCTCGACTATTTCTTTCTCCTTTTTTTAATTTTTTTTTCACCGTAATCCCATGTCCACTTGTAACGTTTTTCCTATAAGAGAACACTGATTACGCCAGACTTACAAAGAGTACCGAATGACGATTTACTGTATCCATCGTTGTATCAGTACTGTTAACCAAAATACATTTATGGAAAATCTGCTGATTTCATTGCTAAAAAAAGTGTTAATCTTTCTGCAAAAACCGGCTCGAGAAACTATAATTTTTTTTTAAGTAGTAGTAGTTTCCATAACTGCCCTATTAAATTCTTTTTCATTCGTTTATTTCTGAAATCATGCAATTCAATCTTTTTTTCGTAAATTGTTTCGATTTTTGATCTTATTAGGTAACTTCTTCCGAAAATATTTTACTCTGTAAGCCAAAAAGTTCACTGATCAATACTCTTAGTTCTTTTTTAAATCTGTGTTGACAATAAATTTTCATTTCGACAATTAATACAAAATGTCTTCCATAATTAAAATTTCCATTCATTAGTTTAAAGATTTCAATTACATCACATATTCTTCTTTCTAGTAAAATAAGTAAGTAAAGTTGTCTCCCTTTAGTCGAGGGCGACCCGAAGGCTCCTTTTTCAATAGCTACTACATCGCAGTGTTGGTGAGGGCACTACTTATTTCCTTGCATGGCTCCACTTTACCCTTACATTTTAATGCTGAGTGTTAAGCAAGGAGATATCAAGTACCATTTTTGAGTCTTTGGTACGACTTGATTTGGAATTGAACTCCGGTCTCCTGGGCCATTAGTAAACACTCTATCCACTAGGTCATTTTACGGTAATCTTTTACTGATTTTATTAAAGAATTTGATGGTGAGGCTCCAGCTTTGGAAATTTGAGGAATGTAGAGTACCCCTCCATTGCATTGCTTCAAGGTCCACTCTTGCCCGGAGAGGTAGTACTTGATGAGGTCTTATCTATAATTTAAATAGAACTAACAAATGACTGATGTTAAATTGTGACTGCTATATAGCAATACGTGAAACAAATTGCTATATAACAGTCAGAATTTATCATCAGTCATTAAATTGTATGCCAAAAGAGCTTAGGCTCGTTTAAGAATGTGTTAACAAATCGTCGATGTATTTAATATTTATGTATAAACAGGATTCGGCTTTAGATAAGCTGTACGTGGTGTAATGGTTAAAGCGATGAACTGCGGAATCGTAGTACGCGAGTTCGTACTCCAGTCGCGCTATTATGTTCACTTTCGGGCAAATACCCTTGGGAAAGGTATGAACCCCCTTATTCTCCCTCCAGCTATGGGTAAATAGTAGGACGGACTTGGTTCTTCAGCCTTGTTGAGGCAACTAGTCTAGGAGAAGGAAAACTCTGAATTCAAACCTGTTAAACTCCGCTTAAAAATTGACCTTGTGTCATATCCTGCCCGAGCGGAGGGGTTGGTAAATAGTACCATTGCAAGATACGGATATGCGAAATGTACATAGCATGTTCATAACATATAGAACATAGGAATCCCGAAAAACACTTACGACTTCTTAGTTCAGGTTCGAAACATTTTTATTACCTTTGAGTTTAAAGGTTCTTCGACATAAAGAGAGAGAGACACACATTCTTTCTATTCTGGCTTTTCCATCTGCCCCACCAACACGTGCGGACCCGTCGCAAGGCCTCCGAGAGCTAGCGAAATTCATCCTTCTTCTTCGGACCGCAAGACTCAACTCTGCAAACTGACTTTTTCAAAATCCCCCAAATCCTCCGCGCGCTTCCGGTGCGTGGCGTCACTCGCATTCCTTATCCCCGTTTCCCATCTGGGCCATTGTGACATCTCTAAGTGACACGTCCACTCCGCGCGCGCGTGAACACCTGCGTTAATGTTGCACCTAAGTAATCCATGCACTGAACCGAAAGGGTTCTCAGCCTAACGAAACCCAAAGGCATAAAACGAAATCCCTCGGCCATTATATTACAAAGCTGCAATAGCTGATATGCCATATAAACCAACTAAAACAATCTAATACTGATGATTTACAAGCAATTAAGTGCAGTTCACAATTATCTTGATAATTGGCTTGTTGATAGATTTTAATGGTACCTCAACACATCTTGTTGTATTTTGACCTTCGACCCGACCAAAAATGCCATTCAGAGTGATGCACCGGAAGGAAGTGGCACATTCTATAGGCAGTCATGAGAGGAAATCGCGTGGGCGGAAATTGGCTGATGAAATCGGACGAGGTAAAGAAAATTCCCATGGTACACTCATAGACTGATGCACCGGAAAAGAGTGACCTGTGACCTGCATGACAGTTATTTCCGCTTGATGACGATCAAACGCCAGTCAAAAGATCGAGTAGGCGATTGAGTGGGCGTTGAACTATTATATAACTCAGTCAAGACAAGGAGTTCCAGTTAGACGAGATGTGGTAAGGAAAGCCACACCAGGCCGAAGGGGCTCGGGGCCCCCGATTGAATTGGTATCCAGAAAAGATGCTGATAAGATGCAGTAAAGAAAGTCATCACCCAGCAGAGTGGACCTCTGGGCCTCCGGTTGCGCAGTGCTGGAGAACGAGAAAGACACAACGCTGACGGCCATAAGAGTGGGGTCAAAATATTACAGTTTATGTTCGGTCTCCAGCACCCTCTCACACGAAAACCTTGAGTAACCCTTTTCGAACCCTTGCAATAAAGTTAGAGGTACATATTTTTATAAAGAATTTTCGCTCGTCTGTTTATTTATCGTGTCGTTATGATGCTGTAGATGACAATATAACTATCTGATGTTATTTTATTGTAAGATTTTAAGGAATTCTGTACGTGTTACATAGCCAGATATGAATATGTGAAATAGAAATATTCATACCGTTACGCATAACGTTCCTAATGTCCATAACACACATTGATAACATAGAACTTAGGAATCCCGAAACACGAAAAACACGTACGACTTCTTAGTTCAGGTACGAAACATTTTTATTACCTTTGAGTTAAAAGGTTTTTCGAAATAAGGAGAAAGATACCATCTTTCTATGCTGACTTTTCCCTCTGCCCCAAACCACGCGCGACACCCGCCGCAAGGCCTCGGCGAGCTTCGAAAGTCAACTGTCTTCCTTGGGCGCTAAAACTCAACTTACTATCTTTTCTCAAATCCCCCAAATCCTCTGCGCACGCTTCATGTGCATGACGTCATTCACATCCTCTGGTCACAATTCCTTTCTGGGATTTTTATTTTGACATCTGTGCGTGCGCATGAACAACTGTGCTCATGTTGCACCTAACTAACCCATGCGCTAAGCGAAAGGTTCTCAGCCTAACTTAACCGAAATCCCTCGGCCATTATATTACATACGTTGTACGTTTGTATTTAGATGCTTGTTACAATATTCTAAAAGCATATGAAGTTCAAAATCATTAAAAAAATATCTCAAATATAACTATGCGACCCGTGAATGAAACCCTAACAGATACAACCACTCTTGTTAAAAATGAACAAGTGAGTTGAGATATGTAATGGTACTATTTACCAACCCCTCCCCTCGGGCAGGATATGACACAAGGTCAATTTTTAAGCGGAGTTTAACAGGTTTGAATTCAGAGTTTTCCTTCTCCTAGACTAGTTGCCTCAACAAGGCTGAAGAACCTAGTCCGTCCTACTATTTACCCATAGCTGGAGGGAGAATAAAGGGGTTCATACCTTTCCCAAGGGTATTTGCCCGAAAGTGAACATAATAGCGCGACTGGAGTACGAACTCGCGTACTACGATTCCGCAGTTCATCGCTTTAACCATTACACCACGAGGACACCCCCCCATTACACCACGAGGTGACTGTTAATATCCTAGACCTCCAGATCTGGAGCCTCACCATTGGGTGCAGCTTTGTGTTTATATTCAAATATTAATCAAATGAAAAAGGAGATATCGATGAAAGACAGTTATATAATTAAGAAACGATTTTTTTTATATTAATCATTTTTCGTTAATCATATTTCATCATTTCGTTTGGTTGAGCTTTGAACTATTCGGCTCTTAGTTCATGTGCACAGACATTGGGTACAGTTTTAGGCTTGCGTACAAAGGATATGACAATCACAATTGTCATAATAAACCCCGGATAGGAAATGGAGATGGAGTGTGAATGATGTCATGCCCGGAAGTGATGGTCCTGAGATTTTGAAGATTTTGAAAAAGAGTCAGTTGGGAGTTGACTGTGGACTATGCAGGTAGACTATTGAGCTTCTGCCATTGGGGCAGAGAATGGAGTTCTCTGCCATAGAGTTGAGTTTCTACCGTTGCAGCAGTGGTTAAGTTTTTCCGGTCCCGACCAGCGAAGATGAATTAAGATCTAAAATACCACGAGATGTGCCGAACGTTGGGGTACTGTTAACATAGTATGATACAAAAGACTTTTAAGAATTGTGTCTCTCCTCGTGTCGAAAAACCGAAGTCAAGAAGTTTATAATAAAATCGTTGGTACCTGAACAACGGAGTCGCTTGTGTATTTGTATTGTTTAGTTTGTATATGGATACGCGGAATATACAACAAGAGCATAATTAAGAAAAAATATGGCGTAAAAGAAAGAAAGAAAGAAAGAAAGAAAGAAATGTCGGAGGTAGAACGAACCCTGCGTTTTCTTACATCAGTAAGTATGTTCTTTTGTCTCCTCTCGTCTCGTTCGTCCTGAATCGAATTTGTGACTCTGAGGAGTATAGAATATCTCTCCATAGCCATTACATCCTGGTACTTTCTGTCCTGACGTGATCTTCCTTTTTAGGATCCTATTAGTGAGTCAAATATATTCATTTAGACATTGTTTTTATTAAATACAACTACTTAAACCCATATAACTGGTTGTTTTTATGGCATATCAACCCATGTAGGTATTTAATGCCAAATCTTGTTTATACATAACACATCACTCAATAAGCCCTGGGCCTGACATATAGATGTCATCGCTAATAAAAAAATCCATATGATTTTCATAAAATAATTACCTTCAAATGGCACTTATCAAAATTTTAGCCCAGTTGGATGATTAGTTTTAAATTAGTCATTTAAGAGAAGCTACTGTCGCAAATTTTCGAAACAATGGAAAAAGCTGAGTTTCTTGTCTTGATAAAGCATTGTTTTCTGCTGGAAAAAATACTGTTCAAGCAAAACAATAGCTTGATAAATGTTATTCGAACTCTGTTCCGTCGGAAACAACGGTTAAGAGGTGGTATGGTGACTTTAAACACGATTGTACAGACACAAATAAAGTTGAACGCAGGGGTCACCCTTATTCGCCAGTTGTCCGGGAAAACTCAAAAAAACTCCATAAACTCGTTTTGGCCGATCGTAAATTGAAGTTGTGTGCGATAGTAGAGGAGGTGAAGATATCATAAGGTAGTGTATTCACCAATTTCCATAAACATTTGTCAATGAGAAAGCTGTGTTGAAAGTGGGTCCTGCATTTGCTCACAGTCGATTAAAAACAGCAACGCGTCGACGATTCAGAACGCTGTTGGCAACTGTTTCAACGCAACAAAAAGGAGTTATTGCGTAAATGTTACAATGGATGAAACCTGGACCCACTATTTCACTCTGAAGTCAAATCGGCAGTCACTCGAGTGGACAATTGCAGGTGAAAGCCGCCCAATGCGACAAAAGACGCGAAAATCAGCAGACAAGGTTTTGGCCTCTGTATTTGGGGATGTGCACGGTATTTTTTTCATCGATCACCTTGAGAAAGGAAGCATCATCAATAGCGAATATTATATAACGTTATAGGTGCGTTTGAAGGAAGATATCGCTAAAAAACGGCCACAAATGAAGAAGAAAAATGCTCTTTCACCAAGACAATACATCGTATCACAAGTCGATCGCAACGAGGACAAATTACATGATTTGCACTTAGAATTGCTTCCTCACTCTCCCTATCCTCCAGATTTGATCCTCAGCAACTATTGGCAATTTGCAAAGCTCAAAAGAATGCTCCAAGGAAAGAGATTTGGCTCGATTGAAGAAGTGATATCGGAAACTAAGCTGTATTTTGAGGCGAAAGATAAATCGTTCTACAAAAAGGCATCGAATTGTTAGAGAAGCGTTTGAATCAGTTTTTCATCCGAGAAGGAGACTATATTGATGAATAAAGTCGAATTTTTCCTTAAAAGTTGTTGTTTTATTAGTTAGGGCAAGGACTTATAGAGCGATGTGTTATATACGAAAAATATTTTTATTAGTCACAAACACTTTATCAATATAACTGTAAGCAAACCAACAAGTATTAAAATGCTATTTAAAATGATTTAACACATCGTTAAGAATGCTGACCACTTTAGTTAGGAGTGTTAGCATTAGTTAGGACTTGTCCAGTCAGCTGGGGCTGTAGAATACACTGACTGCACCTCTGCAGAGGGGTAAGACCCCCCCCTAACGAGTGTCCTGGATATGACACTAAACAGTCTGAGGGTAAGGTCCCAGTAATACTGGGGCTTTGGGGAATACGGAGCACCCCTTCACTGCCATTGCTCCCAGGTCCACTCTGGCACTACGTGGTAGCACCTGATAGGGCCCTATCTATAGGTTAAATAGAACAAACAGCATACTTATGCTAAACTGAATTGTTTGAGTGAACTGAATAGCTTGAAATAGAAATGTATTTTGACAATTAAACAGTACTTACATTTAAACTGCGTGCTTATGCAAAACAGAATTATTTGAAATAGTACTGTTTTTGGTATTGAAACTGTACTTGCACTAAACTGAATTGTTATATACATTTAACTGCGATTAAACAAAATCCCTACTTATACAAAACTGAATTAACTGAATTAGAACTGCTTGACTAAACTGACTAGCTTGAAAAAGATTTGTTTTTCACAATTAAACTGTACTTACATTTAAACTGCGCCCTTATCTTTAACTGAATCGTCTGAAATAAAACTCATTATATAATAATCGATTTGGCATTAAATAACCTACAAAGGTTGATATGCCATAAAATCCAAATGACCAAACGAAACCAACTTGTTTGGACTCCATCTTTTGTTGAAATATATTGGTGTAAACTTTATTATTATTAAATACAAATACTTAAATTCGGATGCGTGTAAACAAATCAATATTAAAAAGAAATACTTACTAAGACGATTACCTTCTTACCAGTGGTGGTAACAGTTAAGAGGGCCATATTTGAGGATCACATAGATATGTTTGGGAAAATGCTTCAAATGATTTGGAACAACATAATTACGAACTTAATAGCACGACTAGACAGTTTAGGAGGTGCCCGTGTTGTACTGGTTATCGTCGTAGGAAATGGACACGGTGACACGAGTTCAAATCCTGGACGAGAGTCATTGCATTTCACCTAGCACTAATACCCTTGGGAAAGGTATGAACCCAATTATTCTCCCTCCAGCTTTGGGTAAATTGTTGGGCAGACTAGGTTCTTCAGCCTTGGTGAGGCAACTAGTTTAGGAGAAGAAAAACTCTGAATTCAAACCAGTTAATCTTCGCTTAAAAATTGACCTTGTGTCATATCCTGCCCGAGCGGAGGGGTTGGGTAAATATGAATAGCACGACTGGAAATAGAACTTGCTTACTACGATTTCGCTGTCCAGTGCTTTGACGTTTACGACACGGCAACCTCATTCCATCTCCAGACGCGTTGATGGTTGATATTATCACTTTAACTTCTGTCTTTCATCCGATGATGTTTAAGGATTAAATATGATATATTTCACTTGCAATGTGAAACTGTGGGATGAGCAATCTGTGGTTTGTTTATTTATTTGTTTGGGTTTTATGGCATATAAACTCTTATGACAAATTCTGTTTTTACATATTCTAAACCCAAGATTTCTAAAAGAATACTTTGTAGATAATATTTTTAACATTTATTTGTATACAATTAAATGATTTTAAGTAATGCTTCCTAACACAAACAATTCAATTTAACATCAGCCATTTGTTTGCAAACAGTTAACCATGTTATTGTTCGTTAGTTGGTTTGGTTTTATGTAATATCAAACATTGCAGGTTGTTTAATGCCAAATCCTATTAAGGCCTATATATTAAATACCTATGATTTGTAAACATTTTGCTAATAACATGGTGTAATGGTTATCGTCGTAGGAAATGAACACGGCGATACGAGTTCAAATCCTGGACGAGACTCATTGCATTTCACATAGCACTAATACCCTTGGGAAAGGTATGAATCCAATTATTCTCCCTCCAGCTATGGGTAAATAGTAGGGCAGACTAGGTTCTTCAGCCTTGGTGAGGCAACTAGTTTAGGAGAAGGAAAACTCTGAATTCAAACCTGTTAAACTTCGCTTGTGTCATAGCGGAAGGGTTCGTAAATATGAATAACATTTATAAACTAGTGTAAAATCATTTTTCTTCAAAGTTAAATGATTTCAAGTATTTTGATCTAACAAGAATCATTCTATTTACTTTTTGTTGGGTATCACCTACTTTTTCAGTATAATGAGCAAGGCCATCTACCATATATGGCAGTAGCTCTAATACCAAGAGGCTCCAGTCCCGATCATTTTGGTGACAAATTGATTTCAGACTGGACATCTCCAGGTGCTGGGTAGCACTTTGGCCGGCCGAGTTTTCGGGACGCGGTTCGGGCAGAGTGTGTCTCGGTGCCTGGGGATTTTCCTACGGCCTCAGGGGGCCTTCCCCCCAGGCTTTTACTCCCTTCGGGGAGGTTTGGTTTATCGCCCGGCGCCTGAGGCGCCCCTAATAAGGGGAATGCCGAAGGGGCCGTAGGCATTTTTGGGAACTCCGGGCGCGTGTGGGCTACGGCCCTGCGCCCGGTCCCACCTAAAAAAAAGGCCTTGTGCCATACTTGCCCGTAAGGTGGGGCGGTCAACAAATACTCCAGTCCCGATCATTTTGGTGACAAATTGATTTCAGACTGGACCTCTCCAGGTGCTGGGTAGCACTTTGGCCGGCCGTGTTATCGGGACGCGGTTCGGGGAGAGTGTGTCTCGGTGCCTGGGGATTTCCTACGGCCTCAGGGGGCCTTCCCCCCAGGCTTTTACTCCCTTCGGGAAGGTTTGGTTTATCGCCCGGCGCCTGAGGCGCCCCTAATAAGGGGAATGCCGAAGGGGCCGTAGGCATTTTTGGGAACTCCGGGCGCGTGTGGGCTACGGCCCTGCGCCCGGTCCCACATAAAAAAAGGCCTTGTGCCATACTTGCCCGTAAGGTGGGGCGGTCAATAAATATTCCAGTCCAGATCAGTCTACGAGTCTGAAGAGCCGTTTCCTATTGTTGAAGTATATCCTTATTCTAGCCACTAATCCTATGTTCCTACCGAACAGTCTCTTTCTTGTAAATACTTGTTCCTGTAAATATAACTCTTTTTTCTCGTATCTCGTTTTGTCTTTTCATTACTACTACCTGCGTTTATTAACCAGAACTCAACAGTTTTAATCCTTTGTTTGCATACAGTTAAATTGCTTCAAGTATTGCTATGTAACCCAAACAATTTAACATCAGTCATTTGTTTGGTTTTATGTCATACAAAATATTGTTGGTTGTTTGATTCCAAATCTTCTTTTGACTTAAAAATTAAAGGCTGCACTCATTTTTCTTAACAGTTAAACGATTTCAAGTGTACCATAGCCAGATACGGATATGTGTGAAATGGGCATATAATGTTCATATATATATAATATAGGAATCTCGAAACACGAAAAACACTTACGACTTCTCAGTTCAGGTACGAAACTTTTTATTACCTTTGATTTTAAAGGTTTTTCGACAAAAGAAGAGAGAGGCGCAATCTTTCTATTCTGGCTTTTTCATCTGCACCCCCCATCTCGTGCAACACCTGCCCAAGGCCTCCGCGAGCAAGCGAAAGTCAACCCTTCTCGTCCAGTGTCTAGTCTCAACTTTACTAACTTTCTTCAAATTCCCCAAAATCCTCTTCGCACGCTTCCGGTGCATGACGTCATTCACATCTCTGGTTACATCCTCTCTCTGGGATTTTCATTTTGATATCTGTAAACGATACATCCTCCCCGCGCGAGCGTCAACACCTGTGATCAAGTTTGCACCTAACTAACCCATGTGCTGAGCCGAAAGATTCTCAGCCAAACTAAACCCAAAGGCAAGATATATAAAACGAAATACCTCGGCAATTATATTACACAAGCATTTTAATCTAATAGGAATCATTCTGTTTACTTTTAACCCTTTGTTTGCACACAGTTAAATGGTTTCAAGTATTGCTATGCAGCAGTAACAATTTAACATCCGTCATTTGTTTGCACACATTTAAATAGATATGTACGATATATTAGTGATTAACAATTAACAATATAAAATAATAAATCCTTAAAAAAAAGTAAGAGTTATATTTTCTCTATATCAAACAGTATTTAAACAACTGATGCATTGAATATAAACACTTACTTGAACGGCCAGACAGACTCTCATTAAATTGTATACCAGCACAATTTTTTGAGAGCGCAATGTGTTGTTAATTTGTATGAATATGAGCTGTGATGTGTAAGATTTGCATGTTTTATATAGAGCTGATGAAATTCGGATTTCAGAGAAAAATTACTTTCATCATAGACTAATGGAGTAAGCACAGTCTAAGGTGACATGATGATAACTTAATTTACAAACGTTGACCTTATTTTTGTAGTTACATGGCACAAAATTTCGAATAAAACTTACTTGGTGATTATTTTATTGAATAAGACAATATTGGTTTTAAGATACTGTTGGGTATCACCTACCTTTACAGCATAATGAGCTGTTCCATCTGCCAAATATGGCAGTAGCGGAAATCGGTCTGGGAAGGATAAGCCTACGAGTCAGACCAGAAGAGCCGTTCCTATTGTTGAAGTATATCATTACTCTATTACTAATCCTATGTTCTTATTACTAACAGTCTCTCTCTCTTCTAAATACTCTTTCCTGTAAATATAACTATTTTCCTCACATATCGTGGTTTGTCTTATTATTACTACTAATTGTGTTCACTAACCAGAACATAACAGATACCGACCTGTAATCTATTGCATTTTTGGTGGTTAACTTATACAGCAGATATAGGTCTAAATAAGAATTTTGAGCTAAATATTTTAAGGTCCATTTCTACTCCAGGTCGATATGTACGCATCAATTTTCGCTAAGGAAAGAAGCAACAACGATATCAACAAAGAAACAATATAAATAAATAAATAATATATATATATATATATATATATATATATATATATATATATATATGAAAGAAAGATATGCTCAGAAAAGATGGAGAAAAACAAAAGATGAAGACATAACGGAATAAGAATATCAAAATGAAAACAAATAAAAACGAAAAAGCAAGAAAAAGAAAGAAAAGAGGAAAACATAAGGTGATTGATTGGAGGAATGAAATATCAAGGGAACACAAAGTAAAAAACAATGAAACGAAGAAAAAGAAGAAAAAATTGAATGCGCGAAGAAACAAAACTGTTAAAAAGGAAACCTAATAAGAACGAAATTAAAGAAAAATAAAGAAAAGAAGGAAACATAAAATGAATGAGAGAACATTTCAGATATATGAAAAAGTGATCAAATGCGAATAAAATGAAAGAATGAAACAGAGGAAAGAAGAAAGAAACAAAAGAGAAATCAGGGAATGAATAAGAACATGAAAAAGAAATCAACTAAGAATGAAATAAATGAAAAATAAAAGAGGAGATATTAGATGATTTGCCAAGGAAAATCCGAAGTGAATTTAATTAAAAAAATGAAACACAGAAAAAAAAGGAAGAAAACGATGAATGAAAAAAGGAATGAAATATCAAAAGGAAAAGCAAAATGAAAGAATTTAAAGAACCAAACAAAAAGGGAAGAAAGAGGCAGATGAATTAACGATGGAATAGATAAAACCAAATGTAAATGTGAATGAATTTAATGAATGAAATTAAGGAAAAAAATAACGAAAACTAAAAAAACAATTGAAAAGGAAGCAAATAATGAATGAATGAAATGAAAGAGTGAAATGAAGAAAATAAAAATGAATGGCAAAGGAAATAACAATAGGAAAACCGAAAGTAAATTTGAAAGAGCTGAACGAGAAAATAGAAATAAAAGCAGAACTGAAGAAGAAAAAGAAAGCCTAATAGACTGTTCATTCAAATCGGGTCATGACAGCCGATCAAGATGAACTAAAAAGATAACAGTGTTCATACAAAGAAAGGAATACATTAATAGAAGAAACACGAGAGCTAAATAAGGAGTCATGAGCGTAAAAAAACAATGTCAGAAACAATTAATGGAATGAATGTGTGTACGTGTATGCGTGTGTGTGTGTGTGTGTGTGTGTGTGTTGGTATGTATGCGTGTTAGGGAGGGACGAATTCTTCAGACCAAAATAGAGAAGTGCGAAAAATCCCCCATAGGTAATTGAAATAATGTCATAGCGTTATTCATCGAAAGAACGTGACATTACAAGGCAAGCAAACAATGCGCTTGGCAAATGGACCTGAATTCTATGAGGATAGCAAATAGGCAGGGAATACACATCAACTGGCAAACGAATCGAAGAAATAGATTTCCCCAAAGCGATGATAGCATCACGAACTGCAAGTAACAGAGAAAATTTGAAGAGCGAGTTTGAAGGGAAGATTTTGCGCAAAATGGGAGAGTTAAAAAAAGGAACAGGAAAAGGTCAGGTATGGGTTTCGTATATATATATGTATATATATGGACTGAAATAGATTGGCAAAAATGTATTGATATTAAGCTAAGTATATATATATATATATATATATATATATATATATATATGTTTATACTATTGTATTGAATGTAGAGGGCTATTACAATACGAAATAATAATTATTTGAGTATAATTAATTTTAAAGTAAAACTTCATTTTCAGAGACTTTTTTTTATATAAAGGATCAAGCTGTTGAATGTTCAATTTTTTTTGGAACATCCAACATCGTGTTCGTTTATAAAAACGTCTATGTCGATGAAGTTTTACTTTGAAATTAATTAGACTCAAATAATTATTATTTCGAATTGCAATAGCCCTCTAAATTTATTCAATACAATGAAATAAAATGTCCAATGCTTTAAGCAAATTACAATATATATATATATATGTATGTGTGTGTGTGCGTGTGCGTAAGTGTGTGTGTGTGTGTGTGTGAACGTATACCTTGCTTTATGTCAATATATATGCATCAAGACAGCGGTCGTATCGATATGTATGGATGCACTACTTGGACGCTAACTTGGATAGTTTTTGTGATGGGAGGCATGTAGCCGTATTGTTGATGCTTTGTGGGGTGTTGCTGCCAGGACTTGTACAATATTGCTCGCAGCATTCTTTTGTAATAGCTGTCAAGCTTCTTCTCCAGCCGTTTTGTTAGTGTCCATGTCGTGCATCCATATAGCAGTATCGACACGACCGCTGCCTGGCAGAAACTGCGTTTCATTTTATCGGTTAGGACTGCCCCAATTACTGAGGCCTTACTCTGCACTTCATTACAGGAAATATTACCGCAAGCATTCTCTTGAAAAGACTACCCCCTCCATTGCTGAAAAAACACCTTTCCGAGTAACAGAATCGTTTCAGAGCCAACAGAGTCACAAAAGACATAATGTCGGTCTTCCAGCTAATTCAAGAGAAGCGTCAGGAGAAAAAAAGTTGGTTGATCTGAGGAAAGTATTTGATACAGGAATGTAGTAGATCATGGAATGACTAGGCTATCCTCCAAAGTTTTTTAAACATAATCATTCAGCTACACGAAGACTAATGTGGCCAAATCAAACGCAACAAAACCTTTTATAGCCACCAAGAGTATGATGCTAGAGGCACGACCTGATGATGATGAATTGGGGCAGTCGTATTTGTCCACTTAGTTCTTATACAGGATGACGATAAGTGCATCGCGGGGGTATTGTAGCTTGCCCTCCTCCAAGCAACAGACAAAGAGCTCGTGGAAACTACTAACATGCCACAAAATGCATCACACAAGAGCAGATATAGAATGTCTCTACATCAAGAGAAAAATGGTGGACGAGGATTAATCCAATAAGAACTGGCCTACAGAACAACTACGATCAGATTAAAAAATATAGATACTACAGCACTTTGGGTGTTACTGGTGGCAAATACACTGACAAAACAAAAGAAAAACATTTTTAGCTTGTAAAGAAAGCAATAACTTAATCGAATAATGAAAGAAATCGACATAATAGATCGAGCAATAGAGGCCTCAAAAAACAAAGAAAGAAGCAAAAACATCGGGACAAAATCAATTGAAAACGCCTCGGAACAAAAGCCCTACATGGGCTATTGGCACAAAGATTAACAAATGCCGATATCGATGACAAAAACTAGTCAATAGCTGAAGAGTACTGAAAAGAAAGCAGAATGGTTAAGGTCTTTAAAAGAAAAACATGCTTAAAAATTAATATGTCAGTACGAAAGGATTATGACATATCCATCATAAAATAAGCAAATGCTAAACCTTGGAAATGTAAATCTAAAAATGTGGTACTTTAAAACTACTACCGTGTCAGGAATGACGGTTACCCTGGGTGTTATCAAGAAAGGAACAGCTAAACACATAAACATTATACACGGCAGCGTCAGCCAATATAAAATACAGAATTGCTCTTTGTGGACGCGTTTCCTCATAAGAGTACAATCAATGAGATTGGAAAAGAAACATACGAAAAGTATGGAAAGGACATAGAATACATATAATCACAATCATCTCTCATTCTAGGTCTTGGGTAAATAAATGGTGAAAGATTGTTGAAATCAAAAATGGAGCTGGAAATTGAGACGCGTCGATACAACGACTCGAATTCTACATAGAAAAACATGAACGAGGACTAATTACAGCCATTAGAAACCATAGTGACAACACGATGGATAACAGAATGACAATAACTAGGAAACAAAACTGGGAAGGAAAACAACTCTATGGGCATTTTAAACGACTACTAAACAACATCTCACACGACAAGATCTGGACATGGCTCAGAAAAGGAAACTTTAAGAAAGAAACAGAATATCTCTTTATAGCAGCACAAGACAACGCCACAAGAACCAATCATATCAAAGCAAGGATAGATAAGACTCAACAAAATAACAAATGTAGGTTATGTGTTGACCGAGATGAAACAATCAGTCACATAATAAGCGAATGCAGTAAATTAGCACAGAAAGAGTACAAGACTAGACACGATTGGGTGGGCAAGGTTATCCACTGGGAAATGTGCAAGAAATTTAAATTAGACCATACCAACAATTGGTATATGCACAACCCAGCACCTGTCCTAGAAAAGGACAAACATAAACTCTTATTGGACTTGGACATACAAACGTATCACCTAATCTCTGCCAGAAAACCAGACCTTATAATAATCAACAACAAAAAAAGAGAATTTGCAAAATTGTCGACTTTGGTGTCCCGGCTGACCACAGAATAAAACTGAAAGAATGTGAAAAGAAGGATAAGTACCTCGACCTTGCAAGAGAATTGAAGAAACTGTGGAACATGAAGGTGACAGTAACTAAAGGATTATTAAAGGGCCTGGAGGATTTGGAAGTTGGCGGACAAGTGGAGACCATCCAAAGGAAAGCATTATTGAAGACGGTCAGAATACTGAGAAGAGTCCTGGAGACTTGAGGAGAGTTGCTGTCACTCAAACTAAAGTGAAAAACCATCAGCTAATGCTGATGTGAAAAAGTCTAAGAGATTACATAATAATCCTTATAATATTATCTGTGATTTTGAGATAGGAACGAATCATTGAATCCCAACTTACTGTTAATTACCAAGAAAAAAGATCTTGTCATCAAATGGGTTTTGCCGTTTCAGTGAACCACAGAATGAAAATAACAGAAAACAAAAAGATAGTCACATACTTGGAGCTTGATAGAGAGCAAAAAAAAAAATTTGATAAAAAGACTGGATATCAACAACAAAAAAATCATCACCATCCTGCCTACAGCATTGTTGAGACGAGCCAGAATATCGGGACGAGTCCTGGAAACCTTGTTAGATTAGTTGTCACTCAGACTCCTGGGAAAGATCCCCAAACAATCGATGGTGTGAAAATCTCGCAGGGAGTGAAATAAGCGGCCAGAATATTGAAAAGAATCCTGGAGATCAGACTCAAGAGAAATACAATAGCTAACTCTATTGTGAAAATTTTCCAGAGTAAAATAATAATAATAATAATAATAATAATAATAATAATAATAATTACTACAATAATAATAATTATAATAATATGGGACTTTGATATATAAACGGATCACCTAATCTCGGCCAGAAGACCAGACCTTATAATAATCAACAAAAAAAAAAAGAAAAAAAGAAAACCTGCAAAATTGTCGACTTTGCTGTCCCGACTAACCACAGAATAAAACTGAATGAACGGGAAAAGAAGAATAAGTACCACAACCTTGCTAGGGAATGGAAAAAATATGGAACACCAAGGTGATGATAGTAACAATTGTGATTGGTGCTTTTGGCACGGTAACTAAAAGATTATTAAAGGGTCTGGAGGATTTGGAAGTTGGCAGCCGAGTGGAGACCATCCAAACAACAGCATTATTGAAAACAGCCAGAATACTGAGAAGAGTCCTGAAGACTTGAGGAGACTTACTAACACTCAATCTCCAGTGAAAGACCACCAGCTTACGCTGATGTGAAAAACTATAATGAGTAAATGATAATAATAGCATAAACGGATCACCTTATCTCTGCCAGACAACCTGACCTTATAATAATCAGTAACAAAAAGAAAAGATAACTTACAAAATTTGCTGTCTCGGCTGACGACAGAGTAAAATTGAAAGAAAGCGAGAAGAAAGATAAGTTCTTCGACCTTGCTAGGCATTGAAAAGCTATGGAAAGCAACGGTTATACCAATTGTAATTGGTACAGTCACCAAAGGATTGGTAAAAGTACTAGAGGACTTGGAAATTGGAGGACGAGTGGTGACCATCCAAACTACAGCATTGCTGAGATCGGCCAGAATACTGAGAAGAGTCCTGGAGACAAGAGGAGACTTGCTGTCACTCAGATTTCAATGAAAGACCATCAGCTAACGCTAGTGTAAAAAAACTCTCAATGAATAATAATAATAATAATAATGAATTTTTACGAATGTTATATAATTACGGAATTATTTTTTTATATTAATAATTTTTCGTTAATCATATTTTATCATTCGGTTTGGTTTGGTTTTGAACTATTCGGCTCTTAAAGCAGGTGCACACAAATTGAGTACAGTTCACGCTCGTGCGCAGAGGATATGACAATCACAAATGTCATAATAAAAACTCCAGTTAGAAAATGAACTGGGGTGTGAATGACATCCTGCCCGGAAGTGATGGGCTGAGAATTTGGTGATTTTGAAAAAGACGTTAGTTAAGATCTGACTCTGGGCCGGGCCAGTCCAGCTGGGGACAACAGGATTCGCAGTGCGTTTGTTGGGTCAGATAGTACAGTCAGCATAGTAAAAATTGTGTCTCTCTCTCCTCATGTCAAAGAATTAAAGTCAAGAAGTTGATAAACGTTTCGTACCTGAACAACGGAGAGTTGTCAGTGTTTCGGATTTCTCAGCACCAGTATATTTTACACGTGAAGAGCAGAGATGTTTTGAAACCTCAAATATGCAATATGTAATTCTCCTGGTACTCTGTGTTTCACGTGTCCCAAATAAGACATATATATATATATATATATATATATATATATATATATATATTTATATATAAAGAAATTTCTGTTGACCATTATAATATGTCAACCTGACATAGGACATTGCGGCAGTAAAAGTGCCAAAAGTTCAAACTATTTAATACATTACTTTATTTGTTTAAGTAAGTGTTTTACGCTAAAGATTGCAAGCTTAATGCATCAAGGAAGTGTCACCGGACCAAGTTGATTTACTGCACTAACCAACACAAGCCGTTTTGATTGTTCAAGTCAGTTTAGATTAATGGTAACCTCAGTTAAATTTAGCCAAAAGTTTTTTCAATTACTCAACGGTATAATAATAATAATAATAATAAATGCGATCAGCTCGTGCTATTTACATACACACACACACACACATATATATATATATATATATATATATATATATATATAATGAAACGCAGCTTCTTCCAGGCAGCGGTCCTGTCGATACTGCTATATGGAGGCACTACTTGGACGCTAACTAAACGGCTGGAGAAGAAGCTAGACGGCAATTACACAAGAAAGTTGCAAGCAATATTGAATAAGTCCTGGCGGTAACACCCCACAAGGCACCAACTATACGGCCACCTGCCTCCCATCACGAAAACTATCCAAGCTAGACGAACCAGACATGCAGGACACTGCTGTAGAAGCAAGGACGAGCTCATAAGTGATGTACTCCTATGGACCCCCGCATATGGCCAAGCAAAAGAAGGACGACCAGCTCGAACATACATACAGCAGCTATGTGAGGATACGGGATGTAGCCTCGAAGACCAGCCAGAGGCGATGAACGATAGGGAGAAGTGGCGACAGAGGGTCAGGGATATCCGTGCTAGCGGCACAACATGATGATGATATATATATATATATATATATATTTCTCTGTGTGTACGAAAAAAAAATGAAATGAAAACTCTGCAGTACTAAAAGCGTAACTTTGAGTCTATTCACGTCCATAAGGAAACTTAAATGACGGATGGAGTGTTTGGGGTTTTTAAACTTGAAGGGGTTAGAATATCGTAGGTTCTAAATCATCTCCACCACAACTGCACTGAGCAATTTTAAGCCGATTTTTCGAAAATCCTAAGAATTAAAGAATAACTTGCCAGAAAAGCAAGAAAGCTTTGGAAAACGAGGGTGACGGTGATACCACTTGAAAATGACACGCGTGGAACGGTTCCCAAAACGCTTGGAAGAAACCAGATGAATAGAGACCACCCAAACCGAGACATAGTTAAGACTAGCCAGAATACTGAGGAGAGTCCTGGAGACTCGGAGAGACTTGCTGTCATTCAGACTCAAGTGAAGGACTATCAGCTGACACTGGTGTGAAAAAACTCGAAGAGGTACTTCACATTGTCCAAAGCTCCAGTATTACTGGAGCCTCACCATTAGATTGTTTAGTGTTATATATCTAGGACACTTCTTGGGGGAGGCTTAACCGTATTTACCAACCCCTCCGCTCGGGCAGGATATGACACAAGGTCAATTTTTAAGCAGAGTTTAACAGGTTTGAATTCAGAGTTTTCCTTCTCCTAGACTAGTCACCTCACCAAGGCTGAAGAACCTAGTCTTTCCTACTATTTACCCATAGCTGGAGGGAGAATAATTGGATTCATACCTTTCCCAAGGGTATTAGTCCAATGTGAAATGCAATGAGTCTCGTCCAGAATTTGAACTCGTGTCGCCGTGTTCATTTGTTGGGGGAGGTTTAACCCTCGGCAGAGAAGCAGTCTCGGCTAGTGGCTAAAATAGTACAGGACTAGACACGACTGTTTGAGGGAATTGAGCCAGAATTTGAAACTTCACCAAAATACCAAATGGTATATGCATAAACCAGAACCAGAATTGGACTATGGGACACGCAAAACTCTCTGGGATGCTGAGATACAAACGGATCACCTAATTCTGACCAGAAGACTAGACCTAATGATAATTAACAAAAAAGAGAAGTTGCCGAATAATGAACTTTGCCATCCCAACAGACAGCAGGGTAAAAATCAAAGAAAATGAAAAGAAAGACAAGTATTTAGAGACCTGGCCAGAGAATTAAATAAAAAGGCAACATGACGGTGACGATAGTACCAATTGTAATTGTTGCGCGCTGAAGGATCTCCAAATGTTTTGTAAGGAGGCTGGAACAACTGGAAATCGGAGAGGGAGCCGAGACCATGAAAAATACAGCATTGTTGAGGTCAGCAAGTGTATTGAGAAACTTGGGGAGACTTTCTCTCACTCCGACTAATGAGAAAGACAATCAGCTAACATTGGTGAGATAAACTGGCAAGCGGCAATTACTAATAATTATGGAGGTGCCCGTGGTGTAATGGTTAACGTCGTAGGAAATGGACACGGCGACAAGAGTTCAAATCCTGGACGAGACTCATTGCATTTCACATAGCACTAATACTCTTGGGAAAGGTATGAATCCAATTATTCTCCCTCCAGATATGGGTAAATAGTAGGGCAGACAAGGTTCTTCAGCCTTGGTGAGGCAACTAGTCTAGGAGAAGGAAAACTCTGAATTCAAACCTGTTATACTTCGCTTAAAAATTGACCTTATGTCATATCCTGCCCGGAGGTGACCGTGGTGTAATGGTTATCGTCGTAGGAAATGGACACGGCGACAAGAGTTCAAATCCTGGACGAGACTCATTGCATTTCACATAGCACTAATACTCTTGGGAAAGGTATGAATCCAATTATTCTCTCTCCAGCTATAGGTAAATAGTAGGATAGACAGGGTTCTTCAGCCTTGGTGAGGCAACTAGTCTAGGAGAAGGAAAACTCTGAATTCAAACCTGTTAAACTCCGCTTAAAAAAATTGACCTTGAGTTATATCCTGCCCGAGCGGAGGGTTTGGGTAAATAGGATTAGTAATAATAATGATGATGATAATGATTGAAACATGAATGTAACGAGTTGTCGGTAGTTCCCTCGAGGTGGTCTATAGAATAGTTTCTTTTTAAAAGAAATACTATTTTCAATATTTACTCAAGGTTAAGATTTATTAAAGAAATATTACTCATACATAGGGATTTTTTTTCCTAATCTTGTTAGTGTTATTCAGTGTTTCGACCTTCTTTCAGTGTCTTATGCCATAGTCTGTAACCTTTATGGAATGTTGTAACGAACACTTTCTTCAATCCTCAGGGGTAAGATTCTTTCCATTTTCCGATGTTATTGCGAATTAGTTAACTTGTCTTCTTTATTATTTCGTCCTTGTAATGTCACTTAACTGTCCTCAACTTACGACAGAGGGATTGAACTTAGGACGGTCTACTCAAGTAGAATAAATAAAGGTCTGGTTTTGAAAATAACTGTTGGTTAACGACCTCGTATAAATGCAAAGTCAGAGAGTACAGTGGCCAAAACATTGAGATTATAACCAAGTCAAGTACAATTATATTTTCAGAGATTGAAATACAATACTCTCCCGAGAAAATATAGAATTGCTGATTTTTCTTCATCCTTCAACCTCCATACTTGAATTGTTATCTTGGTAAAAAAATTGAATCAGCAACCTTAGATTAATTACTGGATGGGGCTGTTTGCATTTCTTTTAGTGCCAATGACCCTGGAAAAGGTATGGTTCCATCTTTTCTCCCACCAGCTACGGGTAGATAGTTGCACAAATTTGGTTCTTTAGCCTTTCCTAGGCACTCAACCTAAGAGAAGAAAAACTTAGAATTTTATTTTGCTTAAAACTGACCTTGTATCAAAACCTCTTTATGGCAGGTGGGTTAAAAAAAAAAGTAGAACTTACAGGCGAAGTGATATTTAAACAACTTCCCACGTGGCTAATATATGGCACAAAGTCATTTTATCGTAAGGAGCCACTCACAAAACATCATTAATGTATCATGGGACCAGGAGATTAACACTCACCAGGTGCGAATACGAGGCAGACCTCCAGAAAACCCAGGGATGAGACCTTGTGTCATTTCCTGCCCGAGCGGTGGGGTTGGTCAATAGGATCATTTAGTATAAGATATCTTCATTAGCATGTCTCTCAATTTATTAGACATTATCAAAACGGGTTAGATTCATATTCCCTTTCAATCTTGTTTTTCATCTTATAACTGAATGTGTCGTGTTATAACGTTCACTTTCTTGCTTAGTTGACTAGGGGGTCTGTAGAATACACCGACTGCTTCTCTGCGGAAGGGTAAGAACCACCAAACGAATATCCTAGATATGACACTAAACTATCTGATTGTGAGATTCCAGTAATGCTGGAGCTTTGGGGGATGCGGAGAACCCCTTCATTGCCATCGCTCCCTGGTCCACTCTGGCCCGGAGTGGAAGCACCTGAGAAGGACGTATATATAGGCCAAATAGAACTAACCAGTGTACTTATGCTAAACTCAATTTCTTGAAATAGAGCTGTTTTGTATGCTAAACTAAATTGTTTGGAATAGAACTGTTTTTGACATTGAAACTGTACTTACGCTAAACTCAATTGTTTGAAATAGAATTGTTTTGACATTTAAAAATGGATTTAGCATAAAATAACCGACAAAGTTTGATATGCCATAAACTCAAACAAACAAACGAACAAACTTTGTACTAATGCTAAAATGAATTGCTTGAAGTAGGAGTGTTTTTGACATTAAAACTGTACTTATAGGAAACTGAATCTTTTGAAATAGAATTAATTTGGCATTTAACTGTGCGTAAACAAAAACTAATCTTATATTATACTTATACGTTTTAGATAGAACTCTTTATATGTATAAAAATGGATTTGGCATTAAATAACATTTAATGGTTGATGTGCCATAAAACCAAAAAGAACTCTGTACATTCTCTTTCAAATCAATTCTTTTGGGAAGGCATGAACCCCTAACTATTGCTCACTTAATAGATGGGCTTTGCAATTAAATATTTCACAAAGGTTGGTAGGGTATTAAACGAAGGAACCAAATAAAAACATCTAATAACTGTATCCGAAATGCATAATTTTTGTTGATGAATAAATTCTTTTACACATCCTGGTCTGTCAGTAGAGCATGGATATATGCAGACTGCATCACTTACAGAGGAGTAAAACCATTAAAAATTCATATTCAGTAAATGGTATTAACTGTATCCAACGTTGACAGTTCGAGTCTGAAATTATGCGTGGTTTCTTTGTTTAAAACATATTAACCTTCCTGGGTTATTTAATCTCAAAACCACCTTGATGAAGAACTAATAATATTATTTAACATATAGTTGAGGGAATAAGGAAGCTCATACCTTTCCCAAGGGTATTAATTTGAAAGTGAATGTAATAGCGCGATTTAGGTTCGAACTTAGTTACAACGATATCGCAGTTTAGCAAATTATCCTTCAAGTTTCGATCTGACCCAATGCGGTAATATCCGTTTGGCATTCCAAGTTTTATATCACACCAGTTTTATCTTTCGATTACGCGTGGAATATTAAAGAACTGAACTGAAGTGAATCGTCAACCGACGTCTTTCTAATAAGGAAAATTGGGTTCTATATCGTACACTGAGCAGATGTGTTTTTTGATGCTGAGGCTGTCAATTTTAGAAACAGATGTTGATTGATTGATTTGTCAAACGGTCCATGTTTATTTTATGCTGAGAGTTTAAGGAATTGCATTCATTCTTTGTTCATACTTGGATTTTAGTGTTTTTGTGTCGTAAGAGGTTCTTTTTTACCCACAGTAACCTCAAGTACAAAAAAAAAAAATTATAACTAATCTAAGTGCTACATATCAGGAGTAAAGTCGACCTGACAGTAATGCCAATGGAGAGGCACTGTATATTTTCGAAATCTCTAGAACAGGAGCCTTATTATTAAATACAATTTAGTTTCATACCGAAAACCCCATTTCCTGTGAGGAAGTTTACTCTTCTGCGAGATATAAGGTCAGTGTATTCTAAACACCATTTAAAGACCGACTGGGTCTGATAGCAAAGACAGTCGGGTGAGAAAAATATTAATGTCAACACGGATATTTGCATGTGTTTAGGAAATTCATCAAGTTTTTTTTTTCTTTTTTGTTGTTGTTTAACTCTATATCAACACTTAAGAGGTCATCGAATGCCGAAGCTCGATCGCAGTTATAAGTATATTTTCAATATTCCAAAAGTACATTTTATGGGTCTATACTGAATTGCTTGCTATTGAATTGAATTGGGCAGGATATGACACAAGGTCAATTTTAAAGCGGAGTTTAATAGGTTTCAATTCAGAGTTTTCATTCTCCTAGACTAGTTGCCTCACCAAGGCTGAAGAACCTTATCTGCCCTACTATTTACCCATAGCTGGAGGGAGAATAATTGGATTCATACCTTTCCCAAGGGTATTAGTGCTATGTGAAATGCAATCATCCTCGTCCAGGATTTGAACTCGTATCCATTTCCTACGACGATAACCATTATACCACGGTCACCTCAAAATCACATCTGATGGTGTCTCTGGTCTTGAGGTTTGGGGAATGTAGCATATCCCTATCAGTCTCCACCACTCTTGACCTGAGTGGACCTGGGAGCGATGACAAATAAGAGGCGCTTCTGTTGATGAGGAAAGAAGTGGTCGACCACAAAAATTAGAGTATAAACTTGAATGTTATTTGTCGAATCAAGAAAGAAAATCTTTAGAAGATTGTCTACGATGAACACAGACAGTTTCCAGTAACATGGATATATTGGGTATTTCAATATACTAGTTAGGGTCTCGTCAATGGGTCAAATAGAACTGTTCAATCATTTACGAAGGTGTCTTCTTGTTCTTATTCTTGTTATAGATCTTTTCATATCAGTGTTAGCCTATGGTTTTTCACTGGAGTCTGGGTGACAGCAAGTCTCATCAAGTATCCAGGACTCTTCTCAGTATTCTGGCCGTTCTTAAAAATGCTGTCGTTTGGATGGTCTCCATCCGTCCGCCAACTTCCAAGTCTTCCAGTCCCTTTAGTATACCTTAAGTTATCGTTCCAAACGCACCAATTACAATTGGTATAATTGTCACCTGCATGTTCCACAGTTTTTTCAATTCCCTAGCAAGATCGAGGTACTTATCCTTCTTTTCACATTCTTTCAGTTTTATTCTGTGGTCAGCCGGGGCAGCAATGTCGACTATTTTGCAAGTTCTCTTTTTTTGTTGATTATTATTAAGTCTGGTCTTCTGGCTAGGATTAAGTGATCTATTTGTATGTTAAAGTCCCATTGGAGTTTATTATTATTATCATTATTTACTCCTTTAGAGTTTTTCACATCAGTGTTAGCTGATAGTTTGTCACTGGAGTTTGAGTGACAGCAAGTCTCCTCAAGTTTCCAGGACTCGTTTCAGGATTCTGGCCGTTCTTAGCAATGCTGTCGTTTGGATGGTCTCTATCCGTCCGCCAACTTCCAAGTCCTCCAGACCTTTTAATAATCCTTTAGTTATTCTGCCTAACGCACCAATCAAAATTCGCACAATCGTTACTTTCATGTTCCACAGCTTTTTCAATTCTCTAGCAAGGTCGAGGTACTTATCCTTCTTTTCCCTTTCCTTCAGATTTATTTATTTAGACCGCAAAGTCGACAATTTTACAGATTCTCTTCTTTTGTTGTTGATTATTATGAGGTCTGGTCTTCTGGCCGGGATTAGGTGATCCGTTTGTATATTAAAGTCCCATAGGAGTTCATGCGAGTCATTTTCTAGAATAGGTGCTGGGTTGTGCATATACCATTTGTTTGTATGGTCGAATTGAAATTTCCGGCACATTTCCCAGTGGATCACCTTGCCAACCCAGTCGTGTCTCGCCTTATACTCCTTCTGTGCTAATTTGCTGCATTCGCTTATTATGTGAGTGATCGTTTCGTCTCTGTCACCGCATAGCCTACATTTACTGTTTTGTTGCGTCTTATCTATTCTTGCTTTGATATGATTAGTTCTTATGGCATTGTCCTGTGTTATTATTATTCCTCTTCTTCTTCTTCTTCTTCTTCTTCTTCTTCTTCTTCTTCTTCTTATTATTATTATTATTATTATTATTATTAATCCTCTTCTTCATCTTCTTCTTCTTCTTCTTCTTCTTATTATTATTATTATTAAAGATTTGAAACAATACAGTTCCGTGAAAGTCTTTTTTATATTTGGTAGGAATTCTTGATAAAAAGAAGTACTAATGTTAAATAACAATACTTAATTTCATTTAAATGTACGTAAACAAAAGATTAATGTTAAACGAAATTATTTGGATTAGATTGAAATACTTAAAACTGTCTAACTGTCTGCTACTATGATTCGTAATTAGTTGATTGGTTGGTTGGGTTTTATGGCATATCAACTTTTGTAGGTTATTTAACGCCAAATCCATTTTTATCTAAATAATCAGTTCTATTTGAAATAATTCAGTTTAGCATGAGTACACAGTTTAATTGTCAAAAGCATTTCTATTTCAAACTATTCAGTTTATTCAACAGTTCTAATTCAGCTAATCCAGATTCTCGTTAGTACAGATGTTGTTTACACAGTAAAATGTCAAAACAGTTCTATATATAACAATTCAGTTTAGTGTAAGTACAGTTTCAATGTCAAAACGGTTCAATTTCCAACTATTCAGTTTAGCTTAAGTACACTGTTTAAATGTAAGTACGGTTTCAGTTTAGCATAAGCATGCAGTTTAAATGTAAGTACGGTTTAATTGTGAAAAACATTTCTATTTCACGCCATTCAATTGAGTCAAACAGTTCAGTTTAGCATAAGTATGCCCTTTGTTAACCCAAAGCGTGGTAGTACCCTATCAGGTACTACCACGCCGGGCCAGAGAGGACCTGGGAGCAATGGCAATGAAAGGGTGCTTTGTATTCCCCACAGCCCTATCATTACTAGAACCTCACCATCAGATTGTTTAGTGTCATATCCAGGACACTCATTGGGGGGGGGTCTTACCCCTCTGCAGAGGTGCAGTCAGTGTATTCTACAGCCCCAGCCGACAGGGCAAATAATAGGTAGAATTATTAGTGGTAACAATACTTGAAACCATTTAACTATATGCAAATCGAATTATTAGTGTTAGATATCAATACGTGAAACCATTTAGAATTATTTGAGCTAACAATACTGAAAACCATTTAACTGTATGCAAACGGATGAGGTCTGGCTCGTTTTAAAATAATGTTACCTGTTTACAAACTATATATATATATATATATAGCTTTGAATAAACCACAATTGTTGATATGCCATAGAACACATCCAACGAACAAACGAATCAATCTTTTCTAATTTAAAATGGATACCCATTTGATAACTGTATACACCAAATTAAACTTTAAGTAATTGATTTTTTGAGTACTACATTTGGGTAGATTTTTAGAGTACATAGTTTGGATCGATTAGGTTTTAAAGCTGCTTTGTCGTAGCAGCATGGAACATGTTTTTAATGAACTTTTCATATTTGAAACACTTATCCGTCTGATGATTGTGTGATCCGCGTGAAATTTTAAATAAAAAAATTGATGGATTGATTGCTTTTTTTTTGTTTTGTAGATCATCCCATCGAATATAATTAATTTTTAAACTCGTCTATTGGACCAAAAGTAGGGATCTTAATAGGGGTTTACTATGATAACAGGACCTTTTTTCGATGGTAATCCTCAACAAGGAGATACTGTCGGCTTATTCTAGATCGAACCAATTAACTAAACCGTTGTTTGTACAGTGATAGACCTTTTCTATGTAGTTAAAGCGCGCATAATTGAGTTTGGGGTGTATTATGAAAATATTCATAAAAAATTAATTTTGTTATAGAAACGCATTAGAAATGACCTTTACTATAAAAACGCAATGGAAAAGATTTTCACTATTAATAATAATAGCAAATGATTTTTTCTATAAAAATGCATTGGAGATGATTTTTACTATAAAAAAGCATTGCAAATGATTTTTACTATAAAAATGTCTTGGAGATGATTTTTACAATAAAAAAGCATTGGAGATGATTCTTACTATAAAAATGCATTGGAAATGATTTTTACTAAAAAAAATTCATAGGAAATGATTTTTACTATAGAATACATTGCAAAATGATTTTTACTATAAAAATGCATTGAAAATGATTTTTCATCTTACAAATCTATTGGAAATGACTCTACCTTTAAAAATGCATTAGAAATGATTTTAACATTGAAAATTCAGCGATAAGACCCCCAAACACAAAAAGGTCGTCCTGAGTATAGCACTAAACTGTATCAGATTGTAAGGCGCTACTTCTGGATCTTTGGGGATTGTGGAGTATCCCTTCATTGCCATTAATTACAGGTCCACCCTGACATGGACAGGTAGTACCAGCTATGGGTGCATCTACGGATCAAATAAACCTGTTAAAATATTTAAAATTGATGAGAATACTTCTACCATAATTGTGAGTAAAAATAAAACGTTTGTTTGTTTGGGTAATATGCCATATCAACCTTTGTAGGTTATTTAATGCCAAATCCATTTTTATACAAATAAACAGTTCTATTTCAAACAATTTAGCTTAACATAAGTACACAATTTAAAACATGTCAAAACATTCCTATTGCAGGCTATTCAGTTTAGCCAAACAGTTTTAATTTAATTAATTCAGTTGAGTATAAGTATAGATTTTGTTTACTCAGAGTCTCGATGTCAAAAACAGTTATATTTCAAACAAATTAGTTTAGCATAAGTACGTACTTTAAAAGCCAAACAGTTCTATTTCAAGCAATTCAGTTTAGCATAAGTACCCAGTTTAGTTATATTTGACCCATTAAAGGGACCCTATCAGATGCTACAACTCCGGGCCAAAGTGGACATGGGAGCGATGGCAAAGAAGGAGGGCTCTGCATTCGCCAAAGATCCAGAATTACTGAAGCCTCACCATCAGATTGTTTAGTGTCATTGCCAGGACACTCGTTGGTGGAGTCTTACCCCTCTGCCAAGATGCAGTCGGTGTATTCTACAGCCCAAACTGACTGGCCAATTGTTGCGTTCTGGTTAGTGAACGCTTGTAATATTAAATAAAGGACAAACCACGATATGAGAGGAAATAGAGATATATTCTCAGGAAAAAGTATATACAATAGAGAGACTATTAGTAGACAAGAACATAGGATTAGTGAATACAGAATAAAGATATAGTCAAACGATAGTATTGGCTTCCGTTATTACGGTTGCAAGTAAGGTGATCAAGTGCGATCTCCAGTCTCTAACGCTCTGATACTATTCCTATAAGAAGCTGCACTTCACCTTCTAAGCTGCCCTGGTATTAGTAGCTACTGCTATATATGGCAGATGGACTAGTTCATTGTGTGGAAAAAGGTGGGTGATACCCAACACCAATGATATGTTTGTTTTGTCTCTTTGCGGATGTTTAATGGTATATAATCCCTTGTAGGTTATTTTATGCCAAATCCTGTTTATAAATATATTTTATATGTATGATTTGGAAGTGAATAGCTTGTAAGTATCTTTATTTTGAGCCAGACCACCTTTATTTACACAAAGTTAAATAGTTTAAATTATTGCAATCCAACAGGAATAATTGTTTTTAATATTAATAATTTTTTTGCACTTAGTTAAACGATTTCAAATACTGTAATTTATAGTTTGCACTGAGTTAAATGGTTTCAAGTATTCTTATCTAACACTAATAATTTTATTTGTTTTGATCATTTGTTTGCGCACTTTTAGGAAATTTTTAGTAATACAACTTAACATCACTAATTCTATTTATTTAGTATTCTTCTCAACTTTAAAACTAATTATTTAGTTAAATGTTTGATATAATAAAAAATATTGTTTGTTATTATTTAAATGTTTAATATTATAAAATCTATGGTTTGCACCAAGTTAAATGATTTAAATATTCCCATTTAACACTAATAATTATGTAACGTAATAGCCAAGGGATTTCGGTTTATGCCTTTGGGTTTAGTTAGGCTGAGAACCTTTCGGCTCAGCACATGGGTTAATTAGGTGCAAACATTGATGCAGGTGTAAACGCGGGTGCGCGCGGGCGGGTGGACGAAGGTGTCACTCAGAGATGTCACAATAGTCCGAGACGAAACGGGTGATGGAGTGCGAGTGACGTCACGCACCAGAAGCGCGCAGAGGTTTGTGGAGAATTGAAAGAAAGTTAGAAGAGTTGAAAACTAGACGCCGAACGAGGAGGTTCGACTTTTGGGGCTCGCTGAGGCGAAACGAATTTGCGCGCCGTGGGTCCCGGACGAGAAAGGGGCCAAATGAATAAGACGGCATAGCGAGATTGTGTCTCTCCTCCTTATGTCGAAACCTTTAACTCAAAGTTAATAAAAAGGTTTCGTACCTGAACAAGAAGTCGTTACGTGTTTTCGAATTTCGAGATTCCTATGTTCTTTATGTGTTCTACGTTATGTATATATATGACCAACGTTCGATATCCATTTCGCACATGGCCATATTCGTGTATCTGCCCATGTAACAATTATATTTAATATTATTAACAATAATAGTTTGTAAAATATTCAACAGTTCTATTTGACACACAGTTGAGACCCTAACAGGTTAGATAACGCTGGGTTAGAGTGGACCTTAGAGTAATGGTAATTTACATTTCACAAACTCCGAGACTGGATCCTCTTAGATGTAATGTAACGTCATATCCAAGACAAAAATTAGAAAAGTGCATTAAAAAGTCTTTGAAACAACTATAGTAGAGTAGGTTTAAATCCTGAAATATCCAAGCTATGTACTCTTAAATTCCCTTACTATTCCGGTCAAGTCGATGTTTCACGTAGATCTGTTGAAAATTTTAGTATTATGAATCTTTTTAATGACTTTATAATTCGACATTTCGGATGCCATACATCTTTTCGTAGTCGAATCTATTTTAATATAATTTCATCAAGAAACGGTTGCTAGGACATTAACGGCCGAAAGTAAACGCGTTTTTAAATCACAAACTACACTTAAATGAAGATGAACGAACGTCCAATGTAATCCCCGCTTTTAGTTGATCTGGTATATATATATATATATATATATATATATATATATATATATATATATATATATATATATATATTTCTTTTAAATACCCTGTCCGGTGGCAAAAGTTGCTTAGTAGCGTCAAGAGTGGCAGTACCGCCTTAAGCTACCGAAACTTTATTAAACTGGTTGGCGGCGTGATGAGGGCAAGGTGTCGCACGTGCTTTCACACGTTGTATGATGAAAAAAACTCTCTATCATTATTTTCAACATTAAATTTAACTCGGTCGATGATCTTGATCATCATCACTATCCCCATCATCAACTACACTTATTTTTTGGTTGATTGTTTGGGTTCTATGGCATATCAACCTTTGTAGGTTATTTAATACCAAATATATTTTTATTCAAATAATCAGTTCTATTTCAAACAATTCAATATTGCATAAGTACACATTTTAATTGTCAAGAACATTTCGAAGGTATTCAGTTTAGTCAAGCAATTTTATTTCAAATAATTCAGTTTAGTATAAGCGTACTTTTTAGTTCATTCACAGTTAGATGTCATAAGAGTTCTATTTTTTTAAAATTCAGTTTAGCATAAATAAACAGTTTGATCCATAGATAGAACCCTATCAAGTGCAACCATTCCGGGCCAGAGTGGACCTGGGAGTGATGGAAAAGGAAGGGGTGCTTCTGTTGATGAGGGAAGAAGAGGTCGACCACAAATATTAGAGAATGCTATTTGTCGAATCATGAATGAAAATCCTTAGAAGTCTGTCTTCGCTGAACGTAGGCTCAGTTTCCAGTGACGTGGATATATTGGGTATTTCAATATACATGGGACCCATGTGACTGTTGTGTTCTTTTTTTCTCAGATTTGAAAATAGTATACAATAACAACTATTAATCCTCCATCACAAGTGAGGAAAAATATTTTGCGTCACAACTTATTTGGGGACAAAATCATTCAAAACTGTTTCAAAACATGTGCAATCCATTAATATGATAATGATTTATTATTGAGACAAAAAACTAAAAAAAAATAATTTCCTGTGCTAGACGCTGATATAATAACAATTAAAAAAAATTAATTTGATGTCTCTAGCTCAAATGATGCACTTTATAAAGGACGTGTTCAAAACGACCGTCATTGCGCTTGTCTCTGTAATAAATCATTATCATATAAATGGGTTGCATCTATTTTGAGACAGCCTGTACAATTGACCCATTTGAACTCTGCAGAAATACAGATGGTTATCAAATCTAATCCTACTAATTTAGCAATTATTACTAATATTTGGTTCTGTAATTGAATTATTACAATTTGTTTGTAAGTTACCCGACCGTCGACACGAAGGCTCCCTTTTCAATAATTACTTCGCCAAGGTGTAGGGGAGGGCATATCCTTTTCTTGGATGGCTCCTCTTTACCCTTGATAGTACCTTATAATGCAGCAAGAAATCTTTGGTATGGCTCCTTTGGTATGGCTCCTTTTTACCCTTGATACGTAACTTAAAATGCGGCAAGGAATCTTTGGTATGACTCATCCAGGGATTTACCCCGGTTCCCCAGGTGAACACTTTAATTGTTATGCGAGTGGACTGGTTTTATAACTAATGTTATAATTGGAATAATTGTTAACATCATAATTTAAACGTTTCATTAAAATAATACCTGACTTTATAGCCACTGTGATGATTTAGTCATGGAAAATATTTATCACCAGGAATGAATTATATCAGAAAAATCTGATATTAAGATGTCGGCTTGGTATAAAAGTAGTTTATATAATAACGATGGAAATAGAAAACACAGTTATATGGGAGTTTAACTATAGTTAACACGATGAAACCGAATATCGACATTTTTGTCAAAATTTAATGAAATTTTCCAACACGTGCCAAGCGTTATTCAGTATTTGTTTTCCAAAAATCAATTTTCCATTTAAAAGGATTAAAATTAGAAAGACGATCATATTTCCTTTTTGCTTTTGCTTTTCTTTTCTTTCTTTTTTTTTTTTTCTTTACCAGATATGAAGTGTACTATAGATTTATTGTAAGGTTTGAGGGCGATTTCATTCGACAGTTAATTCTGGCAGACATTCCCTTTTTGGGAATAAAATGCCAAATTGGTCTATCTGCTGGAATTGGAGCAAATCGGATGCTTCAATAGCGTTGCGGAAAACAATTAAATTTCTTTCTGGAGAATTGTCGATTCCATCTCAGATAACAAGTGTGGAATTTCATACTTTTAACACAGGTGACAGCACTTTTCGGGTGGAACTTGCTAGACGAAAGGTACCCGTTTTTCTGCCGACAAAGTTCAGTAAGTGCATTCAATCTTAGGTTAATTTTTGTATAATAATAGTCTAGGAGTTGAATCTATATATTTGAAATTAAGCTCAAAGACTATCTATAGATTTATAATTCAAGGTACTTCTCAAATGTTTTAAATTTGAGCAAATTGACAAAACTTCTGTTAACTAAGACAGCGTATCTCACCTTTTTTTCATTTATTAGAAAAGAAATATATATATATATATATATATATATATATATATATATATATATATATATTCGGTCATATTAGGATTATAAATTTATTTCCATGTGTGTTCTCTCCCACGAACATCTAGAATACCAAAACAGCCCTATCAAAGCAATTCTGGAGTTTAAAAAATAAATGGTTAACCCCTGTGATTCAATGGTCTATATTGAAAAAGTCAAATACTCCAAAATGATTTGATGGTAGATGTAATCTATGCTTAGAGGAAAAAATACAAATAATGACATACCTAGACCCTGAAAAATTGTTAAATAAGAGATGTGAATTAATAGCTAGATGTAGACATGGGACTAAATTTAAACTGTAGACTAATTATCATAAATAATGGTTTTAAAAATTCATAGAATTAAATTGAGAATTAAGGTAAATGAACAAAAATAACATAAAATAAAAATTAAAAAAATGAAAAAAAACTTAACTTATTCTGATTTATTTTATCCATAAGATCTGAAGAAGTCCTGTAAAAAAATTTTTCGTGTTTTTGGTTTATATCAAAAACACATAACAGGATGGAAATAAATTTATAATCCTAATGTGACCGGTTTTGTTTTTTCTTAAAGAAATTATTGCTCTGTAATATCAGTTGCATTGAGCTCGTTACCAGGAAAATTTAAACGTTCCATTTTGAATCGTTTTCTTGTCCTGATGGAATTACTCCCAACTCTGGTTTAACTGGACCGAATAATACTATATATATACATATATATATATATATATATATATGTGTGTGTGTGTGTGTGTGTGTGTGTGTGTGTGTGTGTGTGTGTGTATATATATATATATATATATATAGGGCATATTTTGTTAAAGATAACAAAAGTTTTGGTACTGACTTTTGTATTAGGCTTATTTTGCTCGCAGTGAGACGTCATAAATGACAATTGCAAACAATTATTAAACAGCCTTCATTCTTATTTGAGACATCTGACTCCTGAACAGAAAAAAGGCTCATAAACAGCTCAACACAAAATCCTTTTCTATGATCTTTAATGAAATATGATACAAGATATATATATATATATATATATATATATATATATATGAATGGGTGCGTATCTGTGTATCTGCGTATGCTTGCGTGTGTATGTGAACAGATCTCTTAAAAACGTTTGATGGATCGTAAAGTACTTAAATATTTGACTGCAGAACAGTATAAACTTCAAAGAAATTAACCTCTATTTTTTTTTTAATAATCATCCAATTGCCTTTATCTCATGAAATATCAAATATGGAATAGAGGCCACTTTAATTCAAGAAACTTCTTGAAATGAGACTATAATGAAAAAGTGAAATTTAATTTCCTTTCATAGATATATATATATGCAGAATTTTAATTTTTTAAGGTGTTTGATTAAATAGGACAGGCAGTTTTATTAAGTCTTCGTATGAGCCGTTTGATATCTAGAAGGAATGAATTCAAGAAAGCGCCATATTTTATCTGACTACTTTCGGTTCTAAGTAAAGACATCTTTGGAGGAAGGAACAGTTAAATAACAAATACAAATATTAATAATATGCATTTATGTAAAGTGTTGACGGAATAACGAATGGGAAATTAATTTATTGAAGAAAAAATTCATGGAGGTAAGAGAATGAATTGGTAGTGAAAATGTTGGTGGTATTTCAAACTGCTATATTCAAAATTAATTCCGTTTAGGGAAGGATTGTTAAATATTTATATGGATAGCTTTAAGAATTTGGAATTTTCGTTTGCTTTTTGTTTGTGGAATTTTCTTTGTGTTCAATTAGAATTTTTCTTTATTTGGAGGATGTAAACGAATGATTTTAGATATTGAAAGAGGAAACTTGTGTCAGTTTCGGCAAGTGTTAAAAGTCTCGACGATGTAGGTGCTTATTTTATAGGAAAAGCATTCTGTTTCGGCAAGTGTTAAAAGTCTCGACGATGTAGGTGCTTATTTTATAGGAAAAGCATTCTGTTTCGGCAAGTGTTAAAAGTCTCGACGATGTAGGTGCTTATTTTATAGGAAAAGCATTCTGTTTCGGCAAGTGTTAAAAGTCTCGACGATGTAGGTGCTTATTTTATAGGAAAAGCATTCTGTGGACATTTAAATGGATACCACTACATTGCTTTTCTTGTCAATTCCTTCTCTAACTTCTATAAAAAGGATTTAAAAGGTCAGTAAATTTCCACCCGACCCCTCTTTCCCCAGCACTTTATATAAATAGCGTTGTAATTGCATTTGCCATTTCACTGTTTGTTCTCACGAAGATGGTTCCAGTTGGGGCCGAAAGTAATTTGGTGAAATATGGTATTTTTTTAAATTTATTCCATCGAGGTGTCAAACGATTTATACAAAGATATGAATGAATCTAAAATATACAGAAATTAAGTTTTTGTCCTTTTTAAACTAACACAAACACATAGTCAGGATTGAACTTGCAATCTCTAGATTATTGTCTCCTTAGAAGCTTAGGAAACCAATGCCTAAAACAATTACGCTTTGTGTCTTGCTACAGGCAAGTAACAATACAGGAATACTTAACACTTGTACCCGAACGGAATCATAACAACCAACCTCCGTGAATACAATAAAGGACGTAGGTCTAAGTTCAGTGTAGGTTCCCGAGTTCGACAAACACCTGAAGAAGGCCGGAGGACATACCGGCCGAAATGTTGTGGAAATAACAATAAAGATGAAGACAATAGTCCGAAAACACTTAATGATAAAAATTATCCGGAACTGTATTGATTTTTATTCAGCTGACATACTTTTCTGCACGATCTATCAATCTATCTGCATGCCTGTCTGTGTGTACGTGCGTATATCGGGAAGGGAGCGAGAAGATGGAAAGAAACAAATACCACGACGCGATGATAAACAAACGTCTGTATGCATTGATTTTTTAAAAGTATTTTCTCTTGGAGATGTCAAGGTAATAACAGTCTAAGTGTCATTTCCAGTGGCATCAGTTATTTTGGAGAGGAAAAGTTTCAGTTGTCTGTAAAAATGCGTCGTTTAACACACCCACGAATAGAATCACTCACACATTTGTGGAGATCCGAATATGGAAAATACGAGGATCATTAAATAAGTTTCCAGACATTTTTCGTATGGGCACTTTTATTGATAGTACACATGAAACTCTAGTCCCCCAGAGATTAGTTTATGCAAAGTTGATAACCTGTCCATGCATTTCCTATGCGCTTGCTGATATCCCTTTCAGCAGATGAGATATTGCTACCGGGGTCTACTAATTTCAGGAGCTTGTCTTTTATTGTGGATATTGTCACGTGATATCCCACTGAGACGATGGAAGTGGGATGACTGCTATCCTCTCGTTTGAATTAACAGTAGCTAGCCCTCAGAACATGACCGTTAAGGCATGATAGTAAATTAGGGCAAGCTATCTGTACTGAGTAACCTGACTTGGGTGACATCCAGTAGCCCTAAGAAATCGCCCGACCAAGGGAGAAGGAGAGAGAAGCCAAATGATTGGCTGGGATCCCAAAACGGAAGTGGGGACTCCTTCCCGTCAGCGGAAATAGATAATAAGAAAGTCAGTTAGTGAAAAGGGCTCGTGGCAGACAGACCCATAGCCATTACTCCGGGTGAAGAAGAGAAAAACATATCTCGGACACGAGGGACCCAAGTTCTTCAAGCCGATGTTAAAAATAGCATAAAGTCTATTAGCCCGTGAAAGAAGAAAGATTCTCCAGTGGAACCCCGTCGAAAAATAAGATAAGTAACTTTGGGGCTATTTCTCCTTTATACCCAAATTTTATATACCACTCTCTCTCTCTCACTCTCTCTCTCAATTTGAAGGAAAACGAAAGAACAGAAAAGAAGAAAGACATTTATGTCCATGGACTGTTCAATTCATTATATATTTGACACTTTGAAAGTGTATCTCTTTGTATAGTAAAGGATTCATGTATTTTTATGTTACCACGTGGTCGAAGTTGTTCTTTGCCGTGTCTTCTACGAATTTGTTACCTCATGCTTCCTTCTCAGCTTCTATTCGCCTTATGTTATCTTGCTTAGAATTGTCCTATTAATTCCTTTAAAATATCACACGGGAAACCGCAGTTACCGACTACTACAATATAATATTATTACGACTAAACCTATAGGTCCATATCTTCCATTGTCTAGGGGAAGGAAGGAAAGCGACCTGGTGGGTGTGTGGATAGTCTGAAATTTGGAACCCCTTGCCAGCGGCGGTCAATCTAGCCCAAAATTAATCCCTCACATAATATGCCCGTTCTTATATGCCTGAGAGAAAAACTCTGAACGAGGACTTATTCTATAAGGGATCAAGTACCAACCTGCGCCGTCTTCACACGTGCAAAAATAAAGTCCTGTTTTGGGATTTTAGTCAATTTGCCGTTACAATATGGTACCATCTTTTTCAAAACATATTAACTCAATTGCATTTGTGTTCTCGTTGAGGCTAATCGTTCTTGCTATCTGTTCCAGGCTATATGGCGGAAATTCTGCTAGTGCAGGTATATTTGTGAGAACCGATAGATCATCTGCGCAATCTGCATCTTTTTTAGAGTGAAACTATTTTTCTTTCTTTAGCTTAACTAAGTTCCTTAGTACGTAATGAGAACCAATCTCTTTCTCTCTTTCTCTCTCTTTCCCCCTTCTCTCTCTCTATAGATATATATATCAAAGAGCTTTATTAGCTCTCTTGGTGAGTCAATCATATTTACTAACCCCTCCGCTCGGGCAGCATAATACACAAGGTTAATTTTTAAGCAGAGTTTAACAGGTTTGAATTCAGAGTTTTCCTTCTCCTAGACTAGTTGCCTCACCAAGGCTGAAGATACCAGTCTGCCCTACTATTTACCCATAGCTGGAGGAAGAATAATTGGATTTGTACCTTTCCCAAAGGTATTAGTGCCATGTGAAATGCAATCAGTCTCGACCAGGATTTGAACTCGTGTCGCCGTGTCCATTTCCTATGACGGTAGACATTACATCACTTGGTGAGTTTATGGAGGATCAAATGTTGCAGTATTGTTAATATATATATATATATATATATATATATATATATGTGTGTGTGTGTGTGTGTGTGTGTGTGTGTGTGTGTTATGATTAAAATTTAATGCTAAAAGCGTTTTTAATCTTTACAGTGATTAATGTATGAAATTGAAGCGCAACCTCACAATATGATTCAATCTCTGTAAAAGTTGAAAAACTGATTAAAACCCGTAACTTAGTGTTTCACGATTTCAATCCTCAAGTGAGCCAGCGTTTCTTACGTTTGACTTTTTGTGGAATACTTGCTCACTTGTGGATCTAAATCGTGAATTTTGTCCCCTATATATACTGAAGAGTTCTGATAGAACGAAACAGTCTGTCTGTCGATGACCATATATACGCTACCCCATGGGGGTTCAGCAAGCTGGTGAAGGAATTTTCGGCCACAGCTCGCATAATGCAAAGCTCTTCGAAAGAATTGAGCTCTCTGGTAGCCAATAGGATGTAAAAAATGTAAACAAACTGCTGCTGCTGTTACAACATAATACCTTTAAAATTCCCTTAGCCAACGTGGTACGCTTTTTGGCTGAGCGGTCTGAGACTTAGTCTAACGTAAAGTTGGATGGGTTTCGATCCTGGCCTCGAGCGTCCTACGTGTCTAGCCACACTGAAGAGTTCTGATAGAACGAAACAGCCTGTCTGTGGATGACAATATATATATATATATATATATATATATATATATATATATATATATATATATATATACTAATCTAAAATCTACCAGCATTCACGGTACCAGAAAAAAAGAAAAAAACCGCCAGGAAGAGATAAAAGTATCTCGAATCACTGCCCGGGGGAAAAAGAAAAAATTATAGGTCAAAAAGAAAGAAAAGGCCAACCTCGTCCGCCCCTTGAAAAAAAATCAAGGGATACGCAAGTGGAAGTATATAGTGATTCGAATAATAAGAGAAACAAAAAGATATACTTTGGGTCGACGCAAGGGGATTTTAAGACTAGGTACTATAACCATAAAACAAGTTTCTCGCACGAGAAGTATAGGCATAGCACTACATTATCTAGTTATGTGTGGGAGCTTAAGAATAACAAAAGGATAGATCCTATAATGAAATGGGAAGTAATAAAGAAATGCCGTAAATATAGGGCTGGGGATAGAATTTGTCGGCTTTGCACGGAGGAGAAACTAACCATAGCATCTTGTAAAAGTAGGAATATGTTAAACCAAAGATCGGAGGTGTTAAATAGTTGTAGACACAAAAGGGCGTGGTTGCTCTATAATTAGGGATAGGTTTCAGAGATTTTTTTTTATTGCAAATTCTAAGCTAGGTGGGTTTTTGGTGAATAAAAGACAGCGATTTCTCCGTTAGAATTAGTCGAAGTTAAGCTTCCTGATGATCCGATAAGGTGAAACTTTAGTAGAAGATTTTCGACTCGCGATTTAAGTTAATACTCCCCTACCCCCGTAGGGTCGAGTTCTCTAGCGAAGAAGTATTCGTGTTGCCATTAGCGCCTTTGCAAGTCTCTTCGTATTTGAATTGAGATCTCGGCGGCCGTTTGAACGGATGTATGTAAACAATACTAATTGTGATTCATAACCGTTTAAAAATGTACTTCGTAGCTAATGTCTCTTCGTAGCTAAATGGTTAGAAGCTTTGGCTTGGTGTTTCAGTCAACCGGGTTTCGATCCCAGCTACGGGGAGATACTGTCTAGCCACACTGATGAGTTCTGATAGAACGAAACAGATCTGTCTGTGGATGACGATATATATATATATATATATATATATGTAGGGAAAAGCAGACATAGTGAGATTATTAAAGTATGAAAGATATATATATGTATATATATATATATAGAGAGAGAGAGAGTGTGTTTGTGTATGTTTATGTGTGAGGGGTGATGCTTAAGAGAAAGTTTCAGAGGAGTGAGCGAAGGAAATAGATGCTTTCACAGTCAGCCAAGTGTTCCTATGTATAATTATAATGGTCTATTATACGATGTCTGCCTTCATAGGTTTTTAGAAAACATTTCTTTTCATTCAGTTGCCGTTTGATTGTACTTATAGACATTCACCTGTTGAAGCCAGAATTGCAAAGCGAACGTGAAACGTGTGCAAGCAGCTATTTACGAACGCCTAATGGACTAGTTCAATAATTGTCTATTCCCTATCGATATTTTCGCTTTTTTGAAAGTATGAATGCGAAAATGGGTATCGATGAGATCCTTTCATAAATGTCTTTGTCTCTGTGAATATATGTGTCTGCATTGTTTATTCCCTAGCGACTATAAGTACATATTTTACTTGTGATCACTAAAATATTAAGTATTAAGTCTGATTAAAATACTTTCTTTTTTTGTTTGTTTTTGTTTTAGCTTTTATAGATCGATAGTTGAAAGTTTATTCTGTGAACAGATCTGTGAACTATTTTTGACTCCATAATATAAATGACAATATTAAAATATCTACTAAACTATGTTAAATGTATTTTACTTATTTTTTTAAATAAACATTTACTTTAAATCTTATTTCATATACGCATACAATATGTATTTCCCCAACCATTTCTTAGTACATTCAGATGGGTCTTTAAAATATACAAAATGTGGAGTAACCTTTCATTGCCATGGCACCTAGGTCCACTCAGTCCCAAATTGGTAGCACCTGATAGGGTCATATCTATGGATCAAATAAAATTGTTTGATATTTAAACTAAGTGCAAACAAACGACATATGCTTAACTGAATTGCTTGAAATAGAACTGTTTGATCATTAAATTGTGTGTAAACAAATGAATGATGTTCAGTTGAACTGTTAGTTTTAAATAACCAAATTTTAAAACAGTTAACTATGTGCAAATAAGTGATTAATAATAAATTTGGTTTCTTTGTTCAATGGGATATCAACCTTCGTAGGATATTAAATGCCAAAGCCACCTCTCTTGAAGAACAGTAGTGGTACGATCAACTCATTCCTGGGAAGATAAAATATATGAAGAATTTATGTTGAAGTCATGCAAATCGTTTCCAAGGTGTGTTGATACATTAACTACAAAAAAGTGGTGGTCATATTGAGTAAATTTACTGTTTTGTATATATCATCTTGTTTTGCTTATTTTTTAAAATTTCAGATTAATCTTGTTATATAATAGAGTCGTTTAATATTATCCTAGAATATTCTAATTCTTTTTCGCACCCTGTATAAAGTGTTAAATCGTATCTAATTATTTTCTTTTTTATATTTTATATATCTTAGTGGATCTTTTATCTAATATACAAATCTGAAAATTATTAAAGAATCCATAATATTAACTAGAATACACAATGTAATAGAAGTAAGAGAATCATTAAATAAGTTTCCAGACTTTTTTCGTATGGGGACTTTTATTGATAGTACACACATGAAACTCAAGTCCCCTTCTATGTAATCTCCTCTGGCTGCAATACACTTATACCGTTCCAACAACTTCTGGAAGGCCCCATGGAAGTCCTCTTGTGTGAACGTGTCAATGACCTTCATTACAGCCTCTTTCATCTCCTCAATTATCCCATAACCACAGCCTCTGAGATTAGGGAATAAGCAAAAGTCACAGGGAGCAAGATCTGGACTATAGAGAGGCTGAGGAACTGTCTTGATGCCCATCTTGGTCAAATAGTCTGTGACAAGGATGGAGTTGTGGACTGGTGCATTATCCTGCTGGAAATGCTTCTGACCCGATTTGAAGAGTGCTGGACTCTTCCGACGGAATCTCTTCCTGAACTCCCTTAAAACCTCAACATAGTAACCCTAACCCTTTGGCCAATCACCTCTTGTGTATTGACTTCCTTACTCCTCCCACACCTCTCATTATCCCTTACAGACTCGCTGCCTTCCTTGAATCTCTTATGCCACTCAAAAACTGATGCTCGATTCATGCAAGATGGTCGAAAAGCAGTCTGAAGCATTCCATATGTTTCTGTGGCATCATTTTTTCCAACTTTAAAACAGAATTTTATTGCATATCGTTCTTCTGATGTGTCTTCATGTCCAGATTGGATTTTTGAAATTCACCAGCGGGGACAATCAGGCTTTAGTTGGGTGTATTTCAATTACTGCTGTAGCTGTTCATTTGAAACTGAAATCATAAAAATTGGTCAGTCATCTCATAATATGTATAGCAATAAGATACTGTAAATGCCTGTATAAAAAAAGTCTGGAAACTGACTGAATGCACAACATATATCACTAATCTCGAGTTAATACCTCTGTAGTGCAAGAAAAACTAGGCAAGTCGTAATTGTAGAGCTCTCTCTCTATCTCTCTATCTCTCTCTCTCGCTCGCTCTCTCGCTCGCTCACTCACGTCGTACCATTTCTTCTCCAACAACATATGCTCCGATCCTAGCTTTGTTTTGGACATGTTTTTAAATGTCGACAAAATGACTAATGTTGGTCTTGTTTGTTCTGTTTGATTTTTTGTTTGAATGTCAATCAACATTCACTGTATATTCGTATCTGCCTCCCATCACACAGGACTTGACACTCGGTCAAATGACCCGAACGTCAGATTATAGTGAGGGTTAGGGGAAGGGAAGTTCGGGCCAAGGCCGAGGCTCGAGTCCTGCTGGTCTATGTTAGTCATCGGCTCAGTGAAATGTGAGCCGATGAGCCTAACAGGGCATGGACCCATGCATGAGTCCAGGCATGGATGCTTGATTATAGTTTAAACTGCACCACTCGGAGGTTATTTAATGTCAAAGGCATCCTTGTAGAAGAATAGTGGCGGTATTCATAGCAGGCGGGCGTAAGAGAGTTTATGAATTTCCCAAAAGTAATAACTGTAGAAGATTGTAAAACAGACTGTCTCACAGTCTGGACTTTTTTTGGCGTTCGAGTACTTCAGGGTCTTCCAAGTACCTTTTTGTCAAACAATGAACCTGGGGTAAAAAAATATTCAATCCATAGCAGTATCAAATTTCTATCGGGAACAGCATCATTCCGAGGTGACTTTAAATGAGCACGAAAAACTCCCAAAACAACAATTACCGATTCACAATCTTTGAACAAGCGTTTTAGCAGCAAATGCATGATGGGTAACGGTCCCTGAAATAATCATACATAGAATAAATCCTGAATGATAAATATAATAGAACATCGACTTACAAATTTAATAGAATTTAATTCTTTAACTTGAGGGAAATGTTTGTTCATAAACTGAAGTTTCTAAGTATTTTCATATAAGAAAAAATCCTAATCAGTGCGTGAATATTTGCCAATATTTATATTCCTTGAAAGAAGAGATCATACATTAAATACTGAAGCTCGTGTTGTCTAAGTCTTGTTGATATGTTCTTTTGTGCGTAAAAGATATTTGTGTGAGTAAATTACATTGTAGGAGAGAAAGTATATTTATCCGCTAATAAGTAAGTGGATGCATCTAAGATATTCATTAGCAGGGGTAGATAATTAGTACGAGCATGTAAATATAAAAAAAAACATTTTCCTCCAATTTTGAAAAATTAGATGCATTCTTAAAGGAGTAGAATATTAGATTTCTTCTCCAAAGATTTAAAGTCGAAAGTTTTGAGTAGATTTACAGACTAAATCTCAAAAAACAAAAACAAAAAAAAAAACAAAAAAAAAAAAAAACTAGATTTAATCTATTTCAGTTCTTATCAGACTGAAGTACAATACAATTACATAAAAAATTTGATGATTTGTCAATTATTCTAAATGATTAAAAATGTATGTTTAACAATCTAGCCGAGAAAAGATTTCTTAAATTATTTTGGGTTTTAATCCTTCAAGTATTGAGCGCAAAGTCAAATAGTGTCGTCTGATAAATCTCGAATTAATTATAAACCGGTTGCATTAACGCTGTTTAGAGAAAAAATTCAAAAATACAGATATAAAAATTAAAGTTTTTAAGCCTTTTTCTGTACAAAAATTAACCTATTTTTTAGTATGGGAATCAGTTGATTTTCAAAATGTATTAAATTGATTAAACGGATCTTTCATTAATTTTTATTGGCATTGACTCCAAATTTTATCAATTATCACTAGAGTTTGTATTTGCCGAACCCCACCGCTATATGCAGGGCATAATGGAATGTTTGATATAAGTAAAGTAGGCGACCTTAGTCCAGGGTTCCTTTCTCGATAGCTACTACATCGAGGCGTAGGGGAGAGCTCTGTTCTATTCCCAGGAATGCTCCAATTTACCCTTGATCCTCACCTTCTGCTTCTGAGTTCTAAGCAAGGCGGCATCAAGTACCATTTTTTGAGTCTTTGGTATGTCTCGACCTGGAATTGAACCCCGGTCTTCAGCAGAGTGGACCCCAGGGCTCCGGTTGAGCATCAGAAGAACAAGAAAGACACAACGTGATGGTCATAAGTTTGGGGTCAAAATATTACAGTTTCTGTTCGGTCTCCAGCTCCCTCTCACAGTAAAACCCCACTCAACCTTTTCGAATCCTTACAAATAAAGTGAGAGGTAAATATTTTGTTAAAGAAGTCTTCCTGCGTCGTTGTTCATTGCGTCGGTATGTATCCAGCATATATATGTATATATCTGCATGAATCAGGAGATAACAATATAACAAAAGGATGAATTTATATCTTTCCCTACGTCCTCGCCCAGAATTAGAACTCGGATCACCAAATCCATTTGCTATAACCGTAGCTGTAATATCAAGTGTGCACCCTTTAAGTAACAAAAGATATATCATGCGAAAGGTAAATGCATTTTAACATTGTAATATAATGGCCGAGTGATTTCAGTTTATGCCTTTGGGTTTAGTTAGGCTGAGAAACTTTCGGCTCATGTGCATGAGTTACTTAGGTGCAACATTAACACAGGTGTTCATGCGCGCGCGCGTGGACCGGACGTGTCACTCAGAGATGTCACAATAGCCCGAGATGGGAAACGGGTTAACAGATGCGGGTGACGTCATGTACCGGAAGCGCACGGAGGATTTTGGGAATTTGAAGAAAGTTAGTAGAGTTGAGACCTGCCTCGGGAGAAGTCGGTTGGCTTTCGCTAGCTCGCGAGGCCTTGTGGCGGGTGCCGCACGAGATGGGGTGCAGATGAAAAAGCCAGAATAGAAAGAATGAGTATCTCTCTTCCTTATGTCGAAATCTTTTACTCAAAGGTAATAAAAAGTTTCGTACCTGAACTGAGAAGTCGTAAGTGTTTTTCTTGTTTCGAGATTCCTACGTCCTATGTTATATATATATATGAACATTATATGTCCATTTCGCATATCCGTATTTGGGTATGGTAAAACATAAGCAAATAGCCGTTAAATATGCTTGGCATGTCGATTTTTCAGGTTTATTTTACGCTTCCAGGACAGATCAATAAAAATAAAGAAAATGTTTAAAAAAATGACAATATCCTTCTTAGTTGGGTCTAGAACTTTTTAACTTTTTTTCCTATACATAACTAAAACACTATAGGATCCAACATATAATGTTTTTCTCCAAGCAGTGAAATCACAAGGGAAAACATCCCGAAAATATATCCATGTAGTCTCATGGACGTGTTAGCAACGAGAGTGCGAATTTTTTTTACGAGCAGAAACTATGATCGACACAGACAATGCAGATGATCAAGCGTTTCAAGCAAATCCAGCACCACAAATCGAATGACTGCAGTATTGTCTAGAGCAAGCATTAGAAAGTAATGGCTTCTGTGGACATAACAAAACAGAATCTGTATCGTGGAGTTAGCCCCTTCATGTTTAGACATGAAGGGGCTATCTCCACTCTGAGTAGCAAGCTTCAAAAGGTACGAAACCATTTAACATACCTCGTCCACAATATACTGAAAGTGATATCAGTATACGGTTTATGAAGGCAAGGACCTCTGTTGACAGCTTATCACTCACACGGAAATAGGATCAGGAGGTGCCCGTGGTGTAATGGTTATCGTCACAGGATATGGACACGGCGATACGAGTTCAATTCCTTGACAAGACTGATTGCATTTCACATAGCACTAATACCCTTGGGAAAGGTATGAATCCAATTATTCTCTCGCCAGCTATGGCTAAATAGTAGGGCAGACTAGGTTCTTCAGCCTTGTTGAGGCAACTAATCTAGGAGAAGGAAAACTCTGAATTCAAACCTGCTAAACTCCGCTTTAAAAATTGACCTTGTGTCATATCCTGCCCGAGCGGAGGGGTTGGGTAAATAGGATCGGTCACACGGAAATAGGATCAATCTGATAAGATAAAACCGGATTTCTTTCAAACAGTGGCTGTGACAGAACTACGATATGAATGCACCACATGGACGCTAATGAAACACATAGAGAAACAAATTTGATGGGAGCTTCACAAGCCTGTCACGTTTTGTCTAGAACACATTTTGGAAGCAACACCTCATTAAACAGCCACTGTACGACTCCCTGCCTCCCATCTGACAAATCATTCAAGCAAGCCAAAGAAGACATACCGGGTACCTTTGGGGAAATAAGGACGAACACATAAGCAGTCATAACTCTTAAACATGGTTGTGTCAGTGAAAGTCGAAGGGCAAGCAACTACATACATCAGCTCTGTGCGAGCACTTGTTGCAGCTTGGAAGACCTCTCTGGTGCTATGAATGAAAGAAACAAGTGGGGAGAGAGAGAGAGAGAGAGAGAGAGAGAGAGAGAGAGAGAGAGAGTCAGGGAAATCTGCGCAGTCATCGGGACTAGATGCTGATGATTATTTGGGATAGATCTTACAGAATGAGAACGAGGTTTTCGTTATTACGACCAGTTAAGATTAAAAAGTTCCAAACACCCTACTTTCTGAAACAGTAGAAATGTTCTGTAAAACTATCAAGTTAATGACTGCACCATAAAAGACGCATTTGAACTGCGTTCACAGCGTAGTTCCATGGCAGAATTAACGTTTGCGTTGACACAAAAGCCTTCGTATTCTCAGTTGTTGTCAATTTGGAGAGTGTCTGGAGGATTTTCGTTTGGCATGGTGGAAGTAGAAAGGGGAAAAAACAGTAAATGTTTCTTTCCTGATGAAAAAGAAAGACAGAAAGAAACCATTGCTTTAGTTTATAGAAATTCCCTGTCCGACTTTTGAAGATGTGTGCCGCGTCCGGACCCGAAGCTATTCTCCACAAGATTATCAGTGGCTTCATTAATCCGTTTTTATCCGTAGTAGAATAAAAAAAAAGTTTGACACACTTTAGAGACAAAGAAAAGTGTGTTGGTAGTTCAATAAGTCTATGGCGTAATCGTTTAACAACGGAACATTCATTTTGCACAACAAAACAACTTCCTTGTCAATGCACATATTACTGTTAAAATCTCAAATCAATATTTAACTAGTAACTACCAGTAAGTCACTGGAGAGATTGATCTACTCACACTTGCGGGTAATTAAATAGACCAGCCACCTAATTATGACAAGGAAAAGCAGTTTCTTTCACAATAAACATATGGCGAACGCTTATAGAAATACTTGATGATCACTCTTATTTCAGGAATTGGTTTCCATATTCAAATATTCATAGCAAATTCTCTCTAAATAATAAAAATACTTATAAAGCCTGTGAAAATACGAGTCAAAAAGGCACAAAATATTTTCATTGATTTTGGTTAAAGTGATGATAAGGAATTAATCATTCATAAGGAGTCAGTTATGAAAAATATATTCGATAATGAGGATTGTGCAAGTGATTGAAACTTGACGATACTTCCAAATGGTATATGCACATACATAACTACTTTGCAAGAATTGAGCGTTCATTGTTTCTACTGGTGTATTGTTATAACGTTCATTTTTAAATTTGATTCAATTAATAGAAGCAGCAACTAAAGACATTTGAGTATGTTAGTACTGGATTCAAAATGGATTCTAATGAGTTTAGAATGTTTTATTCTAATGTGGAGTGCTTCGAGTATCTGTAATTTTTGTTTGCAATTTTGTTGCTTTGATATTGTTGCGTTTTGTTTGTTGGTTGGTTGGCTGATTGGGTTTTATGGGATATCATTTATTGTAGGTTATTTAATGCCAAATCCATTTTTATGCATATAAACAGTTTTATTTCAAACAATTCAGTTTAGCATTAGTACAGGTTTTTTTTGTTGTTTACATGCAGTCAAATATTAAAACAATTCAGTCAAGCATTAGTCCTCAGTTTAAATGTCAAAAGGAATTTCTGTTCAAAACAATTCAGCTTAGTTCTATTTGATCCATCGACAGGACCCTATCAAATGCTACCATTCCCTGCCAGAGTGGACCTGGGGGTGATGACAATAAAGGGCTATATTACATTCCCCAAAGGTCCAGCATTAGTGGAGCATCACCATCAGATTGTTTAGTGTTACATCCAGGACGCTCGTTGTGGGAGTCTTACCCTACTGCAGAGAAGCAGTCGGTGTGTTCTACAGTCCTAGCCGACAGGGCCAAGTTTCTTTTTTAGCAATTAAGTTTAGCATAAGCAAGCAGTTTAAACGTCAAAACAGTTCTGTTTTAAGCAATTCAGTTTAGTATGAGTACACAGTTTACTTCTATATGACTCATAGATAGGACTCTATCAGGTGCAACTACTCCGGACCAGAGTGGATCTAGGAGCAATGATAATAAAAAGGGTACTCCGCATTCCCCAAAGCTTCAGATTTACTGGATTGTTTAGTGTCATATCCCGGATACTTAGTTTGGGGAGTTTCACCCATCTGCAGGGATGCTATTTGTTTATTCAGTTGCTCCAGCCGATTGGACCATGTTGTGTTTTATGTACCAATTCCCACCGGATATAATAAAATTGATACAGCAACTTGAACGGATAAATGCAAAAATATGTGGAAAAAAATGTCTATATTGTTTCATAAAATATATATATAATATTATTATGGATGTGCCCGTGGTGTAAGGATTATCGTCATAGGAAATGGACACGGTGATACGAGTTCAAATCCTGGACGAGACCGATTACATTTCACATCGCACTAATACCCTTGGGAAAGATATGAATCCAATTCTTCTCCCTCCAGCTATGGATAAATAGTAGGACAGACTGGTTTCTTTAGCCTTTGTGAGGTAACTAATCTAGGAGAAGGAAAACTCTGAATTCAAACCTGTTAAACTCCGCTTAAAAAATGACCGTGTGTCATATCCTGCCCGAGCGGAGGGGTTGGTAAATATGATCAAATATATATTAACGAAGAAATGCAGCCCAAATTTTCTCTCTCTCTCTCTCTCTCTCTCTCTCAAACACACACACACACACACACACACACACTTATATATTCTCCTTGGCTAGACTTCACGAACGAAGATTTATGAAGGAGGTTGTTCACGTTGACTGCAGGCATGCTGATAACTAAGCCAAGGCGAGACAGGCAAACACGGCGCCAGCGACTGCAGTTAAAGGTTTGGTCTGGTATGGCTGCTGAGGCTCTCCGAAACTTCCTCCAGCGGCGTTTCTCCTTGAGGTTGATCCTACGGGAGTTCTCAAAAGTGGAGACGACCTGGTGGACGGTGTGGTTCCCGGCCTGACGGTCAGCAGGTGGTGGTCAAAGTGGCAGTTACAGAGGGTCTTTGGTGGGGGGAGTTTTTAAAACGTTTCTTTGGTGCTGCTCTGTCACCGTAGCCAGTGGAGAGTTTACCATACAGGGCTATCTTGACTCGGCAGAAATCACCAGCATAGAGGCCATGTTGCTGAAGTCACGGCTACGCAGGGCAGGGCATGTCTCCAGAACATACATATATATATATATATATATATATATATATATATATATATATATATATATATATATATATATATATATATATATATATATATATATATATATATATATATATATATATATAAGTGGTAGTGCTTTCATATATATATATATATATATATATATATATATATATATATATGAAAGCACTACCACTTTTGAGTATTATGAATTATTATCTTATAGGTATCAACTATCCCATCATCTATATAAAAACAAATATTCAGGTGGTAGGAGGCATAGCAAAGTTCATTTTTGTGCCTTTTGAATACAATAGAGAGAGTCACACACGAAAGCATACAGTGAGTGAGATATATAGACAGAAAAACTAACATACAGGCAATACTAATATTAAAAGAAATCGATGAAAAGCATACGATCTATGCTAAAATGAAATAGATAGATAATTAAGATGGACTTCCGATACATGTATACGTTTATAAGTAGAAAAATATAGACGGCAAATGAAATAGAATAGAGTATGATAGAATGGTTTGGTTTCTTTGTTTAATGGCATATCAACTTTTTTTAGGTTATTTAATGCCAAAGCCATTCTCCTAGAAGAACAGTAGAGGTATTATTTAACTCATAGCTGGGAGGATAAGGGGGTTCATACCGTTCCCAAGGGTATTTGCCCGAAAGTGAACGTAATAGCGCGACTGGAGTACGAACTCGCTTACTACGATTCCGCAGTCAATCGCTTTAAACATTACACCACGAGGACACCCCCCTATGATAGATTGATTGAAACAGAATAAAATAAATGCAGATTTAGATATATCGATTGATAGATGATTGGTTGGTTGTGTTTTACGGCGTATCAACCCTTGTAGGATAATTAGCAGTAAATTCTCCTTATATAAAAATGCTTAATGTTTGGTAGCCTAAGAAAGGTTAGTTTCTTTGTAAGTTAATTATGATTTTTTTTATGATTATTATATTCTTTTTGGTGTCCTTTTAATAAAAAAAGATATACGTTGGTCCAACCCTTTTTTTTAGTCACTATTATCCAGATGATACAGTTAGTTGAAACATAGGTAGAATTTTTTCTGACTCTGTAGGTATTTACATTTCACTTTACTAAGTGTATTGAGCACTCTTACCTTTAGGTTAAGGAATTCTGTAGGCGTTTTTTTCTTTTATCTAGGCATTACGTTATTGGTTGATTATTTTTAAGTACTACGCATGTTTTCAGTCTTTTTTGATCGAATCTTTAAACCTGTTAAACTACTCTTAAACATTGACCTTGTGATATTATCCTGCCCAAAGTCGAGGGTTAGCTATATATATATATATATATATATATATATATATATATATATACGATTTGTAAATGAATAGTTTGTTGGTAAGATTATTTTTAAACGAACTACGGCTTCACGTATTGCCATTCTATATCAATAAATCAGTTTGTCATTTGTTTGCACACTTTTAAATGGTTTCTTGTAAGGAAAATGATTTTTTTTTTCATTTGAACCATATAGAAGACCTTTTATCTAGGCATTACGTTATTGGTTGATTATTTTTAAGTACTACGCATGTTTTCAGTTATTTCCTTTTTTGATCGAATCTTTGTTTCCAGGTGTCAGTTTGTGCAATATTTTTTATTTGCAAATTGTATCATCTGGAATGTTTTCATACCATCAGAATAATAGAACAGGTAAGAAAAATAAATTATATATATATATATATATATATATATATATTCTATTTAATTTTCTTACTTATTCAGTTTCGGTGGTACATATACTAAAATTGGAACGATACAGAGAAGATTAGCATGGCCCCTGCCCAAGGATGACACGCAAATTCGTGAAGCGTTTCATTTTTTTAAGGAGGTGCCCGTGGTGTAATGGTTATGGACACAGCGACTCGAGTTCAAATCTTGACGAGAATGATGGCATTTCACATAGCACTAATACCCTTGGGAAAGGTATGAATCCAATTATTCTCCCTCCAGCGAAAATAAATTGTAGAGCAGACTGTGTTCTTCAGCCTTGGTGAGGCAACTAGTCTAGAAGAAGGAAAACTCTGAATTTAAACCTGTTAAACTCCTCTTAAACATTGACCTTGTGATATTATCCTGCCCAAAGTCGAGGGTTAGCTAAATATATATATATATATATATATATATATATATATATATACGATTTGTAAATGAATAGTTTGTTGGTAAGATTATTTTTAAACGAACTACGGCTTCACGTATTGCCATTCTATATCAATAAATCAGTTTGTCATTTGTTTGCACACTTTTAAATGGTTTCTTGTAAGGAAAATGATTTTTTTTTTCATTTGAACCATATAGAAGAACTTGACAGGTACTACTGCCCAGAGTCAGAGGACCTGGCAGTTCTCCGCTTTTCCCTGAGGTCCAGTATTGAAGCCTCACCATCAAAAGCAGTTTAGTGACTTATCTAGGACACCGGTGGAGATAACGTCTTACCCCTTTACACCGATACCGTCGATGTATTATATAGTCGATTATCATCATAGATAGATAGATGGATAGGTGGATATAGAATATAAAAGTTAGCATTGAATAGAATAGATAGATTTATAGGTATAGAATCTAATAAGCCGATGGATAAAGTGATCAAGACCATGATAGAGTGGTCTATGAGTAAGTACTCATGAACACCAAAGGCGAGATTAAAAAACAAGGAAAAGAAAACGGAACCAGCATTTTTAAATGCAATTCTTTAGCACTTTCTATATTAACTGCTGATTCTGTATCAACCAGGCAACGAAGAATAGCCACGGCTATGTTGACTGCTACTGCTGCTGCAGGCAGCAGGATCATTCTGCAGTGATGACCCGGGGCAAAGCTACCAAAGAACCACATCTACATCTCTAAAAGCGAACCTCGGGTTACAATGAACAAACAGCCACGTTCACTCATGCATGGCTACAAGACCGTATTTATGAGCTCACATGCATCTACTTAATATATAAAAAACTCCATCGCATTTATTGAAAACTCTTCTTCTTCTTCTTCTTCTTCTTCTTCTTCTTCTTCTTCTTCTTCTTCTTCTTCTTCTTCTTTTGCCTTGTCAGCGCGGCCTAGAATCCTCTGATCGTACCCCAACGAGAGCGCTATGACCTATCCCACAAAAATGGCTGTCCTGGATATGATATCAATCTTGGCCAATTAATTAGTCTCCAGTTCTTGTGTTCTGCCGAGCGTGGAGTACCCCCTTATGCACATTACTCCCAAGGCCACTCGGACTTGTATAGTAGTGCCTGTTTGGGTCCCATCTATGGGACAAATAGATCTGTTTGATAATTATTTCTCTTGGAATAATTGATACCAAATATCTATGTATAAATTAAATAGAGTAATAGATACTTAAAGTATGGCTTATTAGTTAATTAACAGCATATAACTATTAATTATTAAATTGGAATAGTTACTGTTAGCAATATAATTATTTTTAACGATTTTGTATTTGAAATGTTTTTTTATAAAACAGTTCACAAACAAATTCAGAAACTATCCCTCAAAATGTTGCCCAGTCGGCTGGGGCTGCAGAAGGGTAATACCGCTCCCAGTGACTGTCCTGGATAACTGACAATAAAAAATCTAATGGTATTGTTCCAGTAATGCTGGAGCTTTGCGGAATGCGGAGCACCCCTTCATTGCCATCGCTCCAAGGTCGACTCTGGCCCGGAGTGGTAGCACCTGAAAGGTTTCTATCTATAGGTCAAACAGCAGTGTTTGACATTTAAACTGAGAGCCAAGAAATGACCTACTCTAAAAATTATTAAAGTAATCTTATCTTTTGCCCATAATTTACAATCTATTATAATCTTTTCAAAAATATTCCTATTTAGTTTCGTTGTTTTCGTTTACATCAGCGTTAGCTGACGGTTTTCCGCTAGAGTTTGAGTGACGGCAAGTCTCCTCAAATCTCCGGGACTCTTCTCAGAATTCTGGCTGATTTAAAAAATACTATAGTTTAGACAGTCTCCACTCGGCCCGTTACTTCCAAGTCCTCCAGTCCTTGCCCTAATTCTTTGGTGAGTGTGCCAAGAGCACCAGTTACAATTGGTATAATCGTCACTGTCATGTTCCACATTTTTTTAAAATTCTCTATCAAGTTCGCGGTACTTTTCCTTCTTTTCACATTCTTTCAATTTTACTCTGTGGTCTGCCGGGACAGCAAACTCCACAACTCGGCTAGTTTCTCTTTTTTGTTGATTATTATAAGGTCTGGTCATCTGGCCGATATTATGTGATCCGTTTGTATCTGAAAATCCCAGAGGAGTCGGTGAGTCTCCTTCTCCAGGACAGATTCTGGGTTGTGCGTATACCATTTGTTCGTATGGTCAAACTTCAGTTTCTTGCACAATTGCCAGTTGATCACTTTGCTCACCTAGTTGTACCAAGTCTTTTATTCTTTCTGTGCTGATTTGCTGCATTCGCTTATTACGTGATTGACCGTTTAGCCTATTTGGCATTTATATACCAATAAAGAAACCAAACAAAACCAAATGAAACTAAGAAATATATTTGGAAAGAGTATGATAGATTGTAAATTATGGGCAGGAGATAATAATACTAAAAGCTATAAAGATATTTGTATTAAAAGTTGTTCCGTGAAGCTGTAATTGTTTCAAAATGATTCTTACCAAATAAGAAAGGTTTAAGATGCAACGTACAAACGCTTGAATAAAAAAGGACTTAAATATCAAATTAAAGTTGGCGACTGTAGTCGAGGGTGACCCAAAGGCTCCCTTTTCGATAGCTACTACACCAAAATGTAGGGAAGGGTGCTACTCCTTTCCCAGGATTGACCCACTTTATCCTTGATCCATACCTTATAGTTTTGAGTGTTAAGCAAGGCAGCATCAAGTGCAATTTTTTGAGTCGTTGGTATGACTCCACCTGGGATTGAACCTAGGTATGCCTGGCCATTGGCGAACACTCTAACTATCAGGCCAGATAATCTAACAAATATTCAACATTTGTTCAGAGTGAAACTAATGTTGAGTCGGATTTTAGAAAATATATCATGAATTTTAAAAAAGCACGACAAAAAATGTATTTCTGAAGAAATATCTATTTATTAATACAACTGATATTGCTTCCAAAACCTTTGTTCCATCAAACAAGCTTATAGATTCTATGTTCCCTAAAGATATTTTCGATATTGAGGCAAAATATGAGACCACCTCATGTTCAAGCTGTTTTATGATGTTAACCTAAGATCATCCAAATGATTCTCTAATCGCTTAGGCCCAATCGGCTAGAGCTGGTGAATACACCAACTGCATCTCGGCAAAGGGGTAAAACCCGACCAACGAGGGTCGAATCAGTTGGAGTTGCAGAATACACCAACTGCATCTTGACAAAGGAGTAAAACTCCCCCAAACCGTGTCCTGGATTTATGACACTAGACTATCTGATGGTGAGCATACTGTAATACTGGAGCTTTGGGGAATGCAGAGTACGCCCTTATTGCCATCGCTCCCAGGGTCACTCTGGCTCAGAGTAGTAGCACCTGATAGAATAGAAATAGAACTGTTTGATGTTAAAACTGTGTACTCATGCAAAACTGAATTTTATATAAATAGAACTGTTTTATATTTAACTGTGTGTAAACAAAATCTGAACTTATGGTAAATTGAATTGTTTGAACCAGAAATATTTAATCCTTAAATGTGTGTAAACAAATGTCTGAGGTTTAATTGAATTTTTAGTGATACATACCAATACTTGAAAATGATAAACTGAGTACAAAAAATGCTTAATAATAAATTGAATTATTCGAAAAAATGAAACTATTTAAATGTGGGGAAACAGAATGGGGTCAAGCTCGTTTAAAAATGTTATCAACAAAATGTGTTTAGAATCATATATTTACTATATATGTATAAAAAGGATTTGGCATTGAATAACCTACAATGGTTGATATGACATAAAACCAAACCCAAAACCAAATAAACCAAATTATATGTATTTAATATACTTTGGACAAAAATAATCCCTCCTTCTCCAAGAGAAAGGAGGTCATCCTCCACCACGATAATATCAGTCCTCATACCGCTCAGTTAACAAAAAAATCTCTCATGCATCAACAGAAAGGAAGGCCCATTCAGCTGGGGCTGTAGAATACATTGACTGCACATCTATAGAGGGGTAAGACACCCCCCCTTACGAGTGTCCTGGATATGACACTTATCCTGATGGTGAGGTTCCAGCAGTGCTGAAGCTTTGGGAAATGCGGAGTACCCCTTCATTGCCATCGCTGCAAGGTCCACTCTGGCCCGGAGTGGTAGCACCTGATAAGGTCCTATCTATGGGTTAAATAGACCTAACAGCATACTTATGCTAAAATGAATTGTTTGAGTAAACTGAATAGCTTGAAATAGAAAAGTTTTTGACAATTAAACCGTACTTACATTTAAACTGCGTGCTTATGCTTAACTGAATTATTTGAAATATAACTGTTTTTTGACATTAAAACTGTATTTACACTTAACTGAATTGTTACATATAACTGGTTGAATAGTTTTGAAATGGAAATGTTTTTTATTTTTATTTTTTTTACAATTAAACTGTGTACTTATGCTAAACTAAACGGCTAAAGAAGATTATGGATGCACTACTTGGACGCTAACTAAAAGACTGAAGAAGAAGCTAGACGGCGATTACACAAGAATGTTGCGAGCAATATTGAACAAGTCCTAGCGGCAACACCCCACAAGGCACCAACTATACGGCCACCTGCCTCCTATCACGAAAACTATACAAGTTAGACGAAACAGACACGCAGGACACAACTGGAGAAGCAAGGACGAACTCAGCAGTGATGTACTCCTATGGACCCCCGCATATGACCGAGCAAAAGCTGGACGACCAGCACGAACATGCATACAGCAGCTATGTGAGGATACGGGATGTAGCCCTGAAGACCTGCCAGAGGCGATGAATGATAGGGAGAAGTACCGAGAGAGGGTCAGGGATATGAGTGCTAGCGGCACGACATCATGATGATGACTTATGCTAAACTGAATTGTTTTCAATAGAACAGATTATTTACACAAAAATGGATTTGGCGTTAACTAACCTATAAAGGTTGATATGCCATAAACCCAACAAACCAAACCAAACCAAACCAACAGAAAGGAAGTCATTCTCTACCACGATAATATCAGTCTTCACACGGGTCAATTGACAAGAATCTTTCAGAAGAGATCGGTTGGAAAAAATGCTTCATCCTCCAACTTATAATAATCTTGTCCTTTCTGATTATCTCTTGTTTAGAGAATTATTTAGATGGGTTTATTTTGCATCAAGACCAAAACCATTTTACAACCGTGGCATTTATAAATGATATTCCATGAAGCAAAAGAGATTATGCGAATAACTTAGTATTTCTATTGGCATAAGTTTTTTTTTTCATTAATAAGCTATACTCTAAAAATGATCATTACATTTGATCCAACTTGATATAATGGTACATCGTATAATGGTAAATGGAAATTTTCCGATTAGATTAATCGAAACTTTTGGTAAAATTAAAATTTACAACAGTTTTCTGTTAAATTTATACTTTTTGTTTCGTCTTTTAATTTAATCACGTTTTTCTCGAAAGAAAAACATGCAAAAAGATCACAACTAACAAATATCCTTCAATCTCTTGTAACATCTATTTTTACGGAGAAAAATTTGAGAAAAATCAGATATATGAATTAACATGGAAATATATTAATATGTGTTAATGTTTATTGATTATCTCGACATTCAGTTATATCTAATAGCATCAGTGAAAGGAATTCAGCTGGCAAAGAGGTTTAGATGCTGGATTGCAACAGCGAAGTAATCGACTTCGAACACTAGTCATGTTATTATCTTTATTATTAAGGGCTTTTGGACTTCATATTTTTTGTTATTTCCACAACGTTTAGGTTAATACAAGGTGCATACGACAAGTTTCCAGACTTTTTTTCGTATGGGCACTTGTATTGCTAATACACACATGAAACTCTTGTCGCCTTCGAAGTAATCTCCTCCGGCTGCACTGAACTTGTACCGTTCCAACAACTTCTGGAAGACCCAATGTAAGTCCTCTTGTGTGAGTGTGTCAATGACCTTCGTCACAGCCTCTTTCATCTCCTTAATTGTCTCATAACGGCAGCCTCTGAGCTTAGGGAATAACCAAATGTCACAGGGAGCTAGATCTGGACTATAAGGAGGTTGAGGAACTGTCTTGATGACCATCTTGGTCAAATTGTCTGTAACAAGAATGGAGTTGTGGACTGGTGCATTGTCCAGCTGGAAATGCTTCTGACCCGATTTGAAGAGTACTCGCCTCTTCCGACGGAATCTCCTCCTGATCTCCCTTAAAACCTCAACATAGTAACCCTAAACCTCACCCTTTGGCCAATTAACTCTCGTGTTCTGACTTTCTTACTCCTCCCACACCTCTCATCATCCCTCACAGACTCCCTGCCTTCCTTGAATCTCTTATGCCACTCAAAAACTGATGCTCGATTCATGCAAGATGGTCGAAAAGCAGTCTGAAGCATTCCATACGTTTCTGTGGCATCATTTTTTCCAAGATTAAAACAGAATTTTATTACATATCGTTCTTCTAAAGTGTCCTCAAGTCCAGATTTCATTTTTGAAATTCACCCGCTGTGAAAATCAGGCTTTAGTAAGGTGTATTCCAATTCCTGCTGTAGCTGTTCATTTGAACCTGAAATCATAAAAATTGGTCAGTCATCTCATAATATGTATAGCAATACGATACTGAATTTTCAAGAGTCTACAACAATTTTAAATGCCCATACGAAGTATGGAAACGTATCGTATGCACCTCGTATGCCCTCCGCCCTTCTTGAGGTGTTTGTTGAACTCGGAAACCTACACGTAACTTCGAACTACGTCCTTTATTGAATCCACGGGGTTTGCCTTTTCAGATTCCGTTAGCCATAACAAGGTACAAGTGTTGAGTATCCCCGTATAGTTACTCGCCTGTTGTCAGGATTGAACTTGCCACCGACAGATGATTGTCTCCTTAGAAGCTTAGGGAACCACTGCCTATAACTGTTACGATAGGTGTCCTGCTGGACAGGTGACCGCTGTAGATTCAATAAAGGACGTAGTTCGAAGTTCCCTGTAGGTTCCCGAGCTCGATAAACACCTTAAGAAGGTCGGAGGACATATCGGCCGAAACGTTGTGGAAATAACAATAAAGATAAAGACACTCGTCCGAAAACCCTAATGTTGAAAATCAACAAGTTTCGTTTCAGAAATTTAGACAAGTTACGTTATTATGTTCACTTTTGGACAAATATTCCTGGGAAAAAGATTTGAACCCATTTACACCGCAGCAATTGGTTAAATACTTCCAGTGCTGTTTTTTCTGGGAGGATGATTTTGATATTAAATAACCCACGAAGGTTAATATCCCATTAAAAAAAATAAACAAGAAAGAATAATATATAACCGTATATCCTCTCGAAAATTTAATATATCAATTTACCCAACTTATCCACAAATAATTTTTAAGTGGAGTTTTAACCAGTTCGAAATCAGAGTTTTCTTTCTCTTTGACAGGTTATCATATCTAGGTTAAATAACTCCATCCTAGATATTGAAAACTCTCCATATCATCTTGCATTTGGTTTGCTACAAACCCCAAAGTGATTGAGTGACAACCAACACTGTTATAATGTTAAGTTTTACATGTATTTAATAGCATAGATACTTATCAGCGAACAATCATCAGGCAGAAAAAACTTTTTCTATCAGATGATTGTCGTATAAAGATGGCATGAAGCCAGTGGTCGCAGATAAGCAACCATGTTATAAAACACATATAAAAACTAATATTTGTTTATTTGTTATATATATATATATATATATATATATATATATATATATATATCACCGGCTTTATTTCTACCAAAATTAAGTCAGCTGTAACCCTATGTTAGAACTATGGGTCACCCTCGGAGAATTGAAATCCTTCATAATCATCAACTGTCCTAGTTGCTAATAATATCAACTGACGGTGCTCTTTTACCACTTTCCCTCTCCCTCTCCCCGCTCTCTCTCTCTCTCTCTCGATCTATCTCTATCTATCACTCAGTCTATTTATCGATCTATCTATCTTTATTTGTTAAGATCAGCTAGTTTATCAATATCTATAATTGCCTCTGCCTCTTATAAGATAGGACTTGCCACAAAGTCAATGACCCGAAGGTCGGGCTTTACGTGGGTCCAGGCGGAGAACCGTAGCCCAGACACGTCCGGCAAGCACGAAAATGCCTCGGGCCACATTGAGATTCCTCTAAAGAGAGGCGCCTCAGGCACCAATCGATAAACCCAACTCCTCCGAAAAGGGTTAGAGCCTGTGAGGACGTCTTCCTGTGGCTCGAGAATGTGGGTCAGTCTTGGCCGCGAGCAACAACTGGACTAATCCCGCGATTGCATCATGTCATCTCGACCGACCATTCCTTAAAATTCACCACCAATAGCTGGAAGGAAACTACTTGGATACTTTGCGTTCTATATTGCGATAATGACCAAGAAAGAAGGTATTAGGTGGGGATTTTAGCCTTGGTAAGACAACCGGTCTAAGAGAAGGGAAAACTCTTGATTAGAATATTGTTCGTCGAATCTCTGACACGCTAGCGCACCATTCTTCTGCTATTAGCTCATCGAAAAGAAAAAAAAACGGTTTGCCCCACGCAAGATAGAAATAATCACCTGATTCAGCAATCTAGCAGTTCACATTTATAACTGAAGTTATAGTAACTAATAGGTCATGTGTGGCAGGGTTGTGGGGGGTATCTATAGACATTGGTTTAAATATCAAATGGTTTACCTGATTTGCGAAATATTGCCAAACACAACAAAACTCATTATACACATATAGTCATGAAGGTTACTTTCTCAAGATTCCTTAATATCCGGGTTTTTTTATGGTGAGGTTAGAGGCTAATGTTTACCTTTCTTAAAATGAAATGAAAATAGATAAGAAAATGTACAAATTGCCGAAAACATGATATATTGTTTCTCCAGTAAGAAACTGTGAGAATACAAACGCCAATTTTGACATTTAGAAACTGTGCCTATAAAGAAGACAGGTGGCACAATATAATTACAAATAATCTTGGCACTTAGTGTAGTGTAATGGTTAGCAATCTGGGTTAGTTGAATATTATCAATGAATTAGATTCTCCCTGGGTGACTGCTGAGCAATTATGCTTGAGGTAAGCTTAACATAGTAAATAAGGACACACACACACACTCACACACTCACACTTACCTACATATACACAGAGAGAGAGAGAGAGAGAGAGAGAGAGAGAGAGAGAGAGTTAGATGGATAGATAGAGAGAGAGAGAGTGAACTCTGTTTTGTATTCCTTAACGAACAGAGTAGCACGTGAAAGTTCACGCGTGATTATATTAAAATCACGCTTGAACTCAGCAGGTCATTCTGTCTGCACGAGCGAGGTTCGTGTCATTTTTGATCGTCAGACCCATGTACCAAATGTTTGATGACAGCTGATGTGCTCGCGCGTTCTCCAACTTTGAGGCCGCCGCTACTCAACGACAGCGCCCGTCCGTAATATTACAACGGTACCAAATGGATTTTCCGGTTATTCGTTTATCAATCCAGTCTGTGCCCACGCTGTGTTTGAAAGATCCACAGACCAGGAATTACACAATCCATCCAGAACTTCTTCTGACGGTCGTTGGAACAAATTGGACAATGTACAGACAACTCAAAAACATGAATAACTCTCCGCCAACAATTAACAATCATTTATTGTTCGATGTTTAGACTACATACGAGAGAGAGAGAGAGAGAGAGAGAGAGAGAGAGAGAGAGAGAGAGAGAGAGAGTGAAATCTGTGTTTTATATTCCTTAACGAATGAGGCTTGCTGGTCCTCACGAATGAATTTGGTTCTCAATGGGTGACTCCTATTTCTGGCATTGTGTAATAAATAAGCTGATCTTTCTAAATAAAGATCGATAGATCGATGAATAGATTGATACGATAGAGATAGATAGAAAGAGGGAGGGAGTGGAAGAGTGGAAAAAAGAGCACCGTCAGTTGATATTATAAGCAACTAGAACAGTTGATCATTATAAAGGATTTCGATTCTCCCAAGGTGACCCATATTTCTAACATAGTGTTACAGCTGACTTAATCTTAGTAGAAAATAATGCCAGTTATATATATATATATATATATATATATATATATATATATATATATATATATATTGCATAAAAATAGATAAACAAATATTAGTTTTCATATATACTTTAAAACATGGTGCTAATCTGCGACTACTGGTTTCATGCCATCTTTATACGACAATCATCTGATAGAAAAAGTATTTTTCTGCCTGATGATCGCCATATAAAGACGACATGAAACCAGTGGTCGCAGATGAGTATCTATGGTATTATATACATGTAAAACTTAACATTATAACAGTGTTGGTTGTCACTAAATCACTATGTGGGATTGTGTCGAACCAAGTGCAATATAATATGGAGAGTGCTCAATATCTACGATAGAACTATTATATAATAATAATAAATAAATATATATTAGATTTATATATATAATGCATAAAACACAGGGGTCGCAAACAAAAATCCATGGCATTAAATATATGAATCTGATATATATTTGTCAATTATTATTATGTAAAAATTAATGTATATTTATTTATCATTAAATTACATAATAGCTCTATAATAGACATTGAGTACTTTACACATTATATATATATATATATATATATATATATATATATATATATATGGTTGTCACTATCTCACTTGGTTAATTTGTGGCAGACCAAATACTGTATAAAGAAGGCGTGAAACTAGTGGTAGCAGATAAGCATCCATGCTATATATATATATATATATATATATATATATATATATAGCATGGATACCTATCTGTATACTTATCAATACATATATATATATATATATATATATATATATATATATGGAGAGAGAGAGAGCGGGGGCTTGCCAGTTGTAGTGATTAGCAAGTGAACCTCACCAGTCATTACAATTGAGATCAGTTAAACTTGTTGAATAATAATAATAGTAATAATAATAATACGAACAAATTGTATATGAACAACCCAGCACCTGTTCGAAAACATGACACACTTAAACTACTTTGAGACTTTGACATAGAGACGGATCACCTAATCGCAGCCAGAAGACCAAAAAAAAAAAAAAAGAATTTGCAAAATTGTCGACTTTGCTGTCCAGGTTGACCACAGAAAAAAACTGAAAGAATGGGAAAAGAACGATAGGTACCGCTACCTTGCTAGAGAATTAAAAAACTGTGGAACATAAAGAGACGTTTATACCAATTGTAATTGGTGCGTTTGGAACAGTAACTAAAGGATTATAAAAGGGACTGGAGGACTTGGAAGTTGGCGGACGAGTGGAGACCATCCAAATTACAGCATTATTTAGAACGGCCAGAATACTGAGAAGAGTCCTGGAGACTTGAGGAGACTTGCTGTCACTCAAACTCCAGTGACAAACCTTCAGCTAATGCTGATGTGAAAAACTCTCAAATGAAATGGATCTCTTAATTTCGGCCAGACACCCAGACATTATAATAATTAACAAAAAAAAGGTAACTTGCAGAATTGTGGGCTTTTCTGTCCCGTATGACAACAGAGTAAAATTTAAAGAAAGCAAAAAGAAGAATAAGTAACTCGACTTTGCTAGGGAATTGAAAAAACTGTGTAATATGAAAATGACAGTTACACCATTTGTAATTGGTGCTTTTGGTTCCGTCACCGCAGGATTGATACAGGGACTGGAGGACTTGGAAATAAGAGGACGAGTGGAGACCATCCAAACTACTACTGAGATCGGCAAGAATACTGAGAAGAGTCCTGGAGACTTAAAGAGACTTCCTGTCACTCAAACTCCTGTGAAAGACCATTAGCTAATGCCGATGTGTAAAATTCTCAAATGAGGAAATAATATAAATATCTAATTGTTTTGAATTAAAAAACGTGTCTCTTGCTCTTAAACGGCCAGAGAAGACAAAAGTTTTTGTCAAATTAATAAAAGTCAAGTATTTTCTTTTCGAAACTGCGACAAAAGTGAAGAACCTGTAACTTTTATATCACCGCTTTTGTCCTACTAAAACCATTAAGTGTGACTTTCCTTGGTTTTGTAAAGAGACCAATCAGAACATGATATCAAAATGCTTTCTCTTGAAGATAAATGTCCCAAATCTCATTAACAACTTTGTTAACGTTTTCATATCTTTTAAGTATAACATGGTAATTTGATTTTGACAAATTTATTAACTACGCTAATAAAATTTAGATCTTGCTGAAAACATCGAAAAGATTTACTGAATGTGTCCTTTTTAAGGTGCAATGAATTTCAATGTTTCCTTTAGACATGAAAAGGGTTACCCGCCTTTGAGTTGAGGATAGATTTCTGCACAACACTCAAGTTATATCTGGCAAATGAAATATAATCATGATTAACCAAAAAAAAAATCGTAATGGTTATTGTACTGGACTGCGACCTTAAAGTAAGCCAGTTTGAACTATTAACCTTGGAAAGGGTATGAACTTACTTATTTTCCTCCAAAATAAAAGTTAAGGAGATTAACTGCAGTTCTACAAAAATTGCTTTGAAATTAAATAACCCACGAGAGTCAATATGTTATTAAAACAAAGAAAGCAAGTAACTTAAATAAAAACAAGTATAAAAACGCGCGTACTTCTAAACTTTTCAAGTCTTTATATTCTATTTTTGTTTTAACTGTTTGATGGCATATCAAGTCCAAATGGGTCATTTAATGCCGAGGCTTTTTTTCTACTTGCTTGATTTGGGCTGATATATTAGTTTAACGGGATATAAACAATTTTGACCCTAAATTTGATTCATTTTTTTATTTTGATTTGGCTTATTTATTTAACGGCGTATAAACTCCCTATGGGTATTTAATGCCAAAATCTGATTAGTTTGTTTTGTTTACCTTATTTATTTGTTTAACGATACATAAACTTCTTGTGGGTTATTTAATGCCGAAATGTGATTCATTAGTAAATGGTTGATTGTAATCCTTTTCAATGTTCCATTTAAAAAAAGTATACTTTTTTTTTTTAATCTTTAATAATTTGTTTACTCACAATAATATGATATCTCTGGTTGTCCTCAGGGGAACTGATGGTTTTGTTTTTGTTCTCAGGGGTAGACGACCAGATACATGGTTGAAAACGCTTGTTTAAATATGCAGCACTTTCTGCACTGTTTAGATCTCAATATACAAAAAGAAATAAGAAGACTTGAACGTCTAACCATGAAGATCAATACGAAGAAAATATTCTGCGGTCTATAAAAAAACGCTTAAACAATGACTAGCCACCAAAAACACAATAATATACGTTACTGTAACACACACACACACACACACACTCATATATATATATATATATATATATATATATATATATATATATATATATATTTGTACATCACTTTTATTTCTAATTTTGTTCTACATTTTCTCCGTTTTCTCATTCTTCCACCTGCTTTAGCCCCCTCTTCTTGATTTATAGCCCCCTCATCGAATCTTAGAATACATTGTCTATAGTCACTAAAGAAGGGTAAGACGCCCCCTCGAAAAAGAGGGGATCCAGCTTTGAGACTCAACTACAATTGATGGCGAGGCTTCAGTCCAGGAGATTTATGAATGCAGAGTACTCCTTCATGGCATTTACTCTTGGGACCTCTCTGACTCGTCATGGCAGTATCTTTTAGGGACCCATCTTTGTGTTAAATAGATAGCTGAAAATATTTTAGTACTTGGCGAAAAAAAACAAACAACAACAACAAAACTCTACAGGAACAGCTATACAAAAAATGTACTCAAAATACTCACGTATCATCCTATATAAGTAAGTAAAGTTGGCGACCATAGTCGAGGGTAACCCGAAGGCTCCCTTTTCGATAGCTACTACACCAAGGTGTAGGGGAGGGTGCTACTCCTTCCCTGGATTGCTCTACTTTACCCTTGATCCGTACCTTATAATACTGAGTGTTAAGCAAGGAGGCATCAAGTTCCATTTTTTGAGTCTTTGGTATGACTCGACCTGGGATTGAACCCAGGTCTCCCGGGCCAGTGGCGAACACTCTAACTGCTGGGCCAATAATGCAGGACTATTCATTGATTTTTCAGCTGGGAATTTTAATTTTACCAGTTGGGCAAGGTCTACCTCTTGCCCAACTATTTATACAAAGTTTTATGTTGCATATTGTTCAACTTCCTAATAGTCTAACATTTAGGGCACATTAAGTCACCTGATACGCGGGCATATATAGTAAATATGAATGTACAATGTACACGAATTTCAAACCTCAAGGCATAAAATAAACCTCGACAGGTTGATATGCCATTAAAATCAGTCTCTTAATTAATTTTAATTCAATTTCATTATTTTATTTCTACAGACACCATATATTCAATTCCATGATTCCCAAGTCCTTATTTCTTTACCATTTTATCTTTTACTATTTTTAGATCTCTCCTTTCTCTCTCTCTCTCTCTCTCTCTCTCTATATATATATATATATATATATATATATATATATATATATATGTGTGTGTGTGTGTGTGTTAAGTTAGTGACCTTAGTCGAGGGTAACCCGAAGGCTCCCTTTTCAGTAGCTACTACATCAAGGTGTAAGGGGAGGCGCTACTCCTTTCTCTGGATTGTCCAACTTTACCCTTGATCTTTACCTTATAATGCTCTTTAGCCTTGGTTAGGCAACCAGTCTAGGAGAAAGAAAACTCTAAATTCAAACCTGTTAAACACCGCTAAAGATTTTGACCTTGTATCATATCCTACCAATGGGGAGGGATTGGTAAATACACACACACACACACACACACATATATATATATATATATATATATATATATATATATATATATATATCACAAATTTATTTTTCAAATTCTCTCTTATAATATCCATCACTCCCCGGTCCTCTCTCGTCCAGAGTGGTAGAACCTAATAGGGTCCTATCTATTGGTAAAATAAAACTGTTTGACATTTAAATTGAGTACTTAAGCCAAACTGAATTGTATGAAATAGAGCTGTTTTTACATTGTAAACAAAAACTGTGAACTTATACTTAAATGAATAGTTTGAAATATTTGAAATAGAACTGTTTTCATATTCAACTGTGTGTAAACAAAAAAAAATGTATTTAACCGAAACTGAATAGTTTGAAATAAAACTGTGTGTGAACAAATGACTGATGTTTAATTGAATTTTTAGTGATGCATACCAATACTTGAAACCATTTAACTTTGTTGACACGCTCAACTGAATTGTTTGAAATAGAACTGCTTTATCAATTAGCTGTGTGTAAGCCAAAAAAAATGTGTACTAGAGCTAGACTGAATTGTTTGAAATAGAACTGTTGACATTCAAACTGTACGTTCTGAATTGATTTGTTTGAAATAGAACTGTTTTTACATTTAACTGCGTGTAAATAAAAACTGTGTTTTGATGCTAATCTGAAATGTTTTCAATTAAGTGAAACCATTTAACTGTGTGCAAAAAAATGAGCTTAGGCTTATTTAAACAAGTTATCTACAAAATGTGTTTAGAAATCATATATTTGATAGACATGCTTAAGCCGGATTTGCCATTAAATGATCTACGATGGTTGCTCTGTCATAAAACCAAACCAAACAAAACCAAACAAAACAAAACCAAACCAAAGCAAACCAAGCCAAACCAAACCAAAGCAAACTAAACCAAACAAAACAAAACCAAACCAAACCAAAGCAAACCAAGCCAAACCAAAGCAAAGCAAAGCAAACCAAACAAAACAAAACAAAACAAAACAAAACCAAACTAAGCCAAACCAAACCAAAGCAAACTAAACCAAACCAAAGCAAACTAAACCAAACCAAAGCAAACTAAACCAAACCAAACAAAACAAAAGCTGATTGTATCGTGGAGAGATAAGCCATAAAACCCACCAACATGGGTCGATTGATAATTTCTTGAAGGCTCAGTAAGATATAATCATTACAGTTTCATTCCCAATAACTGCATTTAAAGATTGCTATGGTCTACATTTAACTTGGTATCCAGCCACAATCTATTTATCGAGATTATTTGAGGAAGAAGAACAAAAGTTATCGGAAATACTCCTAATCATATTTACCAACCCCTCCACTCGGGCAGGATATGACACAAGGTCAATTTTTAAGCGGAGTTTAACAGGTTTGAATTCAGAGTTTTCCTTCTCCTAGACTAGTTGCCTCAACAAGGCTGAAGAACCTAGTCTGTCCTACTATTTACCCATAGCTGGAGGGAGAATAATTGGATTCATACCTTTCCCAAGGGTATTAGTGCTATGTGAAATGCAATCAGTCTCGTCCAGGATTTGAAATACTCCTAATTGTGAATAATAATCTCATTTGAACAATTCTAATTATAGGTGTGAGCGCGAAATAATATAACTATAGTTGTTGTTGTTGTTGATGTTGTTGTAGGGGGAGCGCGTGGAACAATGATTGATGTCAAAGGGAAATTGTCTCTAAGAGCCAAGTTCAAATTCTGGTCAAATTTGCCTGTTTCTCTCAGTAATTATACTTTTGAGAAATAAGGAACAACTTCGAATTCACAACGTGGGTTCGCATATTACGTGCCACATGTCTATCCAATTCCTTTGTAATCAACATACTAAAAAAAAGCGTGGATGGTTTTTCAGAAGCCTTCACCTCAATAAACAAATCACCCTCAAAGTTCGTTTCATTTTTAGTTAACTGTCATCATTGACGTATACTTGCAGATCGGCACGCACACACGAGGTTAGACTCACACATATAGAGAAGAGCGCCTTAACACGCAAAGAGATACATATACACAACTATAAATATACATATATATATATATATATATATATACATATATATATATATATATGTGTGTATGTGTGTGTGTGTGTGTGTGTGTGCGAAAACGTGTTAAATTAAATATACAGTGATATTTACGAAAACTTATGGGAAAACCTGACCTCTTTTAACGTGACAGAAGTATACACGTGTGCACATGGGCAATAATCACACGTGCACAGAGACACAGGCACGAAAGAAATGCTCACACACACACACACACACACACACACACACACACACACACACACAGAGGAAGCATTGGTAGCAAAATGGTCATCCGCAAAGGAAATGGACACGAGGAACCAAGTTCAAATCTTGGACGAGGCTTTTTGCATTTCACGTAGCACTAAAATCTATCGGAAAGTTCTGCATCCAGTTATTCTCTCTCAACATTGAGCAAAATAGTAGGGCTTATCGGGCTATTTAATTCTAGTAGGTCAACCGATCTGCGATGAGAAAAACAGTGAATTCAAATCCGTTAAACTCCGCTTAAAATTGACCTTGTGTCACATCATGCACATGCACAGGCGTTATTTCTATATATATATATATATATATATATATATATATATACTGACGCCTAAATATTGCACAAAACTAATAGCTCTTGTTATACAGCTAGAGTATAAGCATCGAGCACTTAGATCAATACACTCATAGCTTCTAACATTTCGGTTGAATCAACAACATACATGTACTGTAGTTGGATAAAAAATTGGCATCATTTTCTTAGGTGTCACAATTTATCTCTCTCTCACATGCTTTCTCTCTCTCTCTCTCTCTCTCTCTCTCTATATATATATATATATATATATATATATATATATATATAAGTTTGTGTGTGCGGTGGAATCACCTATTGATCTCTGGGCAAGAGGGCCTAACAATTCATATAAAGAACTAGACCAATAGAATACCTGATTATAAATACTCACGAACATACACACACACACAAACACACACACTCAAATATATATATATATATATATATATATATATATATATATATATATATATATATATATATATATATATATATGAATGATAGACAATAAATCCGACAGTATAAAAATCCATAAAGAAGAAAAAAACAGAAAAATAATTTTCTGAAGTTCCTCTGTCATTTTTTTAATTTCAATATATATATATATATATATATATATATATATATATATATATATATAAACGCTCTGTCGATCTTTACATATCAGGACCAAACTGTTCAGATAAACGTATGAAATGATTGAGTAAATACATACACAGACACACAGACACACACACGCGCACGGTTTGCTTAATAATCTTATTTTTGTGTGTAGTCCCTCTTTTAAAATACATTTTCAAAATATTAAAATCTAATTCAGGAAGTATTTCAATCGAATTTATAAAAAATATTTTTACCATTACGCAAAACAATTATTAATAATAAATAAAAAGAAATATCTTTCGTTATTTAAACATAACCTTTGACTTATATACCTTTTTTATTCTACGTTCTTCTGTCTGCCCACAAATACCATCAGCAGGTTAGTAAATAATAAGATAAAAATAAAATTGTAGCAAAACTCACAAACCTTGTAGTTAGGTCTACTGTGGGTAATTCCTTCCGTAGTAAATAAAACGGATCTTTTATCTGGCTGTGTGGTCAGCGTATTAAGTGAGAAAGTAAACTAAGAACACCGGTTACACGGATTATTAAGGATAATCAACTTGGACGAGGTTATACTTCCTTGAAGGCACTTATTATTTTTACACAGTATTTGGGGAAACCCGTTTTTGAAATGCGGACGAACGGTACGTACTGCCAGAGACAGAAAAGCTATAAGTTGGGATAGACGTTGAGGAAGATGAACAACAGAGAGAAAGAAAGAAAGAAAGAAAAAAGAAGGGAAGAATCGGCAAACGAAGGAAAGAGTGTGGCTGTTCTAGCGACTGTGTTAGGGGTGATTAGAGTGTTATCAGCCGCGTGCAACACACACACACACACACACACACACACACACACACACACACACAGGGGAGGATGATGGTGTCTGATTCGTAGTTACCGCTATTGAGAATAACGTTAAATCGAAGATTTACGTCTCAGAAACACATGGTCATGATTGTCATAGAAAAGTGAGATTGTTATATATATATATATATATATATATATATATATATATATATATATATATATACTCACCTTTCTGTCGCCGTCTCCGTCTGTCTCAATATATATATATATATATATATATATATATATATATATATATATATATATATATATATACATATTGAAACAGAGAGACAGGGAGAGGGGGACAGAGAGTGAAATATGATTTAAATAAAATCAATACCTCAGCTCAAAGTTTCAGGGCTCCAATTCACTGAATCACAGCTGGTCATCGCACTAGTAAGACTGATAATTGTGCGTATTAATTTTGTGTGTATATACATATATATATATATATATATATATATATATATATATATATATATATATTTATTTATTTATATATATATATATATATATATATATATATATATATATATATATATATATATACCGGACATTGGCCTTTTTACTTTATATATATATATATTTAATCCATGGAAAATATTTTGAGGGCCAACATTCTCATAATATATATATATATATATATATATATATATAAGTAAAGTTGGCGACCATAGTCGAGGGTGACCCGAAGGCTCCCTTTTCGACAGCTTACTACACCAAGGTGTAGGGGAGGGCGCTACTCCTTTCCCCGGATTGCTCCACTTTACCCTTGATCCGTACCTTATAATGCTGAGTGTTAAGCAAGGAGGCATCAAGTACCATTTTTTGAGTCTTTGGTATGACTCGACCAGTAGATTGAACCCAGGTCTCCCGGGCCATTGGCGATCGCACACATACGCACGCACACATATATATTAATATGATATACATGAGAAGAGGGGAATAGAAAAAGTGAGAAATGAGAGGGGCTCGCGAAAGAGAAAAGGAAAGAGAGTGGATAGATTTCGAAAGCAAGTATAATCTACAACGCAAAACACTTGATATATCATATTTGCGTATTGCACCGGAACAAGCGAAACACTATCTATCTATCTATCTATCTCTCTATCTCGGTTATATTCTCTCAGTTTGATTATTTATATCTATCTTTCTATCTATCTATCTGTCTATCTCTGGTCATGTCTCTTTGTATCGGTATATCTGCTTATTTTGAAATTCACACATACACCATTTACGTACATATGTTTTTCCTGGCCGGGTGTGTGTATAGGTATGTGTGTGTATGTACGTGTTTATTTTAAGGCATTTCATAATCGCAAACGAACTCAATGGACCATTGATATCTTTTATGAATAGCAGACTTTTTGAGATAAGGACAAAGCTTACACACACACACACACACACACACACACACACACACACACATATATATATATATATATATATAATCAAGATGCTGGAAATGGAGGCATGTATAAACAAATATATATATATAGAGAGAGAGAGAGAGACATTGAGAGAGAGAGAGAGAGAGAGAGAGAGAGAGTGAGGGAGAGAGAGCTTGTGGATCTATGCTATAACCAAAGGAACAAGATATATGGAACAAGATATATAGAACATGTAATGAGGAAAGGAAGAGAAATTTGAAAAACACTGAGGAGAATGAAAACTATAAAACATTGACGCAAAGTAGAACATGGAAAATGTAATAAAAGATTCTCAAAGCTGCAAAAGCTATATGTTTTGTATCAAGGCTATATATATATATATATATATATATATATATATATATATATATATATATATGTGTGTGTGTGTGTATGTGTGTGTGTGTGTAATTGATATTTAGAAATTATTATATGAAAGACGACTTGCAGTAGTCCTATAGTGTCACACGTACACTGTTGAATCTATCAGATATTGCTGCTTGTACTTAAAAAAAAAAAAGGAAAAAAGAACGTAGAAATAAAAACAGATGTATCGCTTCTGTTAGTTTCACGCTTGTACTAATAGCAGGTGAAGGAAAAGTCATTTTTTTATCGCTTGTGTGAAATTCGTTTTTTTTAAATTACCAAACAGTATATATATACATATATATATATATATATATATATATAGAGAGAGAGAGAGAGATATGCATTGATGCCTGAAACTTAGCTAAAGCCATGTTTTAAGTAATGTAAACTCACCAACTGAGAAAGAGACATTGTTAAGAAATATTATCACTTTTCTGATAGCCTTTTCCCCTCCAGGATAGTAATCGCGTATATATAGATCTAGAGATACACAATAAGTCTCCTGCAGAGAATATATATATATATATATATATATATATATATGTGTGTACTGAATATATATATTGAACTCAATATATATATATTGGACTTACTCTTGTTTGCAAACAAGACTGAGTTCAAGTCTCAATGAATACCCCATTAACAAGGCCTTGTGCCACATATGTTATGTGACGAAAGCAAAAAACTGGAAACATACACATATATAACTCCTATGTACTTTGACGAAAGCAACAAACTGGAAACATACACATATATAACACGTATGTAAGAAAAAAATAAATAAATTTAAAAAAATATAAATCTCTTCGTGGACCTACCTATTTTAAATGTATTTTATATTCTTTCTTTGGACCTACAACGAACATATATATATATATATATATATATATATATATATATATATATATATATATATATATATATTAGCATAAATTTATCTGTGGTAAGGTACCCCTGGATTTCAGTGATATGGTATGTCAGTGATAAGGATTAGATTAGAATCGATTCAACGATTGAGAGAGAGCAGGGTTTTCGATAAATTTCAGTATATCAACTTTCAGGTCTTACACAAACCTCTGGAATTATTTCTCCTTGTTTTTCACTCTTCTGTAATCAAATTGAGAATGAAAATATTTCTGTATAGGAAAATGGTAATATTTCTTGTAAATATAAGTTCGCGTAGAATTTATATTGTAAGAGACACTCTTATCCTGAAAAAAAATATCCTGAATGGTATTAGTACTAAACCATATTTTTAATTTAAAAAGCTTTCTGTTTTTATTGTAGATAAAAAAAACAAAAAACTATTCGACTAACAAATCAACACGACTGACTTCGAATCTCACTGGGTACCCGATTCATATGGCCTAGTACCACATCCAAGCAAAAAGCAATGTAAATTACTAAATGTTCTCTGACGAAAAGAACAAGGTGGAAACATACACGTATATATATATATATATATATATATATATAAGAAGAAAGCATTGCCTGGGCGGCTGGAGTTGTTGAGTACACCCGACTGCTTCTCTGCAGAGGGGTAAGACCCCCACCCAACGAGTGTTCTGGATATGACACTAAATGATTTGATGGTGAGATTCCAGTTATGCTGAATCTTTGATGAATACGGAGTACCTCTTTATTGCGACTGCTCCAAGGTCTGCTTTGGCCCAGAGTAGTAGCACCTGATTATGTCCTATCTATGGGTTAAATAGAACTAAAATGTGTATTTATACAAAGCTGAATTGCTTGAAATAGAATTGTTTTGATATTTAAACTGCATACTTATACTAAAAATTGCTTGAAACAGAACTGTTGTGACATTTAAACTGCGTACTTATTGTAAATTGAATTATTTGAAATAGAACTGTTTTTGAACTTGAAACCGTACTTACGCTAAACTGAATGGTTTGAAATAGAACTCATTTGATATTTAACTGCGTTTAAACCAAACATGTACTTATATTAAACAGAATTGTTTAAAATAGAACTGTTTATTTATATAAAAATGTATTTGACATTAAATAACACTCAGCGGTTGCTATACCATCAGACCCAAACAAAGAAACTAACAAACAAACAAGAAAACAGACAGACAAATAGACTGACATAAAAACAGAAAAAACGTAGATAAACATGAACAGTCTTGGATAGATAGATAGATAGATAGATATGAACAGCCTGGTAAAGACATATAGATAGATAGTTAAATAGATTTGAACAGCCTCGTAAAGACAGACAGAAGGATAGATAGATTGATAGATAGATATGAACAGCCTGGAAAAGATAGATAGATAGATAGATAGATAGATATGAACGGCCTGGAAAAGATAGATAGATAGATAGATAGATATGAACAGCCAGGAAAAGATAGATAGATAGATAGATAGATAGATAGATAGATAGATAGATAGATATGAACAGCCTGGAAAAGATAGATAGATAGATAGATAGATATGAACGGCCTGGAAAAGATAGATAGATAGATAGATAGATAGATAGATAGATAGATATGATCAGCCTAGAAAAAACAGATAGATAGATAGATAGATAGATAGATAGATAAGTAAAGAATTATTCATGGACGTAATTTACATCCAATTAAATGCTTGTAAGCATTGCCATTTTATTCTAATAATTCTACTTAATAATATTCCCTCATTCGCACAAAGTTAAATGCTTCCAAGTATTCCTATCTAACATGAATAATTTTATTCAATATAATTAATCTGTTTGCACACACTTAAGTGGCTTCAATTATTGCTATCAAACACCGATAGTTTTTATTTGCACAAAGTTAAACGGTTTCAAGTATTTTTATGCAACACTAACACTTCAATTTAATACCCATCATTTGTTTATACAGAGTTTCATGGTTGAAACTTTCTATTTGACTCATGCATGGAACCTAACGAGTACTACCACTCCGGGTCAGAGTAGACATTAGAGTAATGGCACTCACTGAAGTGTTAATCTACGTTCCCCAAAGCTCCAGGATTGGAGTCTCACCATTGGATGGTTTTGTGTCTTATCCAGGACACACTAGTGGGATATGGTCTTACCCCTCAGAAGAGATGCTGTCAATGTATTCTACAGACCAAGCCGACGAGGCTGTGAACGTGCTGAGGCAAAGAGATAGATGATTATATTTATGAAAAAAGATATGAACAGACTAAGATAGATAGATAGATAGATAGATAGATAGAAAAGGCAATAAAGATTAGGTATGAAGTACACAGATGGCTATAACACACACACACACACACACACACACACACACACACACACACACACACACACACACACACATATGTATATATGCAGACTGTGATAGAAGTAATATCAAACGGATATATATATATAGAGAGAGAGAGACAGACAGACAGAGAGACACAGACAGACTGAGTTAGACAGCAGTCTTTCATCTAAGCATGTGTGATTAAATAATAAAGACACATTTTGTCTATATAATTATATAAAGATCCTTTTAAGTTTCCTGATAAGAGTCTTGGTTTCAGGTTGGAATTGGAGGTTGAATTTGCCAAAATTGTCCCGTGTGCTTTCGCAGGTAACATGGACAATATCCTAATCCATTTAAAATCAATAAACCTATTATTATGAAATAGCCGAGGGATTTCGGTTCATGCCTTTGAGTTTAGTTAGGCTGAGAACCTTTCGGCTCAGCACATGGGTTGGTTGGGTGTAAGATTGAAGCAGGTGTTAACGCGGGTGCGCGCGAGCGGATGGAGGTGTCACTCAGATGTCATAACAGTCCGAGACGATACTGGGTGACAAGGTGCAGGTGACGTCACGCACCGGAAGCACGCGGAAGTTTGTGTGAGAATTCGACGCCAAACGAGAAGGATCGATTTTGGAGCTCGCAGGCGCGAGGCGAACGTGCGCCCGATGGGGACCGCTCGAGTTGGGGGCCAAATGAATAAGACAGCATAGAAGATTGTGTCTCTCCTCCTTACGTCGAAACCTTTAACTCAAAGATAATAAAAAGGTTTCGTACCTGAACAAGAAGTAGTTACGTGTTTTTGAGATTCCTGTTCTTTATATATTCTATCGTTATGAACATTACATGTCTATTTTGCACATGGCCATATTCGTGTATATGGCTACGCAACACTATACTACAAAAATCAATTTCATAGTAATTATAAGAGAGATGAACATATATTTAAAAAAAACTTATCCAAAAAAATGTTCTCCCGAACGATTCTACCAAAAGAGAAAAACTTGTCTTTAACTAAATAAATCTAAGACCTCCAACTTAATCATTTCCAATTATACTTCCCTGAACATCTTGATAGGAAAAACGTTGTATATATGTTCAAATATCCCTTGCGAGACTGTGTCTCCAAAGAAAATAATGCATATGTTGGTCTTACCACTGCAATTCTTTCTAGACGGCTTACAATGCACCTTAACGATTCTAGCTCAATAGACTTACATCTTAAAACCAATTATATTGCCAAATTCAAATTTCGAAAAATTTTAGTTAAAAACACCACTATAATAGTACACGAAATAAATAAGCTATGACTACAAATCCTAGAAGCCCTACAAATAAAAACAAAAAAAAACCTAAAATCAATAGAATTGATTTTGAAAATTGCGACAATGTTTTAGAATGCCTTCAGTTTTTTTTTTGTTTTTTTTTTTGTTTTTTTTTTAAATATTCCTTATTTCTTGATGATATTCTATTTCAGTTGATAGCATTCTGCTTTTAAATTCATCAAAATCTCAGTTTTATCCAAATCTGCGTTTACGTAATTTGCTATGTTATAAAAAACATTAAAAAAAACTTTCAACTTGCAAGCAACTCCTGATAATGGCTAATGAAAGGTGCAAAATCGCTCAGGACAATTTTGGTAAATTCATTTGCCTATTCCAATCTGAAACCAAGACACTTGTCAGGAAACTTGAAAGAATCTTAATAAAACTATCAAGACAAAATGTGTATTTATTATCTATATACGCGCGTGTGCGCGTGTGTGTGTGTGTGTGTGCTGACGAGGTAGCGAATTCACAAATTAAAATATTTCATCATTACCAGAAAACCATGAAATCATAAAAGTTGTGAATGCTATGTCGGTTTTTCAAATTTATATATATATGTATATATATATATATTGGGGCGAGTGTGTGTGTGTATAAGTGTGTGTATATTGCTTGTGGGGGTCCATAGTACATCGCTTATGAGTTCGTCCCTGCTTCTCCAGCAGTGTCCTGCATGTCTGGTTCGTCTAACTTGAATAGTTTTCGTGATAGGAGGCAGGTGGCCGTACAGTTGGTGTCTTGTGGGGTGTTGCCGCCAGGACTTGTTCAAGATTGCTCGCAGCATTCTTGTGTAATTGCCGTCTAGCTTCTTCTCCAGCCGTTTTGTTAGAGTCCATGTAGTGCATCCATATAGCAGTATCGATGCGACGGCCGTGCAAAAAGCAGGACGACCAGTTCGAACATACATTCAGTAACTATGTGAGGATACAGGATGTTGTCCAGAAGACCTGCCTGAGGCGATGGACGATAGGGAAATGGGTCGAGAGAGGGTCAGGGATATCCGTGCTACCAACACGACATGATGATGATGATGATGATGTTATTGCTTGTGTTTACGAGTGCAAGCACTTGCTTGCGTAATTGTGTGTGTGTGTGCATGTGTGTATGTGTGTGTATGAGAGAGAGAGAGAGAGAGAGAGAGGGAGAGATTTAGACAGACTGGCATATATGGAGACGTAGAAGGAGTAAAGGATGAGTCTTATGTAGGTATAAGAGTGTTTTACAGTTTAATATACTAATATTGTTGAACGTAACAATTGAGAAAAGTTCGATCCTGATGTCAGTATGTAAAGCGGTTGTTTATGAAAGGAAATCATAAAATAGTATATAAATAAGTCATGAATTCTCAACTATAAATAATTACTTCTATTCTCTCAAGTATTTCTATAACTAAACTATTCTTTTCAGCATTGTTCTTTTCCAAAATTAGAAACATGCGTAGATTATTTCCAAGGGTAACTCTTATCTATTAAAAAAAATACTTGTAGGGTTTGAAGTTACAGTTTAGATATGGGCGTTTTCTAAAGGAGCCTCCCACTTCCATTGTTTGCTCACTCTGTCTGCCACTTTCTTTCTTACTTTTTCTGTATTTCGAGTCAACGTTTCAGTCTTTTCTTTCGGTATTTCAAACAATTTTTCTTACCTGTTTTCTGACTCTCTTTTTATTCCTCTCTTTCTCTCTCTCTCTCTTTCTCTCTCTCTCTCTCTCTCTCTCTCTCTCTCTCATCTCATATTTCCCATCACTCATATCATCTTTGTCTCATATCATTTCTCTCACTCTTATCTCATCTTTCTCTCTCTCTCTCTCTCTCTCTTTCTCTCTCTCATCTCATATTTCCCATCACTCATATCATCTTTGTCTCATATCATTTCTCTCACTCTTATCTCATCTTTCTCTCTCTCTCTCTCTCTCTCTCTTTCTCTCTCTCTCTCATCTCATATTTCCCATCACTCATATCATCTTTGTCTCATATCATTTCTCTCACTCTTATCTCATCTTCCTCTCTCTCTCTCTCTCTTTCTCTCTCTCATCTCATATTTCCCATCACTCATATCATCTTTGTCTCATATCATTTCTCTCACTCTTATCTCATCTTTCTCTCTCTCTCTCTCTCTCTCTCTCTCTTTCTCTTTATATCTCTCTTTCTATTTCTCTCCCATGAAAACACATGTACTCATACACAATCTCCCTCTCTTAATCTTTTTTTTTCTCTCTCTTTCTCTATCTCGCTTTTATGGTCTCTATCTTTTGATATATACAAGGTTCATTCAATAAATAAAGTGATTTTCGCCTCAGGCGTTGGTAAAAAGAAACACTGTTTTCGGTGGCATCTTTTTCAAGGAAATCATTATTGATGGGTACTTTTATATACTAGTAAACTGTCAGCATGAATTTTCTTTACAGACCTTTGTGCCCTGAAATTTTTCCTTGGCGGAGAGTAGGTGTTTTTTTACTTCATTGACGGTCTATTTGACTCATGTTTAACCCATTTGTAAAATTTTTCAAATTAAACTAAGCTTCTCTGAAAACACTCATTCTTCAGTAAATTTCATATTGTTTGCATTTCTAGGCCTTCAAAAATTTGATAACAGATCTCTATTCAAACCTGGAGCACTATTTTATTAGACTCGATTCGAAGAGCACGAAAATAAATATTCTATGAGATTTTTAAAAAAATGTGGAGTTTACTTTTGTGGAAAAAATCTTTTAAAAAAATTTCGTTTTTCACCACCCCTCTCTTCTTAATTGAATGACCCTTGTGTATGTTGTATCTCAGACTTGTTTATTATACTCTACTACTCTGTGATACATTTTCGTTATTATCTCCTTTCCAATCAGTCTATTTCTAATTGTTGTTCAGCCGCATACATATACATATACATATATATGCGGAACATAATCAAATATAATGACGAACTTCAATGAACGAACGAACACACTTCTTTATAAAAATATATCTCTCACGCTTTGTTATCGAAAGGGTTGATATTGGTTGTGTGTGAGAGGTGAGTTGGAGACGAGGACAGGCGGCTACATATTGACCAAAGTTCTTTTGACCATAGCAGCACTTCTTTCTCATCTTGGCTTGGGTTGCTCAACCATATGTCACTGAGAGCCCAAAGCCCTGTGTCTGCCGCTGGCTCTCACTTCGGCATCTTATCCCCAACTGACTCCAAATGCTCGAACCTCCTCGGGCACCAGGTTATATAATTGTCTGACATCCACCTGCTTCCGCTGTTCTTCCGCTTATTTACACAGGTGCATCTCTTGATTGACAGCTCGGTTGAGGGTCAATATGTTACATAATAACAGATGTTTAAGATTCTTCTCTGTCTGTCTGTTAGTCTATCTCTGTCTCTTTTTGAATATATTCTTGTACATTTTTTCTTGTCAATACGTCAATGTTTACAACGGCTGTATTTCAAGCTTTTGTCTTTTTTATCTGCTTTTTCTGATTGGCTCTCACTCAACGTCTTCGTGTTGTTGCCTAAAACCTCTTCCTTACTTTGCCCAGTCGGCTGTACCTCTGAAGAGGTTAAGGCGCCCCCGAATGAGTGTCCTGGATATGTCACTAAACAATCCGATTGTGAGGTTCCAGTGATACTGGAGCTTTGGGGAATGCAGAGCACCCTTTCATTGCCATTGATCCCATGTCCGGCGTAGTTGCACTCGATAGGGTCTTATCTATGGGTTAAATAGAACTGCGTACTTATGCTAAAGTGAATTGTTTGAATTAGAACTGTTTGACTAAACTGAATAGCTTGAAATAGAAATGTTTTTGACCATTAAACTGTACTTACATTTGAACTGCGTGCTTATGCTAAGCTGGATTGTTTGAAAGGGAACTGTTTTTGATATTGAAATTGTACTTACACTAAACTGAATTGTTTAATATAGAACTCTTTTGACATTTAATTGTGTGTAAAGAAAACCTATGCTGATACTAAACTGAATTAATTGACTAGAACTGTTTGACTAAACTGAATTGCTTGAAATCGAAATGTTTCTGAAAATTAAACTGTGTACTCATGCTAAACTGAATGTTTTGAAATAGAACTGACTATTTGCATAAAAATGGATTTGGTGTTAGATAACCTACAAAGGTTGATATGCCATAAAACTCAAATAAACTCACAAACAACCAACAAACTTGTTCGATACTTCTCTCTACCTCTGTCTGTCTGTCTGTGTGTCTCTCTCTTTCTTTATATATATATATATATATATATATATGTGTGTGTGTGTGTGTGTGTGTTGTATCGTGGTAAGGAAAGATCCATAGTGAAATAGAGTTAATTATTTATTAAATCAAGTGGTACAGTTCGACTCGTATTTAAGTCTTGCGCTGTTGGTATTACGTCCGAAGTTGGTTTTACTACTGACCGACGTCCTTCAGAGCTATGTCTCTCTGCTTCACTTTCAGCTCCTGCTTCTCAAGAGACATGGTGTCTTTTATACTTTCGCAATACCGGAAATCACGTGGTACGAGCCTCTATATAACAATATATATATATATATATATATATATATATATATATACCGTCATCAACTTGTCCATACACTGGCATGGATTTCCTTGACCCTCTCTCGACATTTATCTCTATTGTTTTCGCTTCCGCCAGGTCTTCCAGGCTACATTCTGTGTCTGTAATAGAACTGTCATGGATAAGTTCTAATTAGTTCTTCCAACACTTGGTCGTCCGTGTGAATGGGTCCACAGGAGAACATCCTTTATGAGGTCGTCCTTACTTCTCTAGCTTTATCAAGCATGTCTTTTGTGCGTCTAATTTGTATGGTTGTCGAGATCTGTGGTAGGTAGCCGTACAATTTTTGTTTTATGGGATATTGCTGCCAGGATTTGTTCAATATAGCTCGTAGTATTCTTGTGAAATGGCCGTCAAGCTTTTTCTCTATACGCTCAATCAGCGTCCATGTGGTGCATCTATTTAGTAGTATTGATTCGGCCACTGTTTGAAAAAAATTGCTTTTGATTTCATCGGATAGGTTTGTTCTTCTATATTATCGATAACCTATCGATAGCTATCCTTGCCTTCGCTAGTCACCAATTGATGTCATTTTCGGTAGATGAGACACTGCTTCCGAGGTACGTGAACTTGTCCACTAGTTTCAGAGAAGTACTGTTTAGAATGGGCGTGTTGCCTCTTTCATTAAAAAAACATGGATTCCGTTTTGTTTGCATTCACATAGGTGTGTATGACAGGCAGCTGTTGATACACACACACACACACACACACACATATATATATATATATATATATATATATATATATAATTGTTTTAGTTCGCTTTTTTTGTTTAATGACATATCAACCTTCCTGAATTATCTAATGCCAAAGCTATTATTGCAGAAGAGTAGTATTAATACTATCTAATCCATATCTGGGGGTTTGGTTTAAGGGGTTTCGTGCATTTCGCAAGGTTACTAGTCTGATAATGAATGTCATAACGTGACTAGGGTTCGAAATCCATCATTTTGTTCACTTTACCCAATGCACACACACACACACTCACACACACACACACACACACATATATATATATATATATATATATATATATATATAATCTTTTCACATGTATATATCTTTTTATCTATTTCTATGTATATCTATCTGCTTCGTATCTTAAGTTCTATGTTTTTTTTTTATTTTCCTAACTACCTTACTCAGTACCTTAACTCTTACTTTCACTGTTGCCTTGTTTATGCCTACATCCATCTGTTTTCTCTTTTTCTTTTTTTTTTTCTCCTCCTGTTTTTGTATTACTATGCCTGACACTACGTCTAAACCTTTCTTTCTTATCTCAAAATATTTTCGTCCTTTTTCTGTCTGTTTTTGTTTATCCCTTCTTTTTCTTAATGTGATAGCATTTACAAATCCAACGTACGTATTGCTACTCTATGGAAACATTCTGCATATGTTACCAATACTACTAGGCTACTTATCCATTTAATTGCCAATGAGATTAATGCATGTATTCCATCGGTCCATGGATGCATAAATACAATTCTTGAATAGGAGAAACCGGAGATACCCCAGTGACCTCAGTAACAACTACCATATTTGTGAAACAATTTCCCGGATAAACATTATCTGATATCGTATATTATCTGATAATCTGAGCGAGGTCAGAATTATTGGGTGGATAAGGTAAAATATTCCAATTATATAAGTTGTTACTTTATTGCTGCACTAATCTATCTGGGATAGATAAGAATGTTTTTAAAAATTATAATCCAACCATCCCATCATAGCCGGGTATGTGTCATTTTGTAGATTATTTTTAGTGAATTTAAATGTATCTTAGCCTGCAGGCTTACTTCATTCACTGGTAATTCCTTTTTTACAATATTTAACCATTGGATCCGTCTACTGTGTAATTTTTGTTCTCATAGCTTACCCCTTGAAATATCTCATTTAATTTGCATCGGTTTGTTTATTTTTCTTCATGCTCTCTTCAGCGACTTATTAGGGGAGTCCTTCTAGCTTGGTGGCAAGCGTGCGAGACTTCGACATCGTAGTAAGCGAGCCCTCACCTTCAATGTCGGATTCGGGAAAGGTATGACCTCCCTTACCTACCCAGCTATGAGTTTGATTGTACAATTACGGTCCTTCAACAGGGGTTTCTTTGATATTAAATAATACATGATTTTTAAATCCATTAAAAAAACCCAAACTAAACTAATGACTTGTTAGAATTTTCTTTCGTTATTATACAATATCCTTTTATACTTCTATTTTTGAATCCAGTCGCGGTATTATTTGAGTCTCCATTCCTTCAAAAAATAATTTTGCTTTATTTCTTCTATTTGTAATGTTTTTACTCCGCAGGTTTTGTCTTTTTCCAGTCTTTTCACTGTGTCATTTTCTTTACTAAGTGCGTTATAATGTATTTGTAGTTTTTTGATTTGTTCTTTTAGTTCCATCTTCCATCTAGCTTTTGTGTATTGGATAGCCCTACATAAAGCACCCTTATGTACATGTCCCGTTCTTTATCGATTGTAATCTATAAATCGTTATGGGTTTGGAGATTATGTTTAGCTCCCAAATTTGGTTTTGATTGTCGCTGTTCCGGTGACGAAGAGACCCTCTTCATAAATATTCGGGTCTTGAGTCCATACCGCTTCTCATCCCTATAACGGAGATTTTCATGATTGACAGTTTGCTCTCAGTCATACCTCACCTGGCTGGGTACAACAGTAGCTGATGTTGTCTCCTGTTATTGATGAACATGGACATCCTAAAGGAGTCTCGCAGCACTGATTCCTATGTCTCTTTACGGACTTACTGCAGTATCCAGGAATGTTACCAACCATTTGATCATTGCATGTTCACCATACACTGCAAAAAGTTCACGGCAATTTTCTCGTTAGATTTTTTCGATAAAATATAATTTAAATAAAAATGAACTCTAAGTTTCACGGGTCCAATTCGCCGAATCAAAGCTGGTGATTGCACTAGTACGATTGAAAGTTGTGCGTTCTTAATTCTGTTTATATATATATATATATATATATATATATATTGAAACAGAGAGAGAGAGAGAGAGAGAGAGAGAGAGAGAGAGAGAGAGACAGAGACAGAGAGAGCGAGAGAGAAATAGGATTTAGATAAAGTTATGTAATTGACTATAAGTTTCACGGGTCCAATTCGCCGAATCACAGCTGGTGAATGCACTAGTACAATTGAAAGTTGTGCGTTCTTAATTTTGTTTATATATATATATATATATTGAAACAGAGAGAGAGAGAGAGAGAGAGAGAGAGAGAGAGAGAGAGAGAGAGAGAAATATGATTTATATAAAGTTATGTACTCAACTGTAAGTTTCACGGGTCCAATTCGCTGAATCACTACTGGTGAACACTCTAGTAAAACTGTAAGCTGAGCGTCCTTAATTTTGTTAATATATATATATATATAATTATATATATATATATATATATATATATATATATTCTCTGTTTCTATTTCCTTGCCACTTGGAATCTTTCATCGTCTGTCTTTCATTCCCTCTCTCTCTTTCACTTTTTCTCTCACTCTCTCTCTCTGTTTATCTCTCCATATATTTATGTCTCCCTTTCCCGCTCTTTCTCTCTCCCTCGGTCTCTCTCTCTCTCTCTCTCTCTCTCTCCCTATTCTTCTCTTTCTATCTTTGTCAGTTGTGTACTAAGATATTTGTTTCTCTTCCTCTCTGTCTCAATGATACCGTATCTTATTTTCTTTAGTTCTTTGCTCCCTTCATTCTTTCATTTTCTTTCTTTTTATTTTCTTTTCTTTCGGTCTATATACTGAAGTCTGTCCGTCACTTTGGCATTTCGTGCTATTTTTCCCTTTCTCTCTCTCTCTTTTATAACGTCTCTCTTTCTCTCTCTCTCTCTCCCTCTCTTACCGTCTTTATATCTACATCTATATGTCTTGTAAGTTATCTCATGCTTTCTCGCCTTTTTTCTCCTTTGGAAACTATGCCTTCTCCAATTTCTCTTTTGTTTTCGTTATCTCACTCTTTGGAATATAAATCGTTAGTGATTTCCAATATATCTTGCTCTATCTAACTGTCTTTCTCTGTTTTTCTTTTGCTGTCTCATTGATTCGAACATCTCTCTCTTCTTGTCGTTTTTGTTCTCTCTCTCTCTCTCTCTCTCTCTCTCTCTCTCTCTCTCTCTCTCTCTTTCTCTCTCGTCCGTTTCTATCTATCTATCAAACTATCCTTTGTATTTCCGTTTCTGTTTTGGATATTTTTGCCTGTCGATTTCTGTCAAAAAGTCATATCCCCCTTCGTCAATTTCTCTCTCTCTCTCTCTCTCTCTCTCTCTCTCTCTCTAGATATATATATTGCAATGCCTTTTTTTTATTTTATCGCAACCCAAGACTGTTCTTTCATTTGAACCTTCGTTATAAGCCCGAGTCTTTAACACTTTCTCCTCTTTCTATTCTATTTTCTTTTTAGCAACATTCCATTTTAGGAAATGGAGATCGGCGCCGGCGGAGATGACCGCCTCTTAGACTGTTAAAAAAAAAGGCAAAAACTTTTAGGTGCATTACTCTTTGGTGGAATATTGGTCCGAGCTATGCAGCGTCTCCATCAGTTCATCGAAATGTATCTTTCATAGAATAATATTTAAGAAAATAAAAAAAAACAACTTTTATTACGATCTGAAAATGCACTTATTGAAACCCGGCCACCCAAACCCCTTGAACACGAGATGGAACCGAGACATAAATAAATAAAGAACTCTGTTCTGAATTTCAAAAATATCTAAGTAATTTTCTCAAGAATGAGTAAAGTATGAGTTGTTATTGATAAGTTTGTATTTACCCAACACCTCCACCAGTTGTAGGATGCGACACACGGTCAATTGTTAAGCTGGTTTGAATCCACAGCCTTCCTTCTCCTAGACCAGTTGCAATGCCGAGGTTAAAGCATCCTTCTATTTACCCATAGCTGATGGGAGAATAATTGTATATCAATAAAAGAGTAGGATTCCTTCGACGTTGAGAATTCTCTCTTTCTCTGTCTCTGTCTATATATATATATATATATATATATATATATTATATCAGTCTAAAATTAGACTTATATGGAATGATTAATATAGTTTAAAAAAAATTTCAACACAGTGCTTAATGTATGGCTATTAATATATATATATATATATATATATATATATATATATATATATATATATATATATATATATATATATATATGTTTGTTGTAGGTCCAAAGAAAGAATAAAAATATATTTTAAAATGCCACGAAGAGATTTGTATTTTTTGAATTCATTTATTTGTTCTTACATACGTGTTATTCATGAGTATATTTTCAGATTGTTGTTTCATCATCATCGTCATCATCATCAACATATATATATATATATATATATATATATATATATATATATATATATATATGTATTTCTTCATATTATATCAGTCTAAATTTAGACATATGGAATATTTAATATAGAGAATATATCAAGTTTTTAAAAATATATCAACACAGCACTTAATGTATGGTTATTAATATATATATATATATATATATATATATATATATATATATATATATATATATATATGTATATAAAGGTGTTTGTTGTAGGTCCAAAGAAAGAATGTAAGACCACAAAGAGATTCGTATTTTTTAATCTATTTATTTTTCATACGTGTTATATATGTGTATGTTTCCAGCTTGTTGCTTTCGTCATATATATATATATATATATATATATATATATATATATATATACTCATGTACAGAGTATTTATATCATTTATATCAATTAAAGTCAACAGAAATCAAGGCATTTAAATTTACTTTAACAATCCGTTAGTACATATTGTAATTTACAAAGTTTTTGCTTAGATGTGGCACAAGGTCACAATTTAATGAGACAAGAACTCACTTGTGAAGGTTTAATAGTCGAGCTTGATAACCATTACACTACCAGAGGCGCCCAATCGGTTAGTACGTATAAGTATTTTCACATAACAATAAATCTTAAAGAAGAATTACCGCTATTCCGGGAAAGAAAGTTTATCATAAATTAAACATTTGATGTTTTATGCTTCAAAATTCATATATATATATATATATATATAACTTTTTTTGAAAAAGTTTAATCCAATGAAATATAATCTTTTGCTATATATCTATATATCTATATCTATATCTATATATATACCAACCTTTCTGCACGAGCAGGATTTGACATAAGTTCAGATTTTCTGTAGAGATTAACTGGTTTGAATTCGGAGTTTTCCTTCCTCCAGACCGGTTACCACCCAAGGCTAAAGATCCCAACCAAACTTACTATTTACCCAAACCTAGAAACAGAATTTGAACTCAGATTAGCAATTTATAACAGGAATTTTTGGGGGACATAATCTTTGAATCAATAAGTTTTCACACTTTTTTGTGCACGCATTTAAAATTGTCATAAACTTTTGAAAATTTAATATCTTATTGCTATACATCTTATGACTGACCAAGTTTTAAGATATCAGATTCAAATGAACAGTTTCAGCAGGAATTGGAATACACCTTACTAAAGCCTGATTGTCACAGCAGGTGAATTTCAAAAATACAATCTGACACTTTAGAAAAACGATATGCAATACAATTCTGTTTTAAACTTGGAAAAAAGGCCACAGAAACGTATGGAATCTTGCATGAATCGAGCATCAGTTTTTGAGTGGCATAAGAGATTCAAGGAAGTCAGGGAGTCTGTGAGGGATGATGGGAGGTATGGGAGGAGTAAGGAAGTCAATACACCAGAGTTGATTGGCCAAAGGGTGAGGGTTAGGGTTACTACGTTGAAGTTCAAAGGGAGTTCAGGAAGAGATTCCATCGGAAGAGGCGAGCACTCTTCAAATAGGGTCAGTGGCATTTCCACCAGGACAACGCACCAGTCCACAACGCCATCCTTGTCATAGACAATTTGAGCCAGATGGGCATCAAGACAGTTCATCACCCTCCCGATAGTCCAGACCTTGCTCTCTGTGACTTTTGCTCATCCCTAAGCGCAGATGCTGTCGTTATGAGACAATTGAGGAGATGAAAGAGGCTGTGACGTTGGTCATTGACACGCTTACACAAGAGGACTTCCATGGGGCCTTCCAGAAGTTGTTAGAACGGTAGAATAAGTGCATTGCAGCCGGAGGAGGTTACTTCGAAGGGGACTAGAGTTTCATGTGTGTACTATTAATAAAAGTGACCATGCGAAAAAGTCTGGAAACTTATTTAATGATCCTCGTAAAAAGAAATTTGATGGATTATAGCAAAATCGATTCTTTTTAAATTATACAAATTTAGTGATAGTTGCAAAAACTACCTACACAAAAATATGCAAAGAATATATCGATAACTGTTGCTCAACCAGCGCCTTAGGTATCAATCCAAAGGCATGTAATTACCCAGACTGTTCACAATTTGTAAGATATGATCAGCTGGTTTGAATTCAGAATTTTTACTTTTTCTAGATTGAATACCATTTGTAGATTAGCTTATTTGTTTAACGTCAGGTCAAACTTTTTTGGAATATTTGATGCCGGAATTTGATAGAAACCCCCCCCCACTCACGCCCATCTGCGTACAGCTGTATACAAACATCTATAGTTTTGGTTCAGAACCTCCTCTAAGTTGCTTACTTTTTCGCCCAAGTTGATTTCTAGTATAAAATTTAAAAAAAGGATATCTATAACTTTATCGTTTGGAGCAAAAATCTAAGTCTGTGTGTTTTCACTTCGTTTACTTTGTGCCTTCCTTCTTCTCCAGGACAGCTATCGATACGTTATCGGTCATATGGAAGTCAGACCTGACTGATAAAATGAAACGCAGTTTTTTATTCCAAGCATCGGTCATGTCGATAGTACTATATGGATGTATTGTATACTGATCTCCGACCCGGCCAAGCTGTCAAAATAGGAAATGCACCTGTGTAAATAACAGGTGCATCCGGTCGAGGAATATCAGGATATAACCTTGACTGTCGAGGGGTTGAACTGATTGCAAAATTGTGACGTTCGCAGGAATAAGAGTGGACGTCAAATTATTATATAACCCCGGCGACAGGAAGTTCAAATCAGTTGGAGATAAGATGCTGGAATGAGGAACACGTCCCAAAGAGGCTGGGGTCTCAGGACCCAGGCTGAGCAGCCCAGGAGAACGGGAAAGAAACGGTGTTATGGCCATAAGAGTGGGAGTCAATATGTTGCAGTTCTGTTCGGTCTCCAACTCCCTCTCACAAACACAACCCTTTCAATCAAGTGAGAGGTAAATTTTTCTAAAGAACTGTGTCACTCGTCTTCATTGCGTCGTTATGTTTTTGCATGCATATGCATATGTATTATGTGGCTATACAGCAGATGCACTACATGGACGCTAATTAAACGTATGGAGAAAAAGGTTGACGGCATCAACATAAGAATGCAGCAAGCAATATTGAACAAGTCCTGGAAGCAACAGCCGACAAAGCAGCATCTGTACGGCCACCAAACTCCCATCACGAAAACTATCCAAGTTAGACGAACCGGACACTGCTGGAGAAGCGGGGACTAGCTCATAAGGGATGATCTCCTATGGACCCCTTCACATGGCCAAGAAAAAACAGGGAGACCAGCTCGAACCTACATACAGCAGCTCTGTGAGGATACGGGATGTAGCTCAGAGGACTTTCCAGAAGCGATGAACAATAGGGAGGGGTGGCGGGAGAGGTCAGGGATATCCGTGCTGGTGGCACGACAAGATGATGATGATGACTTTCTTACAACCCAGCAGTCTGTCATGTCGGTGTTGTTTAAAATATACTGCCAGCCCATTGGTCAAGTGGGTAGAGTGTTCACCTATGGTCCGGGAGACCAGGGTTCAATCCCTGGTCGAGTCATACCAAAGACTCAAAAAATGGTACTTGATGCCGCCTTGCTTAGCACTTAAGGTATGTATCAAGGGTAACGTGGAGCAATCCAGAGATAGGAGTTGCACCCTCCCCGACACCTCAGTGTAGTAGCTAATGAAAAAGGAGCCTTTTAGTCGCCCTCTACTACGGTCGCTAACTTTAGTTACTTATTCTCTCCAAACTGGTAAAGCTTGTTTTATTTTGGTTTGGTTTTATGGCATATCAACAATTGTTGGTCATTTAATGTATTAGATATATTCATTTTAGCATGAAAACACATTTTCTTGTAATAGTTCTCCCTTTATTCTTGGTTCAATGGGCAGACCGTGTTTAATGGTCCGCAGATCGGGACGGGTGTGTTTTGACTTGCTAGAGGTCGGTCAAGGCTTCCTAACGCGGGTGACGCTGGGGGGCACCATTCATGTCTCGCGGCTAAGACCGACGTCATTGAGCCTCAGGGGGCCTTGCCCACCAGGCTTTAACCCTCTCTGGAGGGACCAGGTCTATTATGTAGCGCCTCATGCACCACATTTCATGGGGAGGCCGACGAGCCCCCAGGTATTTTTAGAACCTCGACATTAAATATCTGACAATCGTTGATATGCCATTGTACCGTTGCAGTATCAAAGAGAATTTAGACCCGCCGTGATAAAAGTTGACGAACGTAAGAAACTCGTTTTTAACTATCCAAAGTGTTTTTACTACAACCACGTGTAGGTAGACGCGGGGAAAAAGAAAGAGAGTATGGAAACTGAGACGTTGTGTTTGCTAGACAAAAATAAGCAGCATATTATGGTGAGAAAAAGAGAGATGACACAAAACTTGAATTTTTTCCTGGTTCTCACATACTTGTCCCTTTGGAGTGCACCTAAAGAAATGGGTTTCGTAAACTTTCGTCTACTTACATCTTCGTGTCTGGTGTTCAACTGTCTTTATCCTTGATGTCTCGCCCACGACTGTCAAAAGACATGAGTTGTTCCTTCACTTCCGTCAGACGTGTCAGGGCAGAAAAATCGGCTTCCACCGATTCCACACATGCGTACAAAAAATTTTCAAGTCGTTTTTAAGTACCAGGAATGGTACTTAAATGGTATGGTACTTTATTTATTCATTTATTCGATTTCAAATTTCTATGAGCCGTTTAATTACGTCTTTCTATGCTAATACCGGCTGGTTGGCCTAGTGGGTAGAGTGTTCTCCAAAGGTCAGGGAGACCTGGGTTCAATCGCAGGTCGCGTCATACCAAATACTTTAAAAATGGTACTTGATATCTCTTTGCTTAGCACTCAACAATATAAGGTACGTATCAAGGGTAAAATGGAGCAATCCAGGGAAAGGAGTGGCGCCCTCCCCTACACCTCGATGTAGTAGCTATTGAAAAGGGAGCCTTCTGGTCGCTCTCGACTACGGTCGCCAACTTTACTTTTACTATGCTAATACAGCGAATGTATAATCTATTTTCGTTAATATTTTTCTACTACAAGTGATAGATAATATATCAACCATAAACCTCTAACTTCATTCGTCAACTTCGCTCCAAAATAGGAATGCTGAGAGGACTGAGGAATTTTTGTTATGAGTTTTTATTCGTGTGTGCCTCGATATTATAAAATAACCTTATGCCACATCTGACTCGGATGGAAGTCATATAGATGAACACCTATCCATTAACCCTATTAAAGCAAATGTGATAATCCAGTTTGCGAACCGTACCTAAGTATAGTAACTATGTTTGAACGGTACCAAATGTAGTACCATCGCTTGGCCGTGGGTTTTCAGAGTCAAATCCTACGTCTGGTTGTGTCATGGATTTTCCGGGTCGAATCCTGGTAACGGTGTTGCATAGGGCCAAAATACGTTGTGTCTGACAGAAAGGAGTTCGCAGAAAAGAAACACTCAAAACTTGAATTTTAAGGAAGAAAAAAAAGTAGTCCCTTTAATTCTTTGGGACTACAGCGGGCTGTAGTTAAAAAGGTTTGTTCGATGGCGTTCTTCCTCCCTCCTCTTGGCGATGACGGCGACGTCGTTATAGCTGGCTTGTTGATAATTTCATATCAGTCATATTGCTGACAGGCTGGGTATGGATGGGTCGGGGTGTCATGGACCTCTGTTAAACCTGTTTAGAAACCTGCCTTGAACTACCAAAATCTCGCTACCTGGTTTCCTTATATAGCGATTTGATGGATCAATTCGAAGGTACCAGAAGGATCGATGATCACCAGTGAAAACAATAGTGTAGCACGTGAAAGTTCACAAGTGATTATATTAAAATCCCGCTTGAACTCTGCATGTCATTCTGCCTGCATGAGCGAGGTTCGTGACATTTTTGATCGTCAGACCCATGTACCCAATGTTTGATGAAAGCTGATGTGCTCGTGCGTTCTCCAACTTCGAGTCCTCCGCAACTCATCGACAGTGCCCGTCCCTAATATTACAACGGTACCAAATGGATTTTCGTGTTATTCGTTTATCAATCCTGTCTGTGCCTACGCTGTGTTTGAAAAATCCACAGACCAGGAATTACACAATCCATCCAGAACTTCTTCTGGCGGTCGTTGGAACAAATTGGACAATATACAGACAACTCAAAAACAAGAATAACTCTCCGCCAACAATTAACAATCATTTATTGTTCGATGTTTGGACTACACACGAGAGAGAGAGAGAGAGAGAGAGAGAGAGAGAGAGAATCTGTAAGGGTCTATATCAAGCACAAAGAGACATGCCTCCCACCAGCCCGACTGAACTCTCTGAACGCAAACTTCTTACTGATCACTTTTTAAAAACTCGCTTTTTTAAAATTTAAATTCAGGACACCGGCAGGATGATCTTATCTTGCTAAATTATTGCGTCATCTCTCCCGTGTCCCAATTTCACGGTTTTCATTTCTCGAATCAAACCTGTCACAGATAAGATATGAATCCATTTTGTTTACATTTTGGTCTTCCTACGATGTTCATTATGTACCCGCTTTCGCTTTCCAATTTGACCTACATTTCCGACCAGAGATTTTAGTTAATTTAATAGCTAGCAGAAAAACTCGCGGCCAAACCAAACTGGGTAATAAAATAATTTACCATCACGGTAACTATGTTACACAAATAACAATATATCGTACGAGTTAAAATCTCGGTAAGATAACCTGAAGCCGAAATTCTTCGACTTTTTTTCAATTCAGGTATCATTGGGGAACAAAAGACAGTCCTGTTAACCAGAACATTTCTCGTTCCCGAATGTTACATACATCATAACAAAAAATAAAAAAAGGTCTACGAAAATTAAGCTTACCCTTATTACGCTTTTAACCAGGACAAACTCTATTCAAAATGGTTGTTGGTTAAACTGGGGATCGATAGAGTTAATTTTTTAGCTTTTATTATAGAAAGTGTTTATAAAGTGAATCTGAAAGTCTCAACCAGAATTTGAACCCGGTTCGCATCGTCTGTTTTTTTTTTATGTGACAGTTGTCACGCCATTGAAGACTTGACCTATGCGAACACTCTAAACTAAAGATCAAGAGTAATTTGAAAGGGTTAGACCTCGCAGATAATGCATTTAATATCAGCAAAATCGTACAATAATACCATGTTACGATCCTGAAGATATTAAATAAGTCAAAAGTGCCAAGTGTAAACTAATCACAGTCTGATGAGTGTGAATTTAAGAAGCAGGAACTCTGAGACAGTGATGATAGTGACGTTAATTCACCAGGTCACAGCATCAGTTGTCACGGAACCTGAGCTCATACTATGAAGCCACTTAACACCCTAAATCGAGAAGATTCGTGTTTAAACGACAAATACTGGTATTTTAAGAATTAACCATGTCTTCCATAAAAAAAAAAACAAAAACAAATAAAAGCAATTGTGTAGAGTATAAGGCAGTCATTGTTATGAAATTTGACGTGCTTGTAAAAATATCGATATCACCGCCATAATATGCACATTGAAAACGGATCAATAACTCTCTCTGGGGTCAGATGATCCAGTGTGGTTGTTAGTTCACACAAGGAAAAAACCTGTGAAATAAATAGTCGACCAAATCGATAGCGGTTTCATGTTTTGTTTTGTCTTCTGCTTAATTTGCTTAACGGCAGGTCAAACTCATATTAATTATTTAATGCCGAAATTTCAGACTGATAAATTGTACTCTTATCTGATTTGGCTCTGGTTGTATTTTGTGACATATCAACCCATATGGGTTATTTCATTATATATATATATAGGTAAGTAAAGTTGGCGAAGTAGTCGGGGATGAATCGAACGCTCCATTTTCAATAGCTACTACACCGAGGTGTTGGGAGGTTGCTGCTCCTTTCCCAAGATTGCTCCAATTTACCTTTGATACGTACCTGATAAAGGTGAGTGTAAGCAAGTAGGTAACAAGTACTATTTTTTGAGTCTTTGGTATGATTCGACCCGGGATTGAACCCCGGTTCCCGGGATATTGGCGAACACTTTACTCACGCGGCCAATGGACTGGTTTATATAATTTCTGTGTAAATACTTTGTAGGTAACATTATTTTTTAAATGAGCAATAGATTTTTTTTTTCACATACTTAAATGGTTGCAAGTATTATTATGTATTGTTTGCTCACAGTTAGATAGTTTCAAGCATTGCTTTTTATTGTTTGAACACATTTAAATGGGTTCAAGTATTGCATTTTAATTCATTTCAACATTAATCATATGTTTGCACATAGTTGATTAGTTTCAATTATTTTAAAGAATCAATAATACTATTTGACCCTTAGATATGTCCCTAACAGGTAATACCACTCCGAGTCAGAGTCGAGCTAGAAGTAATGACAATGTGTTAGATGTTATATAACATAAGACATTGATTTTCGGTTCATTCCTGGTGACCACGTGGGCTTTGACGAGCTGTCACGTTGTGATTAGTAAACTAAGGGGCTGGCAGTACGTCGGGGCTGGCTGGTCGAGCAGGTGTGTAACCGGAAGGAGACCATAATATGAGAACCACGCGGTCAGATTTAAACAGTCCAGTCAGAGAATCGAGAGTCGAGCCAAGGATTGGCAGCCGATCAGAAGCGTCTCAGACGTCTCTGACAATACAACTTGCAAGGGGGTGCATGCGTTGGCACCCCTTGGCTCCCGGAAGAAGATATGGAACAAGAGGAAGTCCCCTCTCAGAGCAAATGTCTCTCTATCTATCTCTCGAACGAACTACAAACTGTCTGTCCTTTCGAGAATAAAATGAGAGATATATTTTTATATATACGTGTTCCTCGTTGTTCATAAAGAGACAGCTTAGTATACGACAAATAAAGGAGTAATCCACATGCATCAAAACTCCAGAACCACCAGATGTAGTTGAGTGTCCTACACGAGTAGGATGGCTGTTTTTTTAAACCCCTGTAACGATTCAGTCGGTCAGTTCTATAGAACCAGCTAACTAGGCTGGCAATTTTTTTTTATCTATCTAAAGCTAATAATTTATTCCCTGAGAGTAACGGTACCCTACCCCAAACTTCAGAACTGGATACACGCTACCCGACACTCTTAAGAGTTATACCCGGAACCCCATTATTTGGAAGTGGAATCTTACTGTTTGCCGGAGATGTAGTTTATGTATTCTAGCCCATATCTACTTTGTCCAGTCGGGTGGGGCTGCAAAATACACCGACTGTATCTCTGTAGAGGAGTAAGATCCCTCCAAGGTGTTTCCTAGATATGACACTAAACAATCTGATGTTGAGGTTCCAGTAATGCTGGAGTTTAGGGGAATACTTAATACCCGTTCATTGCCGTTGCTCCATGGTTCACTCTGGCCTGGAGAGGTAACACCTGATTGGGTCCAAATGAAATTACCGACAAATTAATCTCCTACATATAATGTACATGTCTTTAAATGTGTGCACACTGATGACTGATGTTAAGTTGTGACTGTTACATATCAATACGTGAAACCAGTTAACTGGGTGCGAACAAATGATTAATATTAAATAGAATTGTTCCTAAGAGAAACTGCTGAATTGTAGACCTTGCCGTCTCGGCGGACCACAGAGTTGAAGAAAGTGAAAAGAAAGATAATTACCTGGACCTTGCTAGGGAACTAAAAAAATCTATGGAACATGAAAGTAACAGTGATACCAATTGTAATTGGTGCGATCGGTACTGTCAACAAACGATTGGTACGTGAACTGGAGGACTCAGAAATTAGAGGTCAAGTAGAGACCATCCTAACTACAGCATTATTAAGATCAGCTAGAATACTGAGAAGAGTCCTGGTGACTTGGGAAGACTTGCTTACATTCGAACTCCTGTTAGAAACCATTGGCTGACGCTGCTTTCTTTGGAGTCTGAGAGTGAACAAGTCTCTTCAGGTCTCCAAAACTATACGTAGTATTCTTACTGATGTTGGATTTTGGATTAACTAATTTTTGACTTTTTCTCTCCTGAACCATCAGCTAGTGCTGGTACGAAAAACTCAAAGAATTAATAATAATAATAATGGTAATCTGGGCCAGAAGACCAGACGTAATAATAATCAATGAAAAAAGAGAACTTGCAAAATTGTAGACTTTACGGTCCCGGCTGACCACTGAATAAAACTGAAAGAATGTGAAAAGAAGGATAAATACCTTGACCTTGATAGGGAATTAAAAAAAACTGAGGAATATGAAGCTGACAATTATGCCGATCATGACTGATGCATTCGGTACAGTAACTAAAGAACTTTTAAAGGGACTCGAAGACTTGGAAGTTGGGAGACGAGTGGAGAACATCCAAATTACAGCATTATTGAGAACGGCCAGAATACTGAGAAGAGTCCTGGAGACTTGAGGAGATTTGCTGTCACTTAAACCCCAGTGAAAGACCATCAGCTAAAACTGATCTGAAAAACTCAAATGATTAAATAATAATTATAATGATTATAAGCTGCGGAACATGAAAGAATGTGCGATACCAATTGTAATTGGATTAATCTCTCAAGGATTGGAAAGGTGACTCGAAGAGTTGGAAATTATGGGATGCACATTTTTTCTAGTCTTAAAATACGCAATAAAAACATACTTAAGAACATTCTAGAAATTTAGGATCAAAACCGCATTAGCATTTAAGTTACATTTTTATATTTTTCAACCAATCAGCTAAAAACATAGAATAGGACATTCTAGAAAAATAGGATCGGAAGTCAACTAAAAGAAAATATTTTGGCTCGAAAATAAAATAGTAAAATACAAATCTGTTTGGTCAATAAATGTCTACGCGCCAAAATTTTAAGACGACTCTTTGATCCATCTATAGGATATAAATAACACAGAATTAGGAAGCCATTCACTAAAATTTGCACACAGACTTACACGAAGACTAAGACAACACCACAAGCCACTAAGCCAGTAAAGCAGTTGCCGATACTGTGTCCGGCAAATTCCTTTCCTTCCTCAACTAAAGTTCATGATCTACCTTCAGATGGCCGCGAATCACATTCAAAAGAAAAACCCGACACATTTTCTTTCATCAACGCGACACGCCGTTGCCACAATCATAAAACCCGCTATACGGACTCCGTTAGCATTAACACACACATATCTTTAAACAAATTTATTTTCTTCTTGTCAAACTTTATTTTCCAAAAGGCCATTTACACATCATGTATTTTATTTGTTTTCATATTCTGTTATATGCATATTAAATTGTTTGTTGTTTAATGTTCGTTGTGTTCTATTCCATTTCTTTTTCGCGATTGTAAAGTTTTGTGTTGTATTTGTGGTGGAAATAATTTAGAGAGCAATACCCGTAAAGTACGGACGCACATCGGTTAGAATACTGCGAAGAGTCCTGGAGACCTAAAGGGACTTGTTCACACTCAGACTCCAAAGAAATACCACGAACAATTGCTGGAGCGAAAACATCGCAAGAATTAGAATAAAGATAATAATAATCTTGATTTTTATGGTCTAATTTTTATAATTCATGATGAATTTTTTTTTAGAAAATAGGATCTTATTGGGAGATAAGAATGATAAGGAGACTAGTTTTGGTCAGTGATAACCATTGATAATTTGTTCCTGGAGAAACGTTCATTCAATCGTAGTAATAACAAGAGGCAGAGAGGCAGTGGTATGAAGTGCCACATCTTTAGTAGTCGCTGATGTCGTGTTGGCAGCAATGGGAGAAGCAGCAGTAGTAGCAGAGATTAAAGGTTTTAAATAGAAATTGTTGCCGTGGCTGGAACGCAGATGTAAGCAACGGCGGAGGCAAAACAGTTGAAAGCGTTGGAAAGTTATGGACTTTATTGGGCTTATAATAGGGTATGGCATACGAAAGAAAAGAGAGAGAAGAAAGGAAATGAAAAAAGGAGAGGTTAAAGCGAATGAATTTATAAGAAAGGAAAGTCAACGTTAAAACGCTTCGGTTTTAGCAAACCTTCTTCAGGAGATTAAGATGGTGAAATAAATATTGCCAGGACAACGATTGATGTTTTAATAAAAAAAAAAAAATTAAAGGTTCTAAAACCGAAATATTTTAACTTTGATTCATTTACAATAAATGCAGTACTTTGCAGTACTTTGTTTTGCTATTTTGCTATTCATTTACAATTTTATTTATTTTGCTATTCATTTACAATAAATGCAGTACTTTGCAGTACTTTGTTTTGCTATTTTCTTCATATTGTCGGATTTATTTCCATCATTTACTCATACACACACACACACACACACACACACGCACCAATATATATATATATATATATATATATATATATATATTGGTGCGTATATATATATATCTATATATATATATATATATGTACAATTTAATGGAGACTCAAACTCGGTTGTCATAATAAATTTATATTTCGGCGGAGAATATTATTGCTATACTCTCCGTCTCGTCAGATGACTCTTTACATGCCGAGCAGTTCGTTTTGAGAAGATAAAATAAAGTAATTAAAAAAAAAAAAATCAGAAAATAAAGATAAAAGTAAAAAATAAACAATAAGAAAATAAAAATAAGAATAAGGTGGAAGATATATATATATATATATATATATAAGTAAGATGTATATATATATATATATATATATATATAAGGAAGATATATATATATATATATATATATAAGTAAGATATATATATATATATATATATATATATATATAAGGAAGATTCTCACTGATAATGCAATAATTATTTACGAGAATAAAAACAATGTTAGAAAACGATTACAAATCCTAGAAGCAATATGCATACAAAAAAAAGGCATAAATTAAATAGCATTTAACACATGCAGCAACATACTAAATATTTTTGATATCTAAAAATCACTAACTCTATTAGTAGACCTTTTAAAACAAAACTCTGAAAACATTCCAACCGACAACTTCAAAACAAAACACTATAAATTGTTAAAACAGTAAAACTCATCAGTCAACTCAAAACTGCACTATCCCTGATGACAACAAAATTGGTCGAATGCGCTTGGGCGGAAGATATAAGGCAATTCTTTTACCATCTAGATCCCGAAGCTAGAACAATAACAAGGAATCTTGAAAAAATGAAATTAAAAATAATAAAGAAAGTGTTCAATCGTCTTTAACAAAACTTGCTTGAATATATATATATATATATATATATATATATATATATATATATTATAAGACTGTTGGTTGTCACTAAATCACTTTGTGGTTAATTGTCGAACCAAGCGCAATATAATATGGAGAGTGCTCAATATCTAGGATAGAGCTTTTATATAATAATAAATATGAGAACCAGGGTTGCAGACAATATTCCATGAATTAAATATATATATATATATATATATATATATATATATATATATATATATATATAATTTATATCTATGAATTAAATATATATATATATATATATATTATATATATATATATATATATATATATATATATTAAAATGAACAGGTCCACAAATGAATTTAAATATGGTACTTTAGATTTTTATTTCATATAGTTACATTTTTATATAGGATTAGTTCTATACCATCAGTGATAATCTTTTTGTTATGTCTTTGGTATAATGTTCTTAGGGAATTTTTTTACAAAATGAGTGGGCTTGATTTTTTTTCAATTTATGCGGGATATGTAGCAGAAAGAAACTTGAATTTTTGTTTGTCGTGTATATTAATTTGAACGTTAGAGTCGCCAAACATCACCCAATCAGGATGACCTGTCATATTCAGCCTGAACCATATTTCCTTGCACCACCAAAAATTGAAGAAAGCTCGAAAATCTATCTCTCGCTCAGAAATCCCCAACGGGAACGGACGTCTATTCGTCTGCTCCTGAATAGAGTAGTAGCATTATACACTATTAGGAGAGCCATCTAGTTTACGGACTACCTTGGGTCTATTCTTCTAGACCAATTCTAGTTAAAAACAAATTAGATGATACACTCAAACAACTTCCTACCTTCTTTCCTTACTACGAGACCTCGCAGCATACCAGCGTAAACACCTTTACTTCATGCTGCCATGAAAACACTGATACAAGACCTAATGACGTCTTCGTTCTTCTCCACCACCTTTATTTTCCATCAACATTTAGCGAGGGGATAACTACCAACGCCACCAAAGTAATACCAACGAAACCAACTTAAACCCTAAACCTAAAAACCCAATAATAATAATAATAATAATAATGTTATCCCCATGGGTATAAATGGCGCCCTTCCAACTTCTCAGAACACGCAACCATATATAAAGAAACAAATTAGATATACCACGACAAAAATGGAAATTAAAATATAAAAACACAATATCCCCTCCTACGGATATCAATCAGTAGGTTTGCGACGTCAAATGGAGCTGTTCGTGTGGCGTGATCAGTTTGGGCTGTATCGAGTTTTAAAAGTTTATTAGTCTTCTGAAGAGGACTACAAAGGCCGAAACACGGATTGAGTATAATTATATGAAAATAAAAAAACAAACTAAAGTACCACATTTACATTCATTTGCGGACCGATTCATTTAAAAACAGCAAAATATCATATATACATGCACGCACCCTCATATGTAGGTGTATCTGTGTGTCACTGAGAGAGAGAGAGAGAGAGAGAGAGAGAGAGAGAGAGAGAGAGAGAAAAATGGAATGAAATGAATCAGACAGATATATGTGGAAAAAGGTAAGCGGACGAACGATATATATTTGGTGTAGTTTATTTATTTATTTATTTATTTAATTTTGCCGACGTGTTTTGACTTCAAAATTTGCACGTTTACAAAAGCATTGAATTAAAAATTATTTTAAGATTGATAATGGAATAAAACAATCATAATAGAAAAATATTTTTATGCTAGTCCAAAGTCATCATCAGGATTAAATGTTTAGTTTTACGTAATATATTTTCCGTCTATTATTCGTCTTCCTCTGCTTACCGTTTTCCATATATATATATATATATATTTCTTTTAGAAAAAACAAAAAACCGGTCACATCAGGATTATGAATTTATTCCCATCTTGTAATGGATTTACCAGGGAAATTTAAATGTTCACTGCTGAATGTTTTTTTTTTGTCCTGATGGAATTACTCCCAACTCCGGTTTAACTGGACCGAATAATACTATACATATATATATATATATATATATATATATATATGGAAGAAAATAATGGATAGTAATCCGACAATTTGTGAAGAAAAATTGGCAACAATTAATCCAAATAGAAAGTGGGGATTTATAGAGAAACAAAGTCAGTCGACACTATAGCGTTTCGGTTCTGATGAACCATCATCAGGACTGTGAGGGGTTTTATTAGTGATGTTAAGTGTAGATGGATGTATAAAAAGTGTAAAAATATATAAAAATTTGGAAAAGTTGCATAACAAGAAAAGTTGGCCTTTTTATGACAAGAAAAATTGGCCGTTTGATCAATGAATCAGCGTTTGTTTCTTTAAAATATGTCACCTGACATATATATATATATATATATATATATATATATATATGTGTGTGTGTGTGTGTGTGAGTTTATTTATGTGCACACGTGTGTATGTTTGTTTAAACTCAAATACCACCCGATTGAACGCTGGTCCTCCGAACCATTAGTGAACACTCCACTCATTAGACCAATGACCCGACTGTAACCTCATCATTGTTTAGTGCCATATATTAGGACACTCATTGGGGTGTCTTGCCCCTCTGCAAGAGGAGCTGTCGGTTTATTCTACAGCCCCAGCCAAGTGGGCAAACTCACGATAGAGCTCTAAATATTTACTTTCTTTCGGTTACTTTGTTTTGATTTGGTTTCTTTGTTTAGTAGCATATCAACCTTTATGGGTTATTTATTGCTAAAATCACCCTTGCAGAAGAACAGCAGTGATGCAAGTTAACGCAGAGCTATGGGATGGAAAATGGAGTTCATACCTTTCTCCAGACTTAGACACAAAGTGAACGAAACAACGCGATTAGGGTTCGAAATCATTTACGTTTTTAACCACTACGCCACGGAGACTCGACATAAATAGTTAAGTGATGATTTTAAACCAGCTTTAATCTCCTTAAAATTTGACCCTGGTTCCTATTTGGATCGGCTTTAGTTCATTTAAAAATGTTGAGAAAATCTTATTTACCCACTTACAAGATTAAAATAACACCACGTAACGGTCAATAATTACACGGTGGAACGATAAAATTGTCGCCCTAGAAAAGACGACATGATTCCATTTTCGTTTAATGAAAACCGGTTTTCTTTTTTTATTGCAGACCATATACTAGTTGGCCAGTTGTGTACACATCCCAAGAGTGATAGGAGCCTTCTATCATGTCTGAAAGTGACCCAATGTTCAACGAGCGAGATCGGAGATGCGCTGCTGTACAACTCATACTCTCTACCGATCCAAGTTATGACAACAGGACCCTTGCCAGCACCCTCAAAATGCAAATCCGGACAGTTCAACGCTTGAGGGCACAGCTCAACGCATCAGACGACCCTTTGGAGATGGTGGAGCGGAAGGACACTGCCAGGAAGACCCGGACCAAGGAATTCATCGATAAGGTCCAGGCAATCATTGATGAAACTCCCCAGCAGCCTATTCGGCAGATTACAAGAGATTTAAGCGGATTTGAAGTGTAGGTCCTACAGGCGCCAGACAAGCCAGATCTTGACTGAGAAGACAAAGAACCTCAGGCTAATCAAGTCCGTCAGACCCCCTCCTCCTCCGACCTGAACCTGCTGGACTACTTCATTTGGTCATACGTCGAGAACATCACCAACATGACCTCCCACAACACCAAAGCCAGCCCGATCACCGCCATCCGCGAGTATTCGCCGAGCCTCCGCCGGCGCTTGTGGAAAAGGCATACTCCCAGTTCCGGATCCGTATCGAGGCGGTGATTGAGGCTGAAAGCGGCTAAATTGAAGAGATGTCAGCTTTACTACATAATCTAGATAGCTGAATTGATTTTTTCAATAAAAGTTTTAAAATAAAGCTGTAGTGTTATTTTCTTTAGGATGATAATTTTATCGTTTCACCCTGTAATTAATCAAAGAGTAGATAAAAAATTGATCGAGTATCGGATTCTGAAGTTCTAGGTTCAGTAAATGGGAAACACTTACACAACGATAATATGATTAGTTTTCAAAAGATGTATCAGTTATCACTAGTGGGTTTCAAATTAGATTTATTTAAAATTTCATTCTGTATTTGCTACTAGATCGCATGAGAACCAATAAGTTTAATTAAAAACAAACGTTTTTGGTTATATAGGGACAGCTTTCATATCGGCGTACAAATTTTGCTAAAATGTGTCCAAATCGGCGTAGTTTGTTTTATCAATGAAAATGAAGAAGAAAGTGCCCTGTGAGCGGGGCTTAGAATACGCAGCCCGTATCCCCCTCAGAGGGTTTAGAATTTAGTAAAAAAAAAAAAAGACATGATGGTGAGCCTTCAGTTCTGGATATCTGGGGAGACTGAAGTAAAAAAGTAAAAGTAAAGTTGGCGACCCTTTTTGATAGCTACTACACCAAGGTGTAGGGGAGGGTGCTACTCCTTTTCCCTGGATTACTCCACTTTACCCTTGATCCGTACCATATAATGCTGAGTGTTAAGCAAGTAGACATCAAGTACCATTTTTTGAAGTACCTCTTTATTTTCTTTATTCCCACATCCATTCAAATCCGAAAGTTTAAGGTCACTACTAAGGACCAAAAATATATTTAAGTAAAACTATACTACTTTGTGCAAATTATTTGTATTGGATTCGAATACTTGAAACAATATAGTAGCAAGTTCGTATTTCGAATTGTTATATTTACAAAGGAATATTAGTATTTACTTAAAACCATTGTAATTATCAGCCAAGTTGACTTGGGCTGTAAAAGACACCGACTGCATCTCTTCAGAGGTGTCAAGACTTCCCCAGCAACGAGTGTTCTGGATATGACATCACTCCCTGGTCCACCTTTGAAATACAGATAGATCCGTCTGAAAATTATTAGTATTAGGTAGGAATTCTTGAAATCATATAACAGTGGGCAAATGAAAGATTATCATCAAATAGGTTGCTTTGTTTAAAGGCATATCAACGTTCGTGGTTTATTTAAAGCCAGTGTCATTAGTGGTATTACTTAAACCTAGCTGAGGGGATAAGAGAGTTCATACGTTTCCCAAAAAGTATTTGTGGAAAAGTGCATGTAATAGCATGAACCAAGAATAATTTCTCCGCATCATAATTGTTGATTTCTCTCATTAGGTCCTCTAGATGGCATTCAGTTTCCACAAAGCGCTAGAAAGTGTCTTTTGTTTTTCATCCAACATTAGAGTGTCCATGTGTCGATAGAGCGAAGACCGATAGGGATTGAAGGTTAGAGAGAATCAAAGGAATCCGTGCCGTCGGTGCATCTTAATGATGATGATGGTGGTGGTGGAGGTGGTGGTGGTTATTCTTTATAAGTTTTTAGTCTTTGATAGGAATACTTGATATCATATAGCCGTGGAATCAAATGATTTTCAGACACCAATTTTTAAAAATAAAGACCGTTTAAAAATGGATTACAATGGAACCTTGAAAATGTCGTCCTAATTATAATCGAATTTACAAATGAATCAAATCTAGGCAGTTATTATCCCATAAGAGGTTGATATGCCGTTGAATAAAATAAAGGCGACTAGATCTAGTGAAAGAATAGACGGAGAGAATGAGCATGGCGCCTGTTTTTGAAGTAGGGATATGTTTTCTGTATAAGTATTTAAAACTCTACTCCCATCTCGGCTCAATTCCTGACATTATGGTCACCAAGTAATAGAATTAGTATACTAATACCACGCGTTTCCTTGACAACTAGTAGACAACAAATTAGATACGAAGTTTGTCTTAATGAGTCAGCCAGAACAGCATGATAAAAGAAAGAAAAACTTAGAAATCTGTTATATTACACCAAATTGTTTCAGGTATTTACCAACCCCTCCGCTCGGGCAGGATATGACACGAGGTCAATTTTTAAGCGAAGTTTAAGAGTTTTCCTTCTTCTAGACTAGTTGCCTCACCTATGCTGAAGAATCTTGTCTGCTCTACTATTTACCCATAGCTAAAAGTAGAATAATTGGATTCATACCTTTCCCAAGGGTATTAGTGCTATGTGAAATGCAATCAGGCTCGTCCAGGATTTGAACTCGTATTGCCGCGTCCATTTCAGCTAGTGTTATATTATCCGTGTCTGTTAAAAATAATGCAATCGCCTCGTTATCATAATTCGGTTTATCGAAGGGAAACTGAAGAATTCGATCAGAAAGTGATCTGAAAGGAAGTCCAAATTGGAATGAAACGAAGGAAGGAAGGAAGGAAGGAAGGAAAGCAAAAAGAAAAAAAGGAAAAATGAATAGAATAATGGACAAATAGATAAACTTGATGAATAAGGAGCTGTGAGAACTTTAGCTGATTTGAAATCAGATACTGAATTCTAAAAAAGGAGAAATAGAAGATCAAATGTAAATATGTTAGACAGAATAAGTGGTTCTTGTCTATCGTAGTTGTCATATCTATCTATCTATCTATCTATCAGGGATTGCTCAGTCGGCTGGGGCGGTTGAATACATTGACTGCATCTCTGCAGAGGGGTAAGACCACGCCACTAATGAGTGTCTTGGTTGGTTGGTTGGTTGGTTGGTTGGATTTTATGGCATATCAACCATTGTAGGTCATTCAACGCCAAATTCTGTCTATATATACATACATATTCAACCAAAGATTTCAAAACGAATATTAAGGAAGGTAGAATTTTCTATTAGCAGGATTTCATTTGTTTGTACAAGATTAACCAGTTTTAAGTTGTCATATTTTGACATTCTCGAACAGATCAGTTGTTATTGACTTTGAAAAATCGCTTTCTGATAACAGCGAAAGTTCTGCATTCTATAAGAATGTGTTTAACCGTGCAAGTTGTCTGGAAGGTTAAACACTGTGGTTGTGGTTCCTGTTTTAAAATGAAAGAGTGAGTAAGCCTTGTCTGACCAATTCGCAATCGGGATATAACTTGTTCTCTTCTTGATTTTCTCGATGCTGGTCTCCACTCTCCTACGGTGGGTTGAATTTGGAAGGGTTTATTGTGGATGTTATTGCTCCATTGTTGTTGCTATTTTGTGTGAAGGAATTTATCAATTGTTGGTTTCAGGTCAGTACATGGGATCCTGGATTTACCGGGTGTCAGCTCTAAGCCCGATTTGGCTGCTGAGTCTGCTATTTCATTCCCTCTCACTCCAATGTGGTTTGGGGTCCAGCACATAATTATTTCTTTTCTATTTGACATTAAGTGTCTTGGATATAACACTAAGTAATCTGATGGTGAGGTTCCAGTGATGCTGGAGCATTGGGCAATGTGGAGTACCCCTTCATTGCCATGGCTCCCTGGTCCACTCTGGCCCGGCGTGGTAGCACCTGATAGGGCCCTATCTATGGGTTAGATAGAACTAAACACCATACTTATGCTAAACTGAATTGTTTGACTAAACTGAATAGTTTGAAATAGAAATGTTTTTCCTAATTAAACCGTTTTAACATTTAAACTGTTGTAACACTATGTAGGTGGTCCGCCAAGCAGACGATCACTTTGTCTGTTTTGGCGAGAAACCAGACAAAGGGTTTGGAGATCTTGACGCGACCGGAAGTAGGCAGGGAAACGCCAGTAGGAGTTGGACAAAGGAACCCAGAGGAAGGCAGTTGGCGAAGGGTGACGCAAGTGAGCAGTCGAAACCGGACAGCAGAAGTGACCAGTCGGATGAGAGAGTCCAGCAGCAGTGAGGGAAGACCGGTCATGATGGGTTGGCATTCCTTGCAGATTTGTAGAATTTTCGCAGGAAATCAACGATAGCGTTAGTCTACATATGCACATAGGGAATGCAATGTTACATTCTTGCACTTTGCGTTAACCCAAGCTCATATTGTTCGTTTGTTCTTTGTTCTTTCCTCCCACTCCCGTGATTGTATTTTTTGTAGCCATGAAGGAATGTACGATACCCCTATCGGAACCACTAGATGATCACCGGCCAAGAAGTGAAATGGTTTAAAGAAGTTGACGTAATCGGAGGAGGTGGGTGAAGGGCTATTGTCACACTGCGTGCTTATGCTAAACTGAATTATTTGAAGTGGAACTGTTTTTTTGACATTGAAACTGTACTTACCCAAAACTGATTTGTTAATATAGAACTGTTTTGACATTTAACTTTGTGTAAACATAATCTGTATTTATACTAAACTGAATTAGCTGAATTAGAACTGCGTGACTAAACTGATTAGCTTAATATAGAACTATTTTCACAATTAAACTATACTTGCATTTAGACAGCGTACTTATCCTAAACTGAATTGTTTGAAATAGAACTATTTTCGTAAGGGTGGATTTGGCGTTAAATAACCTATAAAGGTCGATATGACATAAAACCCAAACAACCAACTATATCTACGAGGAACTACCCAGTCTATGTTGACACATGAAGTCCCAACAGTTCGTTTAAATATATGAAATGATCGACTTCTTACCCAACTGATTGTTGATCTAACTAAGCATCTTTGGTCTGGATATATACACACGTAGAGATATGCACACATCCACACACTCACACACACACAAACATATATATATATATATATATTTGTAAGTTGACGACCGTAGTAGAGGGCGACCAGAAGGCTCCTTTTCTGTAGATACTACAACGAGGTGTAGAGGAGGGCGCTACTCCTCTCCCCGGATTGCTCCACTTTACCCTTGATACGCACCTTATTTTGCTGAGTGTTAAGCAAGGAGGTATCAAGTACCATTTTTAAAGTCTTTGGTATGACGCGACCTGGGATTGAACCCAGGTCTTCCGGACCATTGGCGAACACTCTACCCACTAGACCAATCAGCCGGTTATATATATATATATATATATATATATATGCACCACTTCAAAATTAGTGACAGTAATGAATAAAATAGTACTCAATACAAATAATATCGTAAAACCAATACAATCAATCAATCAATCTATCTATCTATCTATCTATCCCGGCCCGTTAGCTAAGTGGTTAGAGTATTCACCGATGGCCGGGGAAAACCGGGTTCAATCTCATAGCAAATCATGGCAAAGACTTATAAATGATACTTGATGCCACCTCATTTAACAATCAGCATTTGAAGGGACGTATCAGGGGTAAAGTGGAGCAATTCAGAGAAAGAAGCAGCACCCCCTACACCTTGGTGTAGTAGCTATTTAACAGGGAGCCTCAGGTTTACCCTCAACTTTACTCCTATCTATTTATCTATCTATCTAGCAAGCTAGCTAGCTTGCATGCTATCTGTGTATTTATAAATCTGAGCTTCCTCATATGTATCAATCTATCTATCTATCTATCTATCTCAGCAAAGTCGGATGGACTTGTAAAATACACCGATTGCATCTCAACAGACGAATAAGACATTATCCATCGAGCCTTTTTGATAAGACACTAAACTATCTGATGATGAGGCTCCAGTTCTGAAGCTTTGTGGAGTACCCCTTCAATGCCATTGCTCTAAATTCAACTCTGACCTTTTCAATAGCTAGTACACCGACGAGGGCGAAGTCAAAAATGTTGATATGCCTTAGTTAGCTATCTGTGTATTCATATACCTCAGCTTCTATCTATTTATCTATCTATCTATCTTGAAGGCTAGCTAGTTTGTTAGATAGTAAGATAGCTAGCAAACTATCTTGCAGAATATTTATATATCTCATTTTCTTCGTATGTATGTATGTATGTGTCAGTCTTAGCTTGATCCTATTTACCCAACCGCCCCCGCT